>JAJOZX010002489.1:232500-555000 GCA_023014485.1 Bathynomus jamesi
TATTCGGACACCGCATGGTTTTGGGAAAAATGGTTTTATTATGGCATTTAGTAACCAGTAGGTCCACCCTTTGCTTTTATTACAGCGTCAACACGTCGAGGCATACTTTCCACCAGTTTTCGGTAAGTCTGTGCAGGAATGGCTCGCCATTCCTCTTGCAGAGCTGATGCAAGAGATGCAAGTGAAGCCGGGCGTGGTGTGCGGTTTCGTATCCGTCGCTCCAGTTCGTCCCACATGTGCTCGATTGGGTTGAGATCGGGGCTCTGAGCAGGCCAGTCTAACAAATCCACCTTATTTTCACGAAACCAGTCCTGCACACGCCTTGCAGTATGGCAGGGAGCTCGATCCTGTTGAAACAAACAATGGCCATCTCCGTAGTATTGCCACAGTGTAGGGAGGGCCGAATTGTCCAGAACGTCGAGATAAACGTCAGCGTTCATGGTAGTGGGTATAACAACGAACGGGCCGAGCCCTAGCCAGGAAAAACAACCCCATACCATGATGGACCCTCCACCGAACTTCACCGTTGGACGTACACAGTCAGGAAGAAGCCGTTCTCCGGGCTGTCGCCACACCCAATCACGCCCATCAGACTGGAAGAGTGAATACCGCGACTCGTCGCTCCAAAGAACAGTTTTCCAGTCCTCCACGGTCCAGGAACGACGGGAGACACACCAGGCCAAACGACGCGCGGCATTAACTTTTGTAATCAGTGGCTTGTGTACAGCTGCTCTACCATAATAACCGAGTCTGTGCATCTCTCTGCGGATAGTTACAGTACTAACGGAGGTACTGGATGCTCTTCCTACCTCCTCAGCGATGGAAGCGGCAGAGGACGTGCGGGACTTCTTGACATGTCGTACCAGACTTCTTCTATCACGTTCCGTCAGTTTGCGTGGTCGTCCGGAACGTTTTTTCGCGTTAGTTGCACCGTCGTGCTTCCATCTCATGATAACATCCGCTACAGTCGACTTTGGTATATCCTGTTTGGCTGCAATGTTTCGTATAGAAACGTTACTTAAATAACATCCGATGACGAGTCCACGTTGGAACTCGGAGAGTTCACGTCCGCGCGGCATGGCTTCACAACAGTTACTGATAACTTAACAGAACACCTCAGCATTATAGTTTCGCCACGCTTTTTCCCAGCATACCTTTCGGCGAAGGTGATATTTGCAGAAATGCGGATTTTCCGGGGTGTCCGAATACTTGATCATATAGTGTATATATATATATATATATATATATATATATATATATATATATATATATATATATATATATATGTGTGTGTAAACTGGAACACCGTGTAACTTTTAAAATAATAATTTCTCCAAAAAAATATACATTTTTTAAATCAGCGTAAAAATCTACATTAAATACTGTTTCTTATTTTCCAAAAAAATGGGAAACAGTCCAAATTTTCGGAAAAGGCCCCAACTCGCTTCTCCACCAAGCCCGGACTAGAAGCGGGGCCACCAGCTTGACTTTCGTGTGAAGAGAGACCGACGCACAAAACCGCAACGAGGTTAACGAGGTGTATGTATGTACAGTATGTATGTATAGCGAGGAATAAGAAGACGAAGAGATGGTACATGTTTATTTACAAACGTTTCGGAAATTTTCATTTTCCATCATCAGTGCTAAAATTATAAAAGCAAATAAAAAATTAATAAATATAATGAACGAAAACTTCTGTATATATATAAAGTAACCTGATAATTTAAGCTTAATTACCCATCCACATGCAAAAATACAGCATAGTTACATAAAAAGAGTTTCTTCATTATTTTTCAATGTTTAAGACCCAAAGTCCTATGCGATAACCTTCAAAAATGCCTTACAGACAGACTGTGAATTAAAATTAAAATTTACATCCTGGATGGAGTCGTTCGAAGTAGTTACGAATTGAATTTTCACATTAACAACTGCTCATTTATGAGTGCCTATTGACTTCAGGTTTAACCCTTTGACGACCGGTATACGTTTCTTTGAACTTAAACGTTTAGGTGTTATTGGTATTCACAATTAGATATGTTAGTAACTATAGTCACTTAAATGACCCATTTTGGAGTTAATTTTCCAACAACTAAACGATACCTATAAAAACATTTAGATGTATTTGTAGAAACGTTGCATCATTGTACAATTTATATTATTATTTCGCTGGGACACATACTGTATGTCCCGTGGTCCTCAAAGGGTTAAAGTATAATTTAGGTATTCAATACAGATATATTTATAGGACCCTGTTCAGTGTTCTAGTATTTCAAACAACAAAAATGGGCATCATACTTAAATAAGTAATAAAATTTTTATAACATCGTTTTACTTTACGAAAGTTATATTTGAAGCGTAAACACATTTTCTGTTTCCATTCCAGTCCTATTCCATCTTTCAGAATAACACAATAAAGGAATTCTATTTATTTGATGCAAATTGAGGAAGCACGAATGATTATCATGATGTAAAATAGTGAACATGAATCAGTTATTTTTGTTCAAATTCGGACAAAATTCTTCTCACATGTTCCAACAAAAGATTTTTTGGTGCTCTTCCAATACGTGCTCTACCGTAAAATTTACATTCCAATATGTGCTAACTAACGAAAATATCACGACCTAACCTAACCAATCGTCAAGGGCGTACAATTGACCTAACGATTGGTTAGGTTAGGTCGTGATATTTTCGTTAGTTAGCACATATTGGAATGTAAATTTTACGGTAGAGCACGTATTGGAAGAGCATCGATTTTTTTTGCTGAAATTTCCTTAAATCATTTTTTGGTGTTCCAAAAATATTAACCTGATAATGATCCGTGCAGTAAAATCTCTCCTCCTGTAATTATTTGCAATTTACTGTATTTATCTTTGTGTTGCAAATGCAGTCTGTAATCAGAATCCAATAAACATGAAGAGTCTTTCGAAACCATTCAAAGGTAAGGTATATATATATATATATATATATATATATATATATATAAATGCAACATACTTCATTTTCTACGTGAAGGTCAAATTATGATAATAAAAACCCACTCTGATAGACAGAGTTTATTTCCACAACAGTTTCGATGCCCACTGCCAGTGGGCATCGAAACTGTTGTGGAAATAAACTCTGTCAATAAGAGTGGGTTTTTATTATCATAATATATATACATAATTATATAGGCATACCTCGTTATTCATATCTTCGATATTTGTAGCTTCGCCAGATAAGGGAAAAAATAATTCTCAATTCCGCCTGCTACCGAACGCAGCGCAGCATGCCCGTATCGCAGGCTATTATTGAAGAAAAAACACGGTCTTTGTGGCGAGATGTGAGGAAGGAAGTCGTTGGTGAAGGTTAGAGCAGTCGTGGTGAAACTTTCAGTGCGAGTCGGGGGTGGTTCGACCCCAGTCGGGTTGGTTTGAGGAAATAAAAGTACAGTACAGGTATGTTTATTCTTTTATTGATGTTATTCATAACTTACTATGCTAATACAGGTCTGTATTTGTGTTTTATATTTGCTTTTATGTATCGTATGGGAACTTATCCAAACATCTTACCTTCTGAAAAATGGCCACCGGAACGCATCCCCCCATAAAACATGTATTTATATGGGAAAAAATGATTCGTTATTCGTAATTTCGCTATTAGTAATGAGTCTGAGGAACATAACTCTTGCAAAAACTGGGGTATACCTGTATATACAGTATATATATATATATATATATACAGGGTGGTTCAAAAGTCCTTCCTCATTTTTGTGAATATTCTAGCCTCCCATGACTAGGACTTTTGGCTCACCCTGTATACCCCGTACCCCTCGTTGTAGATTCGTGCGTTGGTCTCTCTTCACACGAAGGTCAAGCTGGTGGCCCCTGCATATATATATATATATATATATATATATATATATATATATATATTATATATCAAGGAAGGCGGGGCCAAGGGCGAACACCTGCAAAAACGTTTTTCCCGCCCCCGTAGTAGAAAAATAAGAAGAGAGCCGAAATGAAGGTCCAAAGTTTACGAATGCTTGGACACTGTGCTTGAAAAATTGGAGGTCAGAGACAGGGGAAGACAGATTTAGGAAGGTTGTTCCTGAGTTGACCGGTTGAGTAGATGAAACTTGAAAGATTGAGAATACCGCAGCAAATTCAAATTCTTTCTTGTTCAAAACTTAAGTACAAAGAATTATCAAGTACAGTTTTCGCAGCAAGGATATACTTTTTTTTGGTTTGCTTCCGCCCGAATTGTTCATTTTGACGAAGGTCAAGCTTTTCACTTCACCTTAAGTTTAGACCTACAGTTTAACGTGGAATCCGAACCACGTCCTACCAGGAGCCCAGCGTCTAGGCCACCCAGGGTACCCTTTTATCTACCAACCATTTTCTTTATTGTGTGGAAGGATGAACAGCTGGGTTTTGCTGCCCGCCGGGGCCGATGGATTCGTAGTCAGCGACGCTAACCACTACACCACCGAGGCGCTATGTTATGTTATAATACTGTATAACTTTAAATACTTTATCTAAAGCACTGCATATTTGAACAATAAGAATTTTATATATATATATATATCAGTGGCGATTTCTTAATGAATGCAACGCATGCAATGCATGTGTTAAATATGTTCTCTTTTCAGATCTAAGTAAGGATTATAATTGACAAAAATAATTTTCAGAAACTAAAAATAGTCTAATGCTTCAATCACGCATGTACTGGCTATTGGGCGGTGTAAACAAAATTATGTCTTATTTCATTAGACAATTAAGAACATTTTTCTGTACACAGATCGAAATACTTGTAGCTAAAGCATTCACTAATTCAGTCTGGGTACAGAAAAATGTTCTTAATTGTCTAGTGAAATAAGACATGATTTTGTTTACACCGCCTTGCCTTGGGCAATTTTTTAAGGAGACTTCTCACTATCCATAAGATATTTTTTTTGAGCCTCATAGCTAAATTCAAAAGGCAATATGTTTTAAAATATGCTTAGAAAATTTACTTAATATTTTTACTAAAAATAATTAAAAAGCTTTGTTCTGATTTTTTTTAATTAATTAAAATAATACGGCATGCATTCAGTTTTATAGGTGCATTCACCAAAAGTAACATCTGGCAATTCTGACAAGGCTTCTTTCCAGTACCACCGCCGCAAGCATCCACTTGTGTTCGGTGTTCCCTTTTGTGCTTTAATTATTTTGGATAATCAGTTAAATAAATTATAGCATTGTAGTGCCCATAATGACTGACGATGTGTTTAATCAATTGAAGACTAGAAGATTTTACTCACTCTCTTTTGATGAGAAAAAGCGCATATTGAATAATGGCAGACCGATTCCACATTTGAATTTAAGCAAAGAAAATAAAGGCTTCACTAGGAAATTTAATCCTAAGCTGTATGATGATGTTCCCTGGTTATGTGGAAATATTTCAAAATAACAAATTGTACTGTTGGTCGTGTTTCCTATTTTCAAGAGATAACTCTGTGTGGAATTCTGTTAGTCGTGGATACGACGATTTAAACAATTTACATACTGCAATTTCTCGCCATGAAAAATCTCTTGCTCACATAAATGCATTTGTTGATCTTAAAACATTTGGAAAGTCAGAAAGAATTGATTTAATACTCGACAAGCAGAAATCAGTTGCCATTTCCAGACATAACGAAGAAGTTAATAAGAATCGAGAAATTTTGAAACGTTTGATTAGGATAACATGTTTTTTAGGTATGCAAGAATTAGCATTTCGCGGTCAAATGAAGAAGAAAACGCTGACAATAGGGGTAACTATATTGAATTGGTATTTTGTATGGGAGAATTCGATGAAAAGCTTCAAAACCATTTAAAAACTGCGACTGTTTTTAAGGGAACATCATCTGCTATTCAGAATGACATAATTCAATCTATTAGTGCAGTTATGTTAGAACAAATAAAACGTGAGCTTATCGACTGCATGTATGTGGCGATTTTATTAGATGAAACATCTGATGTCAACTGTTTTTCTCAACTCTCTACTGTTGTTCGTTATGTTAATAAACATGGAGAGATTTGTGAACGATTTATAAAATTCAATGACGTCAGCAATGATAGAAGTGCAGGAGCGATTTCTGATTTATCTATAAGGCAACTAGGTGAACTGGGCTGTTTGAAAAAATTAGTTGCTCAAACCTACGACGGTGCTGCTGTTATGGGGAGCGATCTTAATGGAGTACAAACAAAGATTAGAGAAACTGTACCAGAGGCTATTTTTCTTCACTGCTACGCCCATAAACTTAACCTTGTTTTATCCCAAGCTGTCGCTGAAATTTCCGAATGTAATAATTTTTTTTCAGTATTAGGAAGTTTGTCATCATTTTTCAGCAGTTCAACTAAGCGAACTTCAATGCTTGACAAAGTTGTTGGAAAGCGTTTCCCTAAACTGGCTCCAACGCGGTGGAACTATTCATCTCGTCTAGTTGAAAGAGTTAAGGAAAATAAAGAAGATATAATAGATCTTTTAAAAAGCATTCTTGAAAACCCAAAGAAATTTGATGAAAAAACAAAAAATAGTGCACGCGGATTGCTTGCTGGTATCGATACTTTCGATTTTAATTTTTTATTAGAAGTATTTTCTTCAATTTTTCCTTTTACTGAATATCTATTTAATGTGCTGCAAACAAAATCTATGGATATTGTGTATAGCTCAATCACCGTTGAAAGCACTATGAAAAAAATCAAACAAATAAGGGATACAAAATTTGCAGATATGTGGGACTTGATAACAGAAAGATGTGGTGAACTGTATGTAAAAGGAAACAGAGTCTTTCTCCACAAGAGAAGTATAGTCAACTATTTCATGAAATATTCGATAATATACTTCTTCAAATGAAAGAGCGTTTCAGTTCAATGGAAAAATTGGAATTCATTGAGCTTTTAGATTGCAAAAAATTTGAGTTCTATGATGTTACTTTCCCAGAGAGAGCTTTTGAATCTTTGAAAAGAAGCTACAATTCATTTTTTGAGTTTCCTCGTCTCCGTTCTGAATTGTGTGTTTTATATTCGCACAAATCTTTTGCCAAAAAGAATGTTGCTGAGCTCCTAAAATATCTACTGGAAAGCGAAATGCACAAAGGTCTTAAGGAAATATATAAATTGACGAATTTGATTCTAACTATACCAATATCGACAGCAAGTGTTGAGCGATCATTTTCTGCGCTTAAAAGAATTAAAAGTTATTTACGGAGTTCCCAAAGTGAAGAAAGGCTATCTAATCTTGCCTTAATTTCAATTGAAAAAAATTTCCTCAAGAAGCTTATGGAGAATCGAGAGTACTTTTACAATTTGGTCATCGAAGAATTTTGCAGGAAAACTAGGAAAGCAGAATTTCAATTCAAATAATGCTTCACAATTATTTAAGGTAAATTTTAAATTTGTATCTTTTTCTTTAGATCAATTCGGTAACTACTATATATAAATATGTCTAATTTTTTGTTCGCATATTTAAGCCTAACATTAAATGAACTTTCCTTCAAAGAGGTCCCCAAAAGTTTGTAAAACACCTTTAACTTGCTAAGTTCTATGTAAACAATATGCAAAGTTTGGGCAAGAGGGTTAGGCGGATGTTTTTCTTCCATTCCATAACATTGCATGCCTGAACAAAAATGTCACGAGTCGCCACTGATATATATATATATATATAATATATATATATATATGCACTAAAATCACAGAATAACACGTGATCTTATTAATAAGCAAACAACCACAGGGAAAAGGAAAAGGAAACACGAAGTCCGAGCGCTTTCGTGATATATTCACATCTTCAAGGAGAAACAAAAAATAGACGGAGATTACAAAGTAAATGAGTTAAATACACAAGCAAAAGTAACTTATATATGGAGTTTTTTGAAAGTAAGTTATTAAGGAAGATTCTGCCAAATTATGTTCCATGGTTTAGATATGTAGATGATGTTCTTTGTCTTTGGCCAGTGACTTTAAATCTCAATGAATTCTTACCCAAACTTAATAATTTAACTCCCTCTATCAATTTTACAGTTGAAATAGAAAAAGATTCTTCGATCCCTTTTTTAGATGTTTTAATATATAGGTCTGGAAAAAAGTTTAAGTACAGTATTTACAGAAAACCCACTAATAATTGTTCCTATATACATTATTATTCTGATCACCACATTAATGTAAAACGATCCGTTCTTTCTACTTTGTTCCTAAGAGGCCTATGAATTTGTAGCCCAGAGTTCATTGACGACGAAATTAGTAAAATATACAAAATTGCGTTTGATTTAAAATATCCAAAGAATTGCATAGATAAGTCCTTAAAAATGGCAAAGAAAACCTTCTACGAAGTAAAGGACAAGATTCCTTATAACACAAAAAATGTTTTAGTGTTACCATTCAGAGAAAATTTCCTTGATCTGCCGAATCTGCTGAGGACTTTTAACGTAAATATTGCGTTCAAAAATTTAGATGTAATTAAGAATTCATTGATTAAGAACTCCCCTTTAAGTGAACAGGGTTGTGTATATAAAATCCCATGCACAATACGTAATAAATTTTACAGTGGCCAAACTGGTAAGACCCTTGAGTTACGTATTAAGCAGCATCAATGCAGTATAAGAAGTGGCCAGGAATCTAACGCAATTTTCATTCACGTAAGAGATACTAATCATCCCATTGACTGGAAAAATGCTTCCAAATTAAGGTTTAGTAAATCTATTGTTAGCAGAAATATACTTGAATCAAGTGTGATCAAGAATAATGCGGACTTGGTCCTTAATATTAGCCCTGGGCTGTATAAATTAGACTCTTGCATTGTTAAAAAGTTGGCGAAGGGCCTATTGTTTTCTTGACCGCATTCTTGCCCCTTAACGGTTTGCCTTGGTTAAATAAATAAATATTATTTTAAGAACTGTTAACATTCTTATGTGTCCATTTTAATTGTAATATTTCTTTCATATATAATCTTTGGGTGCTGGGTGGTTTATTGGACTTTTCAACTGGTTGGTTATTGGGAAAACAATTTTTTCAGACTGTTTGTAGAAATTTTGGAATATTCTGTAAGACGATGGCACCATTCCCTTTGTTTTCATTAAATTCTTGCCACTTAATTGCCTGCTTTAATTAAATACTAGTTCTAATAACCGTTATAATAATTTTTGTTCTCTGTACTGGTTTTTTTGTCTAATTTCATCTATATAGTTCTTTTATATTTAGTAATTTAGCAGCCTACAGATTATGTTATCTATTGAAAAAATCTTTAGAGGGTTTTATGGTCTTTAATTTTGAGTTGCCGATTGGGAATTTTTTTTTTTTTTTTTGCTTGTGTATTTAACTCATTTACTTTGTAATCTCCGTCTATTTTTTGTTTCTCCTTGAAGATGTGAATATATCACGAAAGCGCTCGGACTTCGTGTTTCCTTTTCCTTTTCCCTGTGGTTGTTTGCTTATATATATATATATATATATGTATATATATGGGATGTCTGTCTGATGCTCTCTGTTGATCAACACCAAATTTAGCAAATTTAGTATACACATTAAGGGAAAACCAGGGAAGGTTTTAGTATAACACCCGCTCCTCCTGGTACACCCCCTCCGGGAGGCGGGCATTCTAATGTAATATAAACTCGGATTCGTTTTTTAATGAATAATTGAATTAAGGTATACACTGATTATATAACTGATGTGAACTTCCAGTAAATAATTATTGTTTACAATCTAAAGGGTTTGTTTTGAAGGTATTCTCAAGTTAAAGGAAGATCAGCAATTCATAATTATTCTCTAAATATTTTAGAAAATGTAAACAAAAAAAATTAAATATGGAATGAGATCCAAAATTTTATTCTTTGATTGAGAACGAAAATGTTTATGAAAACAATCATTTCGTTTTTAAATTTGTTTCCAGATTATTCAGATACCAATCTCCTTTTTGATATGTCGATGTAAAGTTTGTTTTTTGGTAACCAGTCATCATCCTTTAATTCTTTGAACGGTTTACTGAAATGGTTCTGTAATGTGATTTGCATAACTAACAAAGGAACATCTTTTTTTTTTATGTCTAGACAGATGTTCAGCTTGTGCACGTTATTTTAACTTTAGTCGTTTTGAGGATTCGAACATAGGACTCGTGTTTTTTCGATTGGTTTTTGCCCGTTATGATTCTGACAATTTTTTATGCAATACATTTCAGGGATAGATAATATTTTGACTTGTATTTCCCCAAATTTTTGTGGTATAATGCTTTATAGGATATAAAGGTGCGTGTTTGTGCAGGGGTGTTGAACAATATATATTTTGGAATGTGATATTTTAATTTATGTAGTGTATAAGTGAATTTTTACAGTTTATTTAACGTGTTCGATGTGTTGTAACTTTTCAAGGTCAGTGCTTCATCTAATTTGTATTCCTTTTTTCGTTTGTGTTCATATGTAACGTGGTTGAACTATTTAAAGATAAATTATGTATATTTAGAGCAAGTTATAAATACGGATGAGCTCCTGCTTGTTCTTTCTTGTATAAGGTGAGTAAGTCGTTATTAGATATATACGAGGAACGTTATTTCATCTGCATACTGAATACTGTTACGTTGTGGCAGTGATTAGTCATTTGCTGCATAGAGCGCAGAAACAGAAGGGGTCCTAATATCGAACCCTGTGGTACTCGTGCGTGACTGATTGAAAATTAGATTCGTGACCGGGGTTAATCCAGTGGTTCCCACCCTTTTCAGTTTTAAAGCATCCCGATACCATCTGTCTTCTTTCGCGGCACCCCTGACCTTGAGGTTTTGCGTCAACCACTGTTCAACATCCAGTTCCCCCACTGAGCGCCACGTACAGTAACTTCAAACTGAGTATATATAGTTTCCTTATGGGCGTAATAAATTGTGAATATTTTTTGTTTCATTTTGAACTTTGCGTATCTTCAGTAACTTTTGAATTTTCAATTACTTATTTTTGACATTTTCATGAAATATCGCAGGACTTCTACAATAGAACTTATTTGCGGCAACCCGGTTGGGAAGTACTGGGTTAATGTGACTTACTGTTTTCTGTTATATAAATAGGACTTGAACCAGTCTAATGACACGCCTCTTACTCCATATTGTTAGCCAGTTTTGGTGTTAGAATTAAGTATTCTATTAAGCTAGAATAAAAAAAATTAAAAGGCCAACATAATCACTCTCTCCTTCAGGGCAACTTGAGAAAAGTAGAAACGAGATATTTTTGGGTATCTATGGGTATAGAGAAGGATCAAGTATTCAGGTAATCTTTCAGTCAGAGATTAAGCTCTAAATTAAGTTTCGGAAATAGGTACGCCTAAAAACACTAAAAAAAAACAAAATCAGTAATCAATTTTTGAAGTTTTATTAGTGTCAAATAAAATATCCAAAGAAAACGTAATACCAATTAGTATTTTTAATGTTTTTTAGATATTTTATGTTTATACGTGAACATTTTTCCGAGAATGTACAGGAAATGTCGAGTTACAAACAGGAAAAATTTGTCTGTTTTTCTGAAAAGAGTTTATAGTTTACAAGAAAAGTTATAAAATTTTATCACTAACGATAAGGAATATAAATTTTCTTTGTGTATTTTTCTATTTTGAAAGCTCAAATTGGAAAACAGGAAAATGCTTTTTACAATAACAGTTATTAACTTTATAAACGAAAATATCACTTAATCAAAACAATCCCTATCATATAAATAACTTATATATGCGTTGTTATTATTATTATTATCATTATTATTATTATTATTATTTTATACGGGAAAGAGGGGGCCAAGAGTAAACGCTCGCAAAAATGCGCTCACAACCCCCCACAGAAGGAGAGGAAAAGAACCGAAATTAAGGTCTCAAGTCTTCGTGATACTGCGATTATCTACAACGACTCTAAGAAAGAAGTGAAAATTTTTGTCAAAACCTGAACCAAATAAATGATTAAAAAGAAAAATAGAGAAATTATTAACTCTTTCGTTCATGAAATTTATTTATTTCAATTAAAACTTTGGAAAATTTATTGTTATCGAGAACCAACTATTTTAGTAACCAATCACTTACATTTACACACATTTTGGGTACTAAAGTTGAACTTTAGTACGATTTATAATAATAATATTATTATTATTATTACCGGTAAGACATTACAGTCTCACCAGTACTGGAAGGGTTAAAGAAGAAAAGAGTTTTTGTAAAAAAAGATGGGAAAGATACAAAATGACAACGAACACATTCAGGTTTTGAGTTACGGATTTCTTAATAAAAGCAATAACAACAATAATAAATTAAACTGAAAATGATGAATTGTTTCAAAAATAGATGATGAATGAACAATTCTTGGAAAGGAATATTAGAATAAAGTACGTACTTCCCACTCGTTGTTATTTCCTATTTTCAATGTCATTTCCAATGTCATTTCCACGCCTATGCGCAAAGTGAAAATGCCAGATTTGAGGAGATTTTTATTTCAGAAACAATGTCACCCCATTTTCAATCGCAGTAATAGCTCTACCGTAACCTAACCTAACATTAACTTAACCAATCCTAGCCTAACCTATCATAATCTCACCTGGACCAAAGTAGGAAAGCCGTGGATGAGAATGAGAATGGCCTGAATTGAGAATAAACCACCCCATTCTATGTCATTCCCATTCGTGGTCCGCAAATGCAAATGCACAAAAGGAAGATTTTCAAGACAAGCATTTTCAAATCGGTCAATTTCCACTTCATGCCATTCTCATGTCACTCTCATTCCACTTCATGTCACTCTCTTATCCACGACCTTTCCCACTTTGATCCAGGTTAGGTTATGATTGGTTAGGTTAGGTTACGATAAGTTAGGCTAATGTTAGGTTAGGTTAAATTAGGTTTTTAGGAAATATTAGCCATTCCCATTTGACGCCTTTTCCGCGAGTAAAACATCGTTTCCTAAATCAAGAAAAACTTATTTTCAAATATAGATTTTTCACTTTTATGTATTCTCATTTGCGGACCACGAATGAGAATGGGAATGACGCACTGAATGGGAAGTAATTCCTGAATTATACCAATTTATAAAAAATCACGGAGAAATGCCAGTTAGAAAATGTTTTCATACCATCTTTTAGTAGGCTGACCATATTTCCTTGAGACAAAAACGGGACATTGGGATGGCAAAAAAGGGACAGGGGTTATGTAATATTCTGTATTCATGAAAAAGTAAGTACATAAACATATTGAGCTTACAATTATTCTTCAGTGACAGAACCCATACAGAACCCATAAAAAAAACGGTACTGTCCCGTTCAAAACGGTACGTATGGTCAGCCTAGTCACTTTTACTCTTCTAAAAGGAAGATTGAAATACTGAGCGAGACTTTGATGGACAGAATACAGACAACTCTTTCTAATAAGATGTTAACGAGTTAAAAAAAAAATACTTTACAGCAAACGAAAAATAATAATTAAAAATTTATACCTAACAAAACATTGCTTATTCCCGTAATATCTAAATTGACTCAACAATAAGCAACAGATAGGGATATGATACCTTAAACATTATCTTAAAGGAATAAAGCAAAAGAAGTTTAAGAAATTCACGCATTCTTCACTCAAATGAGAGAGTTAATTAAGTCGACTGCGTTCAAAGGAAAATATAGGAATGTGAGTTTGCACTCAACATAAAACCTTCTAAATTTAGAACTTCTAACTTCTTTTTGAGGGTGTATTCTAGGGGATGTTTTTCCTTCTTTTGCGTATCAAATCTTTATGTCCGATGATATAATAACGTCTTTTAGTGATACATAACTTCTTTAAATAGAAGAAATTGTTTTGAAAACTTCTTTTTGAGGTGATTTGAAACAACAGAAAATAAGACGAGTATTGTTTTGTATAGATTTCTAGAAGGTAACCGGAAGTTTTTGTTTTCTGTGTGTGAGTGAGCTGCGTAATAGAATAAATATCTAAAATAGAAGAATGAGCTGCGTCACGAGAGGGAGCTGGCATAATAACGAAACTCTGGAATAATTACTTAACTTGAAACCCGCAACCTGCCAATTACTGAATAAAGGAAGAAATTCCGCGAATCAGTTATGAAAGATAGAATCAAATACGAAAATAAAACATTAACTATAAAATAATTGTATAAAAAAAATTCTAATACTTTAAAGTTTCTCACAGAATGAAACGAAGCATGACATTATTTCATTAAAAAAGGAATTAAAACAATGAAATTGAAGCAAAATTGTATAAATAAAATACGTAAAGAAGTCATTAAAGGAAGTAACGTCCGTAGTTTTGTTATCACTGTAAAATCCACTAAAACTATTTCCTATTATCATAAATACAAGATATTGCATAATACCAAAAACCTTCATTAAATAAACCTTTTCGCGGAAATAACTGAAAGAGAAAAAACCCATTTTAATATTTATCATTTGCATGATTGTTATTTTCTTTGCTTGTATAAGAAGGTTAAAATGCAATAACAACTCTTATAACAACCCTCTTCTTGTTATTCCGATTAAATGATTTCCTATGGACATCTCCTAATCAGTTTGGCTTTAAAAGGTCCCACTCAACTGACCTGTGTATCTATGTACTTAAAGAAACAATATCTAAATACATTGACAGTAATTCAACCATTTATAACTGTTTCCTTGATATAAGTAAGGCATATGACAGGGTGAACCACAATATTTTATTTGCAAAACTAGAAGACAGGAAGGTTCCCATGTACATATTAAATTTATTGAAATTTTGGTATTCCCACCAATCTTTCACTGTTAGGTGGGGCAATGTACTATCCCTGAGTATCCGAGTGTTTTGGCTCCTCTTGCGGGGTGAGACAAGGCTCCTTGCTCTCCCCTATGCTGTTTAATGTGTATATTAACGGATTAATTGCTTCACTTAATGAGGCAACAGTGGGATGTTGTATAGCTAACACAAAGATAAATAACTTAGTTTATGCCGATGATATGGTGTTAATAAGTCCCTCTGTTAAAGGTCTGGATCGGCTACTAAACGTCTGCGAAGTGTATTCGCAGAAACATGATATTCTTTTTAATGTTACAAAAACTAAGGTTATGCAATTTCATCCTAAAAGCTGTAATCAGCCAGCTGATATAAGGTTTAAAATGAATAGTGAAGTAATTGAGGAAGTACAAGAGTTTAAGTATTTGGGTCAAACTATTACCAGCTCCTTGAGTGATGACTCAGATATAAGAAAACAATCTCGAAGCCTGTGTGCTAAAGCGAATATGATCATAAGAAACTTTCGTTTCTGTGCAATTGAAGCTAAAGACACACTCTTTCATACTTTCTGCAGTAATATATACGGTCAGCAACTCTGGGTGAATTATAAAAAAGGTTCTGGCAGAACCCTAAATTTGCTGTACAACAGGTCTTTTAGACTCTTACATAAATTACCTCCGAGATGCTCAGCTTCGCAAATGTTTGCTACCCGCAATGTCCCGAGCTTCCCGGAGGTAACAAGACGTGCTCAACACAGTCTAATGCAAAGAATTAAAAAATCAACCAACCCGATCATCCAAGCTATCCATGAGTCCTGCCATTTATCCTCTAAGCTATGGACTTCTTGGTACGAAAACGTCTGTCTGTAGCTCCACATAACTTCGACAGTGCAGTATTATTTCTAATCAATTGTATATATTTCTATCCTTAGTATATGAACTATATATACTGTATATATATAGTCTGCCAATAAACCTTTTCATTTTCATTTCATTTCATTTTAAGTCTTTAAGATTTCAGAATAAATCTTTCAGGTTTTAAAATCCTAATTTAGCACTCTGTGGTTTCTGTGGAATGATAAACTAGGCCTAAAAATCATTACATCGACAAACACAATGCAACAATGCAATAAATAAAATACAACAACAAACAGGTATACACTATATTTTACTAAGATTTATAATACAAGAACGCTGTGTTTGAACAGAAGTTCATAAAACAAGTTGTAAATTGCATGATGCATCTATAAAGTAAATAAATGCTTCTCTGGCAAAATGCAGTTTTGCAATCTCTGCCTCTTTTTATATTTTGTGTTAATAATGAACAGAAATTTATTTCATATAAAGATTAATGTACATTTAAATTATAAGAACAAAAGTGTTGGTTACTGCCTTACCTGAAATGACGTTTATCCCAGCCGGGTTTACACGGTGAGAGCTACTCGCGCGAGCCACTCTCATGAGAGTAACTATCGCACTACTTGAGTCGGGTCAACTACCACGCTAGTAGCTCCGCTCACTCTCATGCAAGTAATTTTGCACTCGCACAAAGTTGGTAGTCTTCCAACGTTTCAGTTACTCTCACGCGTGTTGAGCCTTAGTAGAATTTCAAGAAACACCCTGGTTGCCGCCGCAGCAACAACTTGCTTCGATGGCATTCTAGCGTTAACTATCGTAGCGAGTAGCCAGTATGTGTAAACAGACACTCTCACGAGATTATCTCATGCTAGTACTCTCATATGGAGACGTGAGAGTTGCTCGCGTGAGTAGCTCTCACCGTGTAAACCCGGCTTGTCAGAGATGCAATTGGAAACAATCCGGGATAGTGTCACTATCTTGAAAAGAGCACTCGGAAGCATCGTCAGCAACTAAACACAGATCTGGTTAGACCCTGGGTTGGGGTCCCCAGTATGTGAAAAGAAAACAAAAGTCAAAAGAATATAAACCAAAAAATGAAAATGATTGGGTTCTATAAGCACACTCAAGCTTTTTTTTTTGTTTGAAACAATGAGAAATCCTCGTTGCGTGTTACCAGATCTTCATTTCACTTTTCATTACTTTCCGAGAGATAAAAAAATTGTGTTGAGTATGGCAATTACTGGCAAGTGTAAATGGTAATGCAAGTTGTAGTGTAGAGTATATTCATTTTAGTATGACAACTCGTGAAACAGATGAGGAGACTTAGTAAATTATGCTAAACTATGGTTGGACTTTATTTCACAGAGCAGCTAGCAGCCAGGAAAACCATAGATCGCACATTTTTATACTTTAGTAGTATCACAGTGTACTGAGTGTAGGTATATTTAGCAGAGCCGGATTTAGACGTGTGGAGGCCCTGGGAAGCCTCCATGTGGAGGCCCCCCTACCTTAGGGGAAGACATAATTGAAGTCATCCATAAGATTCATAATATAATTAACATACATACACTTTCAAAACATCGTGCACTCTTGTGTCTGTCCATTCCACTCATTTCTGCAAAAAATGAAAGCCTCGGGTTACTCGGGTATTCCATTATAGTGAGAGTAGGCCTAAAAGAGTAATAAAAACAAAATAATAATCAGTACACAACAAATAGTAATTGGTAAAAGTTTATGTACTACAGTGGTATTGGATGCGCGTGTTTTTTTGTTGATCATCTATCAGGTTTTTCTAGTTTCGGGTTTTTTCTATTTTGATAATGGCTTGTCAATATGTGGAGGCCCCCAAGATGTGGAGGCCCATGGGCAGCTGCCCACTTTGCCCACTCCTAAATCCGGCCCTGATATTTAGTGTTGGGACTTGAGCTTCCGGCATTTTCAGCCTGCTCGGAAATCTGACTGAGTCTGATTTTTACCATTTTTATTTTATTGTTTCTACCATTTTTATTTCAATTTGATATTTACACATACAAATTCGTTTCGTTTACATGATCAATCGTCTTCGGTTTGATTTTATTTATTTATTTATTTATTTTTTCCATTAACCTCATTACTTTACTCATACATCACAACACATACTTTCAGACCAAGAAGCCGCCAGTCTAGAAGACAAAGCAGGACTGATGAATAGTTTGGACAATTGGATTGGCTGAGCTTTTAATTCTTCGCATTAGATTGTATTGGGCAGGTCTCGTTACCCGAGGGGCTCGGAGGTAACAAGACGTCCCCAATACAGTCTAATGCGAAGAATTAAAACTCAGACAATCCAACTGCCGTCGGTGTCATCAAAGAGGTGGTCACAAAAGCAGCCGAAAAGGCACTCGAGAAGAAATAAATAACCTTGAACCATCATTATATAGTACTCTAAATTATGTAATCTAGTATTTAAGATGTATGGTTTTATATAATAAAGTTTCATAAGGATTAGAATTTTAATATCCATATGTTGGGTAAAATTGTGATAACTGAAAGTTTATACAGTTAATATTTTAGTTTTAACTTTTAACAAGTTAATTTTTAATATATACTATGTGCTTTGATATTGTGAAAGAGCTTCCTTTTATTATTCATCATTCATGTTTTAATATCTTCTAGACTGTGGCCCTCTTGGTATGAAAGTATGTGTCTATATAAGTGGTGGTGGTCGATCTGACCAAGAAAGAGGACTGTGAAGAAGAGAAACTTGAACAGACGAAGAGATGGGAAAGAAATAGAAAAAGGGTGCAACAGAAACGAGAGCATGAGTAAAAGACAGGTAAATATCAGAGCATGCCACGTAATAATTTGTTGTGACAGAAAATTGATTTTAAGGGATAACTTACTTAGTAATTAGAAAAATTTAACTTTTTTGAACTGAATAACTTTTATTGATAAAATAAATACACGTTTACAATTTTTGTTTTAGTTTTAACATAAATAATTGTGAAATTAGATTATTTGGATCAACTGACTGAAGATCAGGGCCTTCAGCCTTCTTTAGTTAGCCTTATAAGTAGTGATGCACCGAAGGCAGATTTTGGCCGGAGGGCCGGAACCTCCGGCTTAGTGTTTTTTCCTCCGGCCGGAGGTTCCGGCCAATTGATTTATTTCAGTATTTATATATGTGTGTGTGTGTGTGTGTGTGTGTGTGTGGTCCATCGTCTCATCTATTTAGGGTTTATATATTATAGTCCTGTTATTTTAAATTATTAAGTCTTTAATAACTTAAACTTTATAAAAGTCGACTTTCTATGCTTTGTGTGTGCTAATCTATCTATATTATAATAAGAGAGCTGTCCGTCTGTCTGTCTGTCCGTCCGTCACACTTTCAGAAATTGTGAGAAAAAAATCCAGAAATTGTAAGAAAAATTCAGAAATTGTATTACGGGCGGAAATGTGAAGCTCAAGATTTTCATGACTGTGTTCTTTTCTGTAGTTTAGCAATGGGGGAAGGGTGGGGGTGGGGGGAAGGGTGGGGGTGGGGGTAATGGGGGATGGGTGTGGTAATGGTGAGGGGTGGGGTAATGGGGGAGGGGGTTAGCCCCCAAGTTGTATGAATGGGGGTGAGGAGGTTTTGGGAGATACCAGATTCAGAAATGTTGACACAATGTGAAGCTCAAAATTTTCACGGCTGGGTTCTTTTTTTGTAGTTTAGCCTGTCTAACCGTCAGCGAAGCGACGGGAACTGTACTAGTTTCTCTAAAAATTCCCATTGAACAGAATATCCTCAGGTTATGAAACTTATGATGTCTTGCTGAATGCTGAGTAAAGTAGCCTATATCAAATCAATTACACAGGTCAACAAAAAAACTCTTTTTTTTCGTTGCCAAGGAAATTCGTACGAATTTAGGGTATTTTGGGGTTGCTGAATTCCAAAATGAAAGTAGTTTTTCCGATTTGGCTCTAGTTCTTGAGATAATGAATACCCTCAATTAATAGGAAACGTAACCATAACGCGTGCATATGGGAAACTACCGGAACATTCTAGATGGTGAGACACGCGAATATTCTTAGTGTTTACTCCGCGATCATTCTAGAATATTCCCCCTCCGTATATAAGTCATCGGCCACCCAACCAGTAAGTAGGCTCCGCCTGAACATTAAATTTTTTGCATTTTTACGTGTTTCAATGGGGTACCAATTATCTCATAAATTAGAGCCAATCTAGCAAAACCAATGTCATATTCGGAATCAGCACCACAAAGTTACCCCAAAATCACTCTAATATGATTGGCAATAAAATGAGTGTTGACCAGTGTTATTAATACAATCACTGATCACTCATAAAATAAATTATTGTTAGTCACTGAGAACTGAAATATTAATACAATCACTGATCACTCATAAAATAAATTATTATTATAGTCATCTGAGAACTGAAATATTCGGATAGGTGCAGAAATGAGGTTTTATAGTTTTATAGAATTAAAACTAAAAGTTGTCAGAATTGAGTTTGGTGTACTTGGCACCTCCGGCCTTAGTGAGACCTCCTGCCGGAGCAGGAGGTTTTCTAAAATGGCCGGAACTCCTGCTTGGCCGGAGCCGGAGCTCCGGTGCATCACTACTTATAACAAGGCTAACTAACGAAAATATCACGACCTAACCTAACCAATCGTTACGTCAACTGTACGCCCTTGACGATTGGTTAGGTTAGGTCGTGATATTTTCGTTAGTTAGCCTTATAAAGCTAACTAAAGAAGGCTGGGGGCCCTGATCTTCAGGTGATCCGATTATTTATTTTATTTAATATGGCCCTTAAGCTTTAGGCTTCATTGAGCTCTTAATTAAAAATAAAACAGTTATTATTATTATTAATAATATATAAATCATGACTAAGAATTATTAATTAGGGTATGTATTAATTTTAAATTATTATTATTATTATTATTATTATTATAGATATAAAACAAATACAAAGTCATTATTGAAGATATGATATCAATACTATACAAAGAAATCAATATTAGACATGAGAGATAAGAGATGAACACTAACAAGTAATGTACATTTAATACTAGATTACACACGAGAAATGGATAAGTAATAGCGTAATTACACATTTAATCCTAGGTTTTTATTATTAATCGAGATTTCAACTTGGTTTTGAACAATTTACAGTCGCAATATTTTTTATATCAGCATTTAAATCATTCCATAGTTTCAATCCAATGAAAATGGGTAATTTTTGAGATGAGGACAATCTAAATTGAAGAATGTGCTTTTTTAGCTATTTCTGGTGATGCGAGTGTATTTCTTGATGAATTATAAAAATATTTATTTACGCTTTGGAAGTTAATGATTTGTTCTTACACTTGTAAATAGACAAACACAATAAATAGACATTAACAATATATTTACTAGATTTATAATACAAGAACGATGTATTTGAACAGAAGTTCATAAAACAAGTTGTAAATTGCGCGATGGATGCATGATGCATCTATAACGTGAATAAATGTTTCTCTCATCATATTGTGCGTGATAATGTGGACTGTAACTTAAGTAATGAATCCTGCACTGAATAGCTCAAAGCTATTTTATTATTGTACGTAGGGTCGGATTAAGGCTGTGAGGGGCTTAAGGCTAATAAGAGGGAAGGGCCTATATGAGAATGAAAGTGAAAATGAAAATGTTTATTGGCAGACCATAGTATTAGCCCATATGACACAGCACAGTAACATCCTTTACTGATGACACAAAGATCAGTAGAAAAATAAGAAACCCAGACGATATAGGATCTCTACAAACCGACATGAACAGAGTCTACAAGTGGACGGAAGACAACAATACGAAGTTTAACACAGCAATTTCAGCTGTTACTGTACGGAAAAAGAGAGGACCTAAAATCCATGGAATATTATACCCCAAATGAACAGGAAATTCAGAGAAATTCTAGAGCAAAAGATTTAGGGGTTGTAATGATTGATGATGCAAAATTTGAAACACAAAATAAGATAGCAGTAAACAGAGCAAAGAGAATAACGGGTCAGATATTGAGAACCTTTAAACGAAGGGATAGGAATGTAATGATTCCTCTACTGAAAACCCTAATCATACCCAAATTGGAATATTGGTCCTAACATCCCGATATAAAAAAGAAGACATTAGACAGCTGGAAGGGATTCAGAGAAGCTTCACAGCCAAGATCAATGGGTGCAAAGAACTAAATTACTGGGAAAGGTTACGCGAACTAAACCTATATTCACTTGAAAGGAGAAGAGAGGGATACACCACTATTTACACTTGGAAAATAATGGAGAAACTAGTCCCTAATCTTACTCTGAACCCTGTAACTCCCCAAACAACGGTGGAAAGTAGAAAAGGAAGACTGTGTCGTGTTCCCAAATTAAAGGCAAGACAGGGAACATCCTTAACCCTGAAAGAAAATAGTTTTGTTGTGAGAGGACCAAAACTGTTTAATCAGCTGCCCAAAGACCTAAGGAACACGAATGATGTTGCAGTGGACATCTTCAAAAGAAGATTAGACGCCTGGCTCAGAACAATCCCCGATGAGCCGGGAGTACCTGGCTATGTGATGTGGAGAGTACAAGAAACCAACTCACTACTTCACCAGGCCAACTCGAGAGGAGGGGCGACAAGCTTGACCTTCGTGAAATGAGGAATCATCGCGCGGAACCTTTGAAAGGAAAGGTTGAAAGGTATATATATGATGAATAAAACCACGAAGGGAAAAGAAACATAAAGTGGTGCTCAAGCGCTTTCGTCTAATAACATCCTCAGGAACACTGAGGAACACTGTTCCTGAGGATGTCATTAGACGAAAGCGCTTGAGCACCACTTTGTGTTCCTTTTCCCCTCGTGGTTTTATTCATCATAAATATTTTTCACGTGTCACTTTCGTGAAATAATTTATATATACAGTATGTATATATATACACAGTATATATATATATATATATATATATATATATATATATATATATATATATACAAAGAAAATATCACGACTAAACCTAGCCATTCGTTAAGGGCGATTGACATTGGGGTTTTTAGTCTTCGGGTGATCCGATATGACTTCACCAACCTTGTGGTTTATGATATAAAAATTAGAGCCTAAACTCGATAGCCTAAAAAATATGCGGGCCTAAAGCTACAGCTTTATTAGCCTAACTAATAGTTAATCTGGTCCTGATTCTAGGGAGTTAATTCTACAGCCGGCTTTACCCAGTGAGAGCTACTCGCGCGAGCAACTCTCACGTCTCCATGAGAGCAGGGCCGGATTAAGACCTTTAGAGGCCCTAAGCACTTAAAAGATTTTGGTGCCCCATATATATGTAATTCAAAATATAAACAAAAATAAACCATAAAATAAAATTTTTTTTTGAAATGAAACAAAACTTACAGTAAGATGGAAAATAATGTTTATTTTTGTATACTTCCACTTCATTTATATTTGAAAAGTTTTCTCCTACTTTTTTTAATTGCAAAGTCTTTGATCAGATCCTCAAAACTAATCTTACGTAACACATCTGCTTCTATACTTAGTAGATAAGGCATCCAGCCTGCCTTGTTGCATAGTTGTTCTGTTGGTATTTTTAATATACTTCAACTGAGAAAATGAACGCTCAGCTGAGCAATTTGTGACCATTAATGTTAAAAATATACGAAAGGCAATTTCTACATTTGGGAAGGCACACTCAATATTGTCTTCTACAATTATTTTATAAAGTTCAGCATGACTGAATCTTGTTTTTACATTTTTTTTTGCACTGAACTTATGGCACACATATGAGTGAAACTGCTGAAGCTCAGCAGAGAAATTAGTGTTCAAGTCCTCTGGGTAAGCATCAATCATCTTTTTACAACCCTGAGAATACCTTTCAATTTCAGTAGATGATGAAGTGGTGACATTATGTGGCACATCACTTAGAAAAGAAAATCTCTCTGCTATTTCTTTGTATATCTCTCCTCTTCTTCTCATCTCAGTTTCAAGTTTGTCAACAATTGTGTAAAAGGTGGTGATAAGAAATTTATCTCTGGCATTCAGATATACTTCTGGTGCATCTCCGTCATTGGGTACCTTCTTTCTGATACGTTTGCGAGTTTGAGCTGCCTTGTAATCAACATCTGGTAGCATTTCCTTTGTAGCTGCTTCATATCTTTCAAATTCATCTCGTGAAGTGCACAGTTGGTCAGCTAATGATCCATACAGATCTGCACATGTTTTTAAGTTCACATCCTTATTCTGTAGAACTTTGCTTACTCTATGAAAATTTTGCAAAATCTCATCCCAAAAATTCAACATAAAAACGAATTCTAGCTCTTGCATCTTATTTGCAATATTATTTGCTTCTCTTCTAGTGTCTCCCTTTTGTGACTGGTCTTCAGCTATACATTCTAACGCTTCTAAAATTTTAAGGAAAGATTTCAAAATTGCTGCTGTTGCCATAGCATGTGCCTCCCATCTGGTATCAGAGAGGGATTTTAAGACACTTTCATTTCCAATACAACCTTTAAGAATTTCCCACCTGCTGGTTGAGGCTAAAAAAAAGGTATAGAGCAACTGCACTGTAGAGAAGAAATTAACCGCCTCTTGACAGCAGTCAACAGCACTTCGGCCTACCAGATTTAGTGAATGGGCTGCACAGGGCACATATATAGCAAACTTGTTTGTTTCTAAAATTTTTTGCTGCATCCCCTTATAACGCCCAGACATGTTGGCAGCGTTGTCGTAAGATTGACCCCTACATTTTGAAAAGTTTAGCTTACAAACTTCACGTAAGTACTGCAACACCTGATTTGCCATTTCCTCACCAGTATGGCTTTTCATTTTCAGAAAGGTTAAAAAGCGTTCAATAGGCTGTCCATCTTTTAAGTACCTAAGTACAACACTTAACTGATCGATATGTGATAGATCTGGTGTTGAATCAACTGACAAACTAAAATAACCAGAAGATTTTACTTCGTCAACAATGAGTGCGTGGACCTTTTGAGCCATTAGTTGAATGAGTTCCTCACAGGTGGTTTTGGACAGGTAAGAAGGATTTCCTTTGCCAGAATTTCCATATTTCAAAATGTGACCTGCTAAAAATGGATCAAACCGGCTTATGAGCTCAAGCAGCCCTAAAAAATTCCCATTCTGCAATGATCCAAATCTTTCTTCTGTTCCTCGAAAAGACAAGCCACGTTCAGCTAACGTACAAATAACAGCTATGACACGCCTCAAGACATGTTCCCAGTAATCACACTCTTCCTGAATTTGTTTTTCCAACTGTTGTCCCAACCCCGCACCTTGTCTGCGAGTTAAGTATGTTAGCATAGAGTCTCGGTGAGTAGTGCTTTTTTCATGATGATCAATTACAATAGTATTTCGCCAGTCACTGAACCCTTCTCTTATAACAAAATGTGAGACATTTTTAGGAGCAAACAGTTTACAAACATAACAGTAAACTGATCCTGTTGATGGTGAATACAATAACCACTCTCTCTTGTATTTCTCACCATTGGCTTTTGTCCCAACGAAAAGTTTTTGTGAACAGTATCTTGCTGGTTTGCCACTACTGAAATGCCGGTAAGACTTGTCAAATGGCCCATTGTGGTGTTGACAGTCACTGGGTCCACAAGCAATCCAATAAGCCACATCATCAGCAGAGAAATCAAGCCACAACCCTGGATCTTTTGCTATATTTACTTCATCTTCTGCAGACTGATTCATTTCACCACCATCACCATGGTCCACTAAACTTTCATTTTCAGCAATTATTTCAACCCCAGAATGTCTTGTAAAGCAACTTGAATCAACATTTGCAGTAGAGGTATCAAGAGAATTTACAGGCAAAGTGAGATCAGTAGTGAGACATGTGGTAGATGAACCTGCTTGTGACACCTCGGTGATTCCAACGTCATCATATTTTGATTTTGAAGTGATCAAAGTGGTATTTGTGTCCACTTCTGATGACGGAGATTGGTTTTGATTCAGAATCGGTATATCATGTTGACGTTGTGGTCGTGGAACTTGTGTGAAGAAATCAGTCAGCTTTGCAGTCTTGGACTCTAAATCCAAAGTCTTCTCTTGTTTCTCTTTTGATAGTTTTCGCTTTTGTGCACCACTTAACTGAACACGTTTCATCTTGGTTCTTGGGGTCTGTAAAATACAGAAATAAAAAGAATATTTTATTTGTATATTATGTGGCAATCAACACAGTTACACATATCACAATCTTGGCTTTGTTCTTTTATTCTCAGAAAGACAAAATGGGAACCGTACACAACCAAAGTGGCAATTTAAATATAAGTGGCAATTAAATATAACTCAACCGAAATATCAACTCGAAATGTTGAATACAAATCAAATCGAAAGAAGGAACCAAAAGAAGGAACCGAAAGAAGGAACCGAAACCTATAAAATAAAAATACTTAACATTAGAATTAATAATACGCAATCTATAAAAATATCAATATTAACATTTCACTATTAACGAGCCACATTTTATATTTACATTTATTTATTTATTTAAAACACAATATTTAATTATAGGAAATATGAACATTTGCTTAGGGCCTAAATTGTCCTAACTACGTTTGATGTTATATATACATTACAAATTATTCACTCTGGTTATTACAATCTAAATTCTTTTATACTGTTATGACAATAGATAAATAAATTATAAAATAAAGATACGTGTATGATAAAATATTGTTATATATACAAATAAAGTACACTTCATAGACTTACCCTAGAGAAGAAGAGAGAGCAACAGATAAACTTCTTCAACGCTAATTAACTTAGGTCAGTATATCTTATTATTATAATGGCCGTGATAAACATCACTTGATACAACAGCAATATAGAGAGTTTATAGTTTCTTTTATTTTAATATTAATTTATATTACAATTCTATAAACCTAAATCTTTCTGTAAAACAATACCAAATGATTATGTAAAATATATATTTAATATTATATGCACAAATCACACGTTCAGAATAACTTCCTATAGCACACGAAAATATTTAATCTATATGTATTTTTAATATGGCGCTCAAAGATTTGATATAAACAAAATAATAACGCAAAGCGTAAAGTGTGTGATTACAACGAAATATATTTATTCTCTCAAAAGGGTTGTTGTTCACTACAAATTCAAACAATGAAAAAAATAAATACTATATATGAATATATATAATTCAGTTTTCAACAGCTTATAGGCTATAAGCCGCGATTATAATAGTACAGTATAATAAATCCATGGTAAATCCGACAATGGAAAATTTCTGTGGTGCCCCCCTTCCCTTGATGCCCTAAGCACGGGCTTATTTTGCTTAATGGTTAATCCGGCCCTGCATGAGAGTACAGTACTAGCATGAGATAATCTCGTGAGAGTGTCTGTTTACACATACTGGCTACTCGCTATGATAGTTGACACTAGAACCATCGAGGCAAGTTGTTGCTGCGGCGGCAACCAGGGTGTTTCTTGAAATTCTATGAGGCTGTTGGGTTGTTTGGTATCTTCTCGAGATACGAGTTTAAAGCCGGGTTTACACGGTGAGAGCTACTCGCGCGAGCAACTCTCACGTCTCCAAGAGTACTAGCATGAGATAATCTCGTGAGAGTGTCTGTTTACACATATTGGCTACTCGCTATGATAGTTGATGCTAGAATGCCATTACAAGAAAAGTCAACCGCAACAAAACAGTACACAATATTCCAAACCTATTCGCTCAACACGCGTGAGAGTAACTGAAAAGTTGGAAGACTACCAACTTTGTGCGAGTGCAAAATTACTCGCATGAGAGTGGGTGGAGCTGATAACTGGCAACTAGCGTCGTAGTTCACACGACGCAAGTAGTGCGATAGTTACTCTCATGAGAGTGGCTCGCGCGAGTAGCTCTCACCGTGTAAACCAGGGCTGTGGAGTCGGCACATAAAAAACCGACTCCGACTTCTCAATTTTTTGTCTATCCGACTCCGACTCCGAAGGTATATTAATTCTAAATCTGCTATGATGATAATTACACAAGAGGCATTTCATCACCACCACGTGAATCATCAGGCTACTTTTTAAACCCATAACCTGCAAAGTTTGAGTCTAATGGTTGTAGCGATGCCATTATGGCTTTTTTATTTTTTATTTACGAAAAAACAAAATTCATTGAGCATAAAACAAAAAAAAATTAAATTTAAGACTATGACAAAATAAAAATTTCATTAAATGCAATCAAAAATATAAAAGTATTCCTGCAAAATTTATTAAACTGAGGCCAAGGGTGAAAATCTAAAATTTACGAATAACTTGTTCTTAGGAACAGAATTGCTTCTGCCAGATCCTCTTTCATTGAAGCCCTTAAATCTGATTTAATTATTTTCAGTGCGGAAAACAGTCTCTCCACACTGACCTGAGTGGGTGGCACGGCTGTTACTATCATAGCTGTATCTCTTAAAATCTCTGGATATGCGGGGATGACTTCTTGTATTGTCAGTTTAGATGAGCGATCATATTTTTCCACTTCTTTTAGGCCATCAAAAAAATCTTGCTTAAATTTCATTAGTTTAACATCAAAAGGTTGCCTATGCACGTTTAAGCGGCGACGCTTTGCTTTTGAGCGTTCAATTTTATCTAAATATTTTTGAAAGTCTAATTCTTCATCATTTGAAGAGGATGAGAGGGACTTACTACTCATATCTTCATCCTGTGGTTCAGGATTTTCAGGTAATAGCCCTTTTATGCGAATTGCAACCTCGCAGAGGGCCTCTTTTTCTTTAGCAATTTGTTCTTCGGTCAACAAAATTCGGTTCATTGGATCTATGTAGACAGCAGCTAATAAGGTCTCATTTTCCAGTAGCACCCTCTCTTTTCTTCATTGAGGATACAATTCCATCAGCAATTAATCCTCCAGTTTGGGATAGACGAAATAATAAATTTTTCCATTCCCATAGGAATGTACCAGGAGTTAAATCCTCTGCTTGCAACTTTTTGGTGACAGTATAAGGGTGAGCAAGCAGAGCTTCTAATTGTGTAACCTCCCTCCATTGAATTTCAGTTAGTGAAACATTGGGATTATCAATGTCTTCTAGGAAGGGTTTTAGATCAAGCAAACGCTTAATCATCATATATGTGCTCCCCCAGCGTGTCGCTTGGTCCAAAATAGCTCCCTTTCCTGCACGTCTCTGGATAATAGCATCAATTTTAGAGGTCTTGGCTGCAGTGCTACTTGCCTCAACTTGCCTATCACCGGCACCGTGCAGGGCTACCATTGCTAGGTTTTTCCACCCAGATCTGGGTTTTTCAACACTTTCCTGGGTTTCTTGGTTTTAATTTTAAAAATTTCATGAAATCTGGGTTTTTTAGGCTTAAAGTAAGGCAGACAAATAAAATGTACCGAATTTTACCACTCTAAATAAAATATAATGCAACAACGCTTTGTTTGGTAATATCATAAAGCGTTTTTTGGAATGCTATGACAGTAAAGCTGCATGTTCGTAAGGAGGATGTCAGTTGCGCAAAACTGGCAAAAATTCTCGACTCCAGGGTTACCATCTGATATTATTAATAACGAAATCTGAGCAAATTTGGTAATGAAAAAGCAATTTTGTATTTAAAAATTTATTTGGTATTCTGGGAATGAAATGAGCTAAATTTGGTAATGCATAAATAAGAATGTGAGAAAAATTTAGTTCCATTAAACATTGCATTCCATAAACATGTTAGAAACATGTTACAACAAATCATTGCTTAAACGTTTCGATCAATTTTACTAATTATTCAGTTCTGAGTATTTATTCATAGTGATACAAATTTGTTAAAACGATACTGATGTTTAAAGCAAATCGCAGTTATAAATTTACTGTTTAACTGACTTTGGAGCTTACTCTGAATAATTGTAGACAAATCGAACGAACATGTTGCAGTTTATTATTTGGCAGCATTAGTCATGGGCGGGCATTAGCCTGCATTGTGCGTGCGTGCAATTTCCGCTTGATTTATATTTTGTGTCAGTAAATTGCATTGAAATTTGAATGAATATATATACCTAAATAAAATTTGGCAATAAATTGCTTCATTTGGTACTAAATTAAAAAAAAAATGGTATTGGTGCTCCAGTATTGGTGATCTGGGTTTTTTTGAGGATCATCTAGGTTTTTTTAGTGTACGATCTGGATTTTCTTTCATTAAATCAGTGGCAGCCCTGCCTATCAGAGTGGCTACATGTCGATCTTTCAATCCATCTCTTATTGCTAGCTGCAATGTATGTACAACACAACGCATATGTTGGATTAGAAAGAGCTTAGATGCTTCTTCAACAATATCATCTAAAATTTCATCGCTCTGTTCTGTTTGTGCTGTTTGAGATTCAGTTTCAGGAATGTCATCTTCATTAGCCACTTTTTCTTCATCAACTTTATTCAGCTTTTCTATCGTGCTTAGCATGTTTGAAGCATTATCTGTGACAATACATAGAATCTGCTCTTTCTTAATTACAAAGTCTTGTAAAACTTCCTCCACTAACTTCTGAAGATAGTCGCTGTCATGATGCGCCTCGGTGTCCTTTACTCCCAATGTCCGAGTTACCATTTTATTTAGGGTTGCCATACGTCCGTATTTTCCCGGACATGTCCTCCATTTAGTTCTCGAAATCTTCATCCGGAAGTAATTTTTAAAATTCTTCAAAAGTCCGGAATTTCAGCTTCCATCATTTTCTCCACGACAAAAAACATGAAACTGTCCTGCATTTAAGGCATTTTAGCAATTTTCAACCATAATCTAGCCACTTTCGCTATATTATTTACGTGTGTTGACAACTATGACGGTGACCGGTGGTTGGGCCGTGGTTGGCCAGTCTTTAACCTGCAGTGACAGTGTTTGATCTTAGTCTTTGTTGTGGGTTTGTCGCTTGTTTCCATAGCTAGTGCTTACGAATGCAAAAACTTCACTTTTTTTTTCTACGTGAAGGTCAAAATATGAAAATAAAAATCCACTCTAATAGACAGAGTTTATTTCCACGACAGTTTCGACGCCCACTGGGCAGGTCTTTGGGAACGTCCTCTTTTTTTGAATGTTCAGATATGGCAACCCTAATTTTATTGTTTTCATCAACAAATCTAGCATTGATGGCAAAATAGTTAACTCTATGACGCGCGGCTGCATCCATTTTAATAAACATGAAGCGTCCCTTAAGAGTTCTTCGAAGTTCTTCCTTTTTATTTGTGGCTTCTTCAACTATAATTTTTCTGATACTTTGTCTTTCCAGAGAAACTCCAAGTTTCTTGGCCATTTCTCCATTTAGGCCTAGAAAGGCTGGTTGTGAAAATAAAGATAAGGCTACACCACTTCTTACCACCAGTTCGATGATGTGCTTCTTGAACTTTTCTGTGGTCATTGTTACGGTAACTTTGTCTGTAGTAAAGAATCTTGTAAGTGGTGCTTGTCATTCAGTAGATTTCTGATCTTTTGTTAACTTTGAAGTAGTTGGAAGGTTTTTATTACTATCTTTCTCAATGACAACTTCTAAAATTTTGGGATGGAAACGCTGCAAATGTCTTTTCAAATTTGATGCTCTGGTTGGTGCATTTTTATCAGAGCCAGTAAAACCATTGATTTTTGCTTCACATAATTTTTCACCATCATATTCTATCATACACTGACACACGAAATGTTTCCCATCTGTGGTTATTGTAAAATATTCAAAAACTGCAGACTTTGTTGGAAGTGTCTTTGTCATTGTGAAAGGGGTTTTAGACTTGAAAGTTAAAAACTTATGAAATTTAGAAAGAACTCGAAATTAAATAAGCATTAAAAATAAAAAATATTATCTGAAAAGAAAAAATGAATTAATGGTATTAGTTTCTGAAATGGAAAATATTGTGTTTATTATTTAAGTGGTTTAACCACCATAGCTGCCAGTGATATCACACATAAAAACATATTTTATTAAAATTTATATTGAGGTCGGAGTTGGTATATTTTTACTGATTCCAACTCAGACTCCACAGTCCTGGTGTAAACCTGGCTTAAGTTCTTTTTGAGCAGTGCCCAGTTGGTCCCATTATCACTGGTATTATTTCAATTTCATGCAGTGACCATGTCCTTTTTAGCTCAATCTTTAGATCTTGGTTATGTTTTCTGTTCCTGCTTGGTTTAGACCGTAATCATTGGGAGAAGCTTACATCAATAATCTCACCCTTTCTATTCTCTCTGTCCCATATTACTATATCCAGTTTGATGGCTATGTTTTGGATATATCTTCCTGTAGGGATGATTTTGTTGTAATATATGGTGACAGTAGCATTCCCTACCACATCTTCTGGTTCGTACTCCCATCATTACTAATGCCAGCCACTTTTTTTAATCTATTGGTATACAGTGCTTGGTCTTGTGCCCCCTTTCACTGTCCTATTTCAGTGATCTTCGTTTAGGCTATTCCAGGGATCTTTCTTTATCTATATAGTACATTTCTAGCTCTGATGTATCTTCCTGCCCTAGCATTTGTCTCCAAGTTTCTTTATGACACTGCTGTACTCCTTGGGTATATTTAGTTCTTGTTTTTTTGGCTGTTACTGTAGCTGGACTCTCTGGTGTTTCTATTTCTTCAGCCAGTGCATTGTTAGTGAATAATTGTGCAAGCTTTGTGATGGAAGTTTATTGGCTTAAGATTTGATGGTGTTCTGTGACCAATTGTATATGCTTATCATTAGAGCTTGCAATATATTGGCCTGGCTTACAATTGTTGCCATATGTGCTTGATTAACCTTCACAAGACCCATACCACCTTCTTTTCTAGGTAGATAGATTCTCTCTATGCACTGGCTTCTGTATGTGATCTTATTAATGGTTAGGATCTTTCTTGTTTTCACATCAAGCTTGTTAATGTCTCCCTAAGACCAATCTATGATCCCAACACTATACTGGAAACATGGTATGGTTAGTTGAGTGATGGCTATAATCTTATTCTTTTGGGTGAGTTGTGATTTGCAGATCATCTTTGTTCTTCGGATGTATTCCTTGCCGATTTTTTCTCTCATTCTCTTGTGCTCCACATTTGTATTTTCTTCTACTCCAAGGCATTTATATACTGCGTCCTCCTCCAAGTCTGCACTCCTGGTGCCCTCACCCACATCTATATCCTCCGTTGACACCTTTCCTGCTCTTATAGTGCGTTTGGAGCACTTGTCTAGCCCGAACTGCATTTGGATATCGCGCAAGTACCTGTGCACTATGTTGAGTTGGTATTGCAGGTTTGTATCATTGTTTGGATATAGCTTCAGGGTCATCCATGACCATAAACAGCAGATACATGACTGTTTTCTGGGGCTCTCTTCTCCTGCCATCTGTTAGATTATACCCCCTGTCCCCATTCTTCAGTAGTTTGCAAAGAGGGTCCATTTTTAAGCAGAACAGGGTTAATATTTGGCTGGACACAGGGGCTAATGAGAAATGAGAGGTTTTGTTTCACTAGCACTATTTTTCATGCTCTTTACGATGGTACTAATAATTTTTTGTGGAAATGCAAGATTATAGAAAAAATTGCAAGTTACATTTTTATAGTGAATATTTCCTGTTTTGGCTATAATATACTTTTTTTCATAAAATATTTTTCCTGGTTGGGTTCTTTTTTCGCTACTCTGCGACTTAATTAGTTGGTTGATTTCTGTTCTGTCTATTTTTTTTTTCTAATTGGATTCAGTTTGGTCATGTTTGTGAAAGAATTATGACGTGCTGTTCGTGTGGTTTCTGACTTTAAGAACTTGATTTGTCATGTGCCCTACATGAAGAGGAAGCATTGGATGTTTTTATCAATTACGGCGTTAGTCTCTCATCCTTAACTTGCCCAAAATGTGACAGCGAGTGCCTAATACGAAAAGATCAGAAGATATTTAGGTGAAATAACCAATATTAACCTGTTAGGCCAACTGAATGCCCGGTTAGGTCAACTGTACACCCTTGATGATTGGTTAAGTAATGATATTTTCGTTAGTTTAATAAAAAATGATGAAAATGAAAATCATATGGCCTGAAGTTGAAATAAAAAATACACTTTTCTGTAATTATTCTTTTTTACACCCAGTCTGTTTTTATGATGAGAACAAACTTTTCTGGTCAATTTTGAGGTGTTTTGCACGAATCTGCCATTTGTTTCCTGTGTAAATACGTAGTTTTCGAGATATCATCATCTCGAAAACCGCATTTGCACAGGAAACAGATGGCAGTTTCGTACAAAACACCTCAAAATTAACCAGAAAAGTTTGTTCTCATCATTTTCATTTAAACTAATGAAAATATCGCGACAACCTAACCAATCATCAAGGGTGTACAGTTGACCTAACTGGGCATTCAGTTGACCTAACTGGGCATTCAGTTGACCTAACTGGGCTTTCAGTTGACCTAACTGGGCATTCAATTAACGTAACCAGGCACTCAATTAATCTAACAGGTTAATATTGGCTATTTCACCTAAATATCTTCTGATCTTTTCATATTAGACACTCACTGTCACATTTCGGGAAAGTTAAGGATGAGAGAATAATGCCGTAATTGATAAAAACATCCACTCCTTTGTCTTCATTTAGGGCACATGATGAATCAAGTTCTCAAAGTCAAAATCACACGAATGGCACGTTATAATTCTATCACAAACACCACTAAACTGAATCCAATTAGAAAAAAAAAATAGCCAGAACAAAACCCAACCAACTAATTATGATAAGTCACAGTGTCAAAAAAATAGCCCAATTAGGAAAAATATTTTATGGAAAAAAGTATTTATAGCCAAAACAGGAAATATATTTTATTAAAAAAAGTACATTTGAACAAATTTGCACAATATAAGATATATATTTTCTTAGTCAGTTTTGAATGGTAATTCAATATATTATACTGTTTTAATCGCACATGAGTGGGTTAAAAGACGAATATTAACCCATTTTTCTAGTGTATTTTGGTGTGCTCTGTTGAAATATAACCTTCATTTCCTGTGCAAATATGACGAAATATGACTCCAAAATAATGTAAATGGTAATTTTTTACTATCACTCCGGTCTTTTCAATTCCCATAATTTATAGATCAATGGATTCATTATTACACCAGGAATACGATTTGGATAGTCTCAAGTGAGGGAACTGGCCCAAAACTAAGTTAGGACACAAAGTTTGTTTTGGGGTATAAGTGTGAAAAAATACCTTAAAATGCGGGTAATTCCTTCAGTAGAGACTATCTAGGGTGCATTTGCGATGTAAAAACGAATCCATTGATATATAAATTATGGAAATTGTAGAAACAGCCAACATGAGTAACCTAAAAGGTGTATATATATACATTTATATATATGTAGTAAAATGAACATTGTATATATTATATATACCGTAAAACTATACTAACCTAACCTACCTAACCTATCTCATCACAATATATGCGTGTTCCCCTTCTCCGTTTCTTATCACGCACCGACCTATGGCAACAAAATGCTTTTCTGTTTTTATCGAACACACTTATTACCACAAACAATACCTTCCTTGTTTTTCTTAGGGCAAATAAATTCTTTTAGCAATACACTGTGTTCTACATAAAAATTAAATGCAGCCTCTTCATCATCAAAAAATTTGCATGAAGTTAAACACAGTGAATAATTACAACCATCACAAACCAATGCCATCGTGACACTAAAATCTTATGAGTTCAGGTCAAACCCCCCAATTTTGTTAGTGGTACCTTCCTAACCTTTGTGGGATCAGCCATTTTATCACTCCCAAAAACATGATCCGCGATTTTATCACTCAAAAAAAATTTCTTAACATTAATTTTATAGCTTTAATCAGCATTTGCCTTCATATTGTACTTAATAAAAGTTGTTTAAAAAAATGTAGAGAGTCTTATGGTAAACTTTATTTTCAGTTTCCAGAGACCGGACTGATAGTAAAAAATTACCATGTAAACAAATTCTTATTTCTTTACATTTGCACAGGTTGGTTAGGTTAGGTTAGGTTAGTTGTTTTTTATCAGAATTACATTTTCCTGGTATAGTTTTCTCTGCTTTGTTGGAATTTGACACACATTTCTTGTGCAAATGAGTAGAAACACACCGTATTTTGGAATGGAAAAAAAATAGTTTCTATTCATTTGCACAAGAAATGGGTATCAGATTCGAACAAAGCAGAGAAAACTACACTAGAAAAATGTAATTTTGATAAAAAATGTACCTAGCCCCTGTGTCCAGCCAAATATTTACCCAGAACAGTAGTGGTGACAGGCTGTCTCCTTGGAAGATGCCCCTTTGATTTTTTACATTTTCAGTTTTTAACTGGCCCTTTTCATGGTTGAGTGTGATATTAGTTTTCCAGTTTTGTATTGGATTCTGAAGGAATGCTGTTATATTTCATTATCTCTGTGATGCTCTGTTTCCTTTGAGATTTAAGTACATGGAGAGTCAGAAGCTGAGCCCAGACAACACAATCTGCAAAATGCCTGCTTTAGAAATTGCTAGTCTCGCCAGGGCCTAATAAGCTAAGAAAAATTATCGCTCATAATATTTTAAAATCTTGCGCTAGTGCGCTTTTGAAAAAAATAAATAAATAAAATAGTGTTAATTTCAGTTGAAATTTTAATTTTAGTTAAGACTTTCAAGACATGTCGGATGCAAGTAATTTTTGCCAAAAATTGGTGGGGTGGGAAAATGTTATGGGAAAAATCCTCACACGATGCGTTGGTAAATTCAACCAAATTTTGTAATCTGGCATCTGCATCTGTACAAATCTGAACAAATCTTTGACCCCGACCCCCCTCTGGGGATATTTGAAGGTCAGAATATATGAAGTTTATTTATTAGAGAAGTGAATAGAAAGTTAGTATCGGAATTTCAAATATACTTTTCATTTTAACCTATTAAACTTATATGTTCATAAGTTCTGTTCGAAACTGTTCTCTAAAACTTTATCCATCATCAGCAACATCATTGTCAAATTTTATGGGTTATGTCCACTTAAGATAAAGTTAGTTTCATTAGTTCTAACGAAAATATCACAACTTAACCTAACCAGTCATCAAGGGCATACAGTTGACCTAACTGGGCATTCAATTAATCTAACCAGGCATTATATCCCATACAAAATTACAATAACAAACATACTCATCCCTCGTCATTGGCGTCCCTGGACAATTGCGTAGGTGAAGTCACAATGAACTTTCTATTCACTTCTCTAATAAATAAACTTCATATAGTAGTTGGGGAAGTGCGCAATTGTCCGGGACAAAATAAAACCGGACGCAATTGTCCAGGGACACCAATGACCGGGATGCATTTGTCCAGGACGCAATTGTCCTGTCACCCGATGATGTGTATGACTGAGTTTTTTATGATGACTATGTGGTGATCTTATGATGGTGGTGATATGACTGCATGATTTTTTTTAATGCAACTACATGGTGATGTTAAGACAGAGAGGGTGATGATGTGACTGCATGGAGATGTGTTAATGCTTACATGCTTAATATAGTAAACACCGTTTCAGATTTACATCAACAACTACAGTACTATTCTGTATTGAATTAGTACTAATCTTTATTGGCTTAGTCAAGTTCAACAATTTTACAATGTCCATTGTACTGCATGACTCCAGATTCCTGGGATCTTGGGAGCATTGCTCCAGTAAATTTGACCATGAGAAAAAGTAAATTTGGGTTTGGGTTTTGTTCATCCGCTAGACATTATGCAATTTTTTTGCGTATACGTTCTTGTACAAACCAATTTTTTTAAATTACAAATTTAGTTATTTTAAGTTTAGTTGGTAATTCCATATTTAACAATTATTTTTATTTTTTGTTAAGCTTCAATGTTTTGATAATTAAAATTTTATTAAAACGTATATTTTTTTAATATAAAATTATTAGGATTGGACTATGTTCCATTGATCTCGGCCAGGTTTGATAAATTGGCCAGATAATTACTTGTGCGGTTTTAAGTAATTCACCATGACTCTAGAATTGAAAAGTTTAGTTAAGTTTAAACTTACTTTTACTTACTTTAACTTACCTACTTTTACTTACTCTTCCTTACTTTTACTAAGTTTAAAGCACTTACTTTTACTTACTTTCATTGTACTATATTTACTTACTTTTACTCACTTTTACCATACTATATTTACTAACTTTTACTTATTTTGTATTTTTTCAGGTAGTCAATAATCAATAATGGATCCTAATATTGATGAAGTTGGAGAGAAAAGTGAGGGTGTTAAAAGGGGTTACTTTTGTGGTTAATGCAAGAACAAATATTCAAAGAAGCAAAACTGGGAGGAACATTTTAATTCCCAAAAAAATATTTGTTACAATACAAGAGGTCCCAGAGTTTGGGCCCACAGCTTAGATATTGCAGTAAAGAAATACCAGGATGAAGTGCAGCAAAGAGATACGGCAAAGCAGTCATTTAGTTTGTTCACAAAATGTGCTAGTGCTAGACCTCAGAAAAATGAACCAACTTCATCAACTGCTAATCTAGAAAATGAAACTTTTTCACGATGTTTCACAGACTGAAGAAAGTGCTTCTCCTCCACCTAAGACAAAAGGTAAGTGAGGAATCTGCGCATCAGACTAACAAAACTGCTTTAGAGGAATTTGAAAATTCCAAATCCAGAAGACATTGAATGCAATTTTGCGCCTAACAAAAGAAACTTACCAAGCTGTTGTGGTTAATAAAGAGAAGAGTCAAAATATGCCTTCAAGTTCAAGTGTTGCATCCAAATCTAATAAAGCAAAAAGCAACAAATTTGACATTTCCATAGCCCATTTAAGCAAGTGTAAATCAATACAAGAAATCCTGAACAATGATTTGATCAAATCTGCATTCAAATTGGTGGAAAAGAAGGATCTAGGGCATGCTGATGATTCATTTTCAGTACCAAGTGATATAATGGAAAACATTGCAAATAGTGACACTAATATGCCTGATGTAGATATAGCTGTTGAGGATGAAGATGATGATAATCAAGAAGATATTGATGATGCTTCTGATGATAAAATGTTTACATTATATTGCATAGCTTGCACAGACCCCAAAGCATGTGCTTCAGACAAACATTCTAACATAAAAGGTTACTTCAATGTTAAAGATTTAACCTATGTATGCAAACAAGGAGAAAATCAAGAGAGATGGTTTAGAAATCTGAAAACCCACCTGAAGAGACATTTAATTAAACTTCAGCATCATCAAAGAGCTGCTGTTTATGAAGTGATAAAAACATCTTCTCGGAACACTACTAAACGCATAGAAGACTTATGTGGCAACATCTTATACTACATAATGAAAACAAACACTGCATGGGCTCTATATCCAGTACTTCTAGCTGTATTACAGAGGTCAGGTTGTGAGGTTGGAAATTTGAATCATAGCACACATGCGTGCGAGACAATTTGTGAGCTATTAGATAATCAACTTAAAGAACAAACTGTAAAGTGGTTCTTAGAACAAACTTCAGTAACAATAACAGCTGACATTGGAACAATTTTGGGATTAAGCATGCTAGTTGTATTAGTTATGAGTGAAGAAGATAAGACTGTAAAACTTGCTGGGATAAATTTAGTATGCAGCAAATCAGGAGTTTATTTGGCCAATGAAATTTTTGATGTGTTGAAGTCTCCTAATCACTTGAAACTATCTGAAGAAGCAATTAAATCCAAGGTATCTGGAATGGTTGGAGATGGGGCTTTTTGTAAGGACAACGAGCCATTTAAAAATGAAATGAAAAAGTTGTTTGGAGAAAATTTCAAATTTTGATGGGACTTAATGCATCTTGTGAACAGAGCCCACGTTGATGCATTGAAGAAAATTTGTAAACTAAGTGAGCTTTTAGACTTTATTCAGAATCACACTTCAAATCTGAGATCAGGCCTTGACTATACCAATATGGTTCTTGACAATATCATTGGTTTTAAGAGACCAAAACTCAAATCTGATACTCGCATGGTTAATTACGAATTTGATCAATTTGACAGATTTGTGGAAAATTGTGTGTTTTGATCATCCACAAGAGAGAGAAATTAGTGCCAAGTTCTATGTATTGATTTCCTATGTAACAAAGATTATGTTGCAAGTAGCTCAAAAAACCACAGTTAGTGCAGAATTTGTAGAAAATATATTTTATAAAGAAGGAGGGAAAACTGTTATGTTAAGAGTGATGGAAACAATTTCCAAATTAGCTAATGGAGGAAATGCAAATGATGTAGTTTCTGAATTTAAGCACGATACCACAGGGCAGCAAAAGGAACTAACAGCTGAGGATTACATCCTAAATGAAGTTTACAAATACATCAAGAAACGTTCTGATTACTACCAGGTTGCCGAAGTTGCTAGACCATCCAGAACCAGATCTGAAAGTAGTTTTACAAAAGACTCAGTGATAAATTGGCTGACAGAATATATAGAACAGCTGTGGAAAGGAATCACAGAGAGATTAAAGCATTTTGATAAAGATGGATCAACTGCCTGGAGTGAAGCACCAGCTGAAGGGACATTCTCCATTCTTGGTTACATTGTTGAACACAAAGGATCCATTAAGCCATCTCATTTGACTAAGCTGTGCAGAATTGTGAAGGAGGGTCCAGCTCCAGGCACTAGATCTGCTGTAATGATCACACAGAAAGCCATTGATCAGTGGCCAAGCATACATGGCGGTAAATTCACAACAAATGCCTACATGTAAGGTCTAACATCGTCCACTGTTGCTGCTGCAATGAATAAATAAACTTAAGGTGAGTTATAAACTGTACATTATTGTATTATTATGTTTAGCTAAAACAATTTGTAATTGGTATGTCGTCAATTCAAGAGTTTACTATCATTAACCTATCTAGTGGTGTAAGGGAAAAAAAGTAAATTCAGAGCTGTGCTCCAGTAAATTTTTTCAAATCTGGAGTCATGCATTGTAGTATCATTGTATATTTAATATGTTGTTAATGCTTACTGCTTACGTGTTTATGAGCTAAATCCACTATTTTTAATATTTGTTTTTTTTTCACGTTTGTGCACAAGTTTGCGTAAGTACTTGCGCAAATGCAAATGCGCAACCGAAATCACACTTGCGCAATTTGCGTTTTGCGCAAGTGTTTGCGCAAGTGCCCAGCACTGCTTGTCACTATGCCAAAATTGTTCAGATTATCTAAATGGACGTTTTCCAAATCGCTGGATCGGACGCGGAAGCAACAGACCTTGGCCAGCGAGATCACCAGATTTAACCCCTTTAGATTTCTTTGCATGGGGCTTTATCAAATCGCACGTCTATCAGACGAAGATTACGAGTCTTGAAAACTTACGTATACGAACTGCTGCAGATAACATAACCCCGCAAATGCTCCAGAATGTGTTTAGAAATGCTGCGGAACGATTTGAGCTGTGCAGGGATACTGATGGGTGTCACGTCGAATCCTACTCTTAATTATTTAATAAATGTTACCACTTTATCATTTTATGATTGAATTCCATATAATTTCCAAGTGCTTCACAAAAATAGATCCTGACTTTATGTACACCCTGTATTAGGGTGACACTTATTTTCGAAAGTTTGAATTTTTATCGGGACGGGCGCGTTTCTGGTTCCATTTTGTCAAAAAATATCGTGTGTAAAATATTTTTGAAATAAAACAATATTTAGAACTGCCTCAATACGGTCAAAGTTTGTATATTTTCTCGAAAAGTAGAAATTTTAGATCATGATGTTCTATGCCTCTAGCAAATAAAATATCACTTCTAGTTTGTTCAAGCTACTAATCTTGACCTAAAACATATAACTGGACTTCATACTTTCAACTCTAGGTCCCCCTCAACTCGAGTATTAGCCCCTCAAGGGGGGGGGGGGTATCATGGGCGCCCATCTCCCTCTCATTGTTGCCTACTTTGCAGAGGTCACGGTGGACTTGCGGGCGGTGGGAAGTCACAGCGGTGCTTCTCGACCACTTGTAAGAGGAACTGCCTTTGGTCTTCACTCTTGGTAAGGGCCAGGTTGAAAGACTGCATCAACACCACCCCGCGCTCCGCGAAGTCATTGACAACTTGAAGGGCCTGGACTCGGCGGGATGCGGCGATGAAGGCTGGGTCCGTCCGCCACTCCTCCGGATCCTTGAGCAGGAAGGCGGTGCTGATGTCCAGAACCTTGAAGAACTCCTTTGATGTAGTCGTTGTGAACTTGGCCAATGTATTGTTGGTGATTGAGGCGGTGGACAGGTCCACATTGATACGCCGCGGGGGATCCTCCGATCCTTCCTCTTCTTCCATCGCTTTAATCATCTCCCGCTTTGTCGCCAAGTCGATACCCTCGTCGAAGATGGCCAGGGTGACGAGGCGCTCGCTCAAGTACCATAGGTGCCTGGCGAAGACTGTCGCCGTCGCCTTGGCCACCGCTGAGTCCGGATAATAGACGAGGGCCTTGAGCAGCGCGAGGTCCGCGGCTGGGGCCGTTGCCGGGAGCGGCGCTTTGTACCAGGCGTCACGTAGATGGACACGGCGAAGATGGTGAATCGCCGGATTCCAGCCGCTTCGCCTGACGACATCTGAAACTGTTCCTGGAACAGGAACAGTTTTGATGGCATAGATGACTTTTGCCATCCAGCGCGCGCGATGGAAGGCGCCGGGACGAGCGAACCGGGCACCCCGCTTGTTCGGACCGCCCAGCAAATTACAGAGAGCTCCAGAAGTTCCCTGTAGTCATCACGTGGATGTTGACCATCGAGGAGGCGGCTGAATTCGATCAGCAGGTCGTCGCGGGCGTCCTTCAGGTGCTGCGGCATGGTTCCATCCTCGAAGGGCTTCGCTTTGGTTTGATCGATGAAGTCCCACTGGGCGGCGAATCGTTTGAACAGGAGGATGTCAGGACCAGTAGAGGGACCGAGGCACGCCGTGAATGCCTTCTCGCACACCAGTTCGTGGATGTGGTGGCGGCAAGCCAAATGAAGCACTGTCTTCTCGAGTTTCTGCTCAATGATATAGCAAGCTCCTCCTGAGAGTCCTGTGTTTGAGGCGGTGGTGTCAAAAGAGAGGGCACAGATCCGTCCCTTGATGTCCCAATCCTCGAGGGCAGAGAGGACGGCTTCCGCCATGGCGCGGCCGGTGCCGTCGGGGAGGCTGGGCACAGCCAGAAGCTTGTCGACGTTCTCCCCAGACACCAGAACTGGAAGGCGATCTTCAGCAGGGCCTCCGTCAGCCGCTGGTGCGATTTTCCCGTCCCAGTGAACGGTCAGCGGCACAGTAGGATGGAAGGCTGCCTTCATTTCCGCTGCTGCCATAGCACGGAACTTTGCTCGGTCGCGGCGGGAGGATTCGCGGTTCAAGACCAGCTCCTCAGGGTCGTGGCCCAAGCTCCTCGCAGCCGCCGACAGCAAAAAAACACCTTTTCGGTCGGTAAGTTTCGTCCGATCCATCGCTGCGGAGAGATCAGGGGTGATCATCTTTTTCGACATGCGGAATCGCTTGGGTGGTAAAGGGGTCGTAGATGCTTCTGCATTCAACGTGGACGGGCCCGGGAGAGAGAGCTCTTCCTCTTCTTCTCGGCGACGACGCCGTGTCGGTGACCGAGTCAGGCTGCTTGCACCTGAGCTGGAGCTCGATGCCAGTTCGACGAGTTCTTCTCGGCTCTCTCTGTTCGCCCTTTCATCATCTTGCCGGCGGCTCCTTTCCGCTTCCTGTCTCCTCGCACGCTCCTCCTCAGTGTGCAGCGTCATGTCACGTGTGGAGGAGATGCGGCCGCGCCGCACCTCGGCCCTTTGTACCGTCAGGAACTCCCTGTCCTCTTCGATTGTGATCATCGACATCGCCTGTTCGTGTGCGATGTCGAAGAGGCGGTCAAGGGATGAGAGGAACTCGGCCTCGTTCCTGATTTGGGTCACAGTGCGCCGTTTCGAGTTCTTGTTCAGAGCCCGCCACTTCTCGTACATTCGGAGAACCTTGTCCCTTGCGCGTTGGTCTTTCTGCGTAGGAATACGGGACCGCTCCCAGAATTCCTTGACTGCGGTCACTGTCTCAGCGGCTGCTTCCTTGATCGGCTTCTTGACGTCAAGGTGAAGGTGGAAAAAGTACTGAAGCGCCTGCTTTCCCGTAGGCAGCATGCTTCCTGTGATGCTGTGGTCCACGGTCCCCAGGAGATAGACTGCTGTTTTAGATCTGTTGCCGAAGCCATCACGTCGTTTCAGAACTCACTGAAAAAGAGAATGAAACACTGTTAGTGTTGGCAAAACTCGTCCAACCCATTTTCTACTTAGAATAACATGTTCTTTCGCCTGTATCAATATTTGGATAAACTCGTGTTACACCCTGTATAATACCTCATTTTAGTCTTCTGTACACCAGTGCGGAAGACTAAACCAACGACTCTGACCGTCCGTCTGTCTGTCTGTTATCATTTTTCAACTCAGAAACTACAGCAGCTATCGAAACGAAAACTGACATGATAACAGAACGCCATGAGTACTTTTCGACAAAAAGTATAAACTTTGACCTCGTTGAGGCAGTTCTAATTATTATTTTATTTCAAAAATATTTTACACACAATGTTTTTAGACGGAATGACACCAGAAATGCGCCCATCCTGATAGAAATTCCCAAAAAATGAAAAACACCCCAAATAAGTGGCACCCTACCCTGTATATTAAAACATTAGGTTAAATCTATTTTATTCATAAAATTGAGCTAGGCCTAGGCTGCTATGGTTATAGTTGAAGGATTTGCACCAACTCTGACTCCATCCAACTATGCACTTCCGACTCCACTCAAAATTGACCGACTCCTGACTCCGACTCCACAGCCCTGGCAACAATAGTACACAGCAAATAAAACAAATTCATTTTTAAAATTTTCATGATAAATAAACTAGGGTTAGACCTTAACTTGTCTATTTAACCCTATCATGCCATAGGGGCGCAAATAGACCATCAAATTTTGAGATTTTAGTCATTCTGGAGATATAACACAAGTTTTGTTTTGGCATGAAAAGTAAATGAAAATCAGGCATGAAAGGGTTAAAATCATGTGCATTATGAAATATATGAAATGACTGTCTCTACCATAATGTAGGGCTCTAGCCATGCATTTGCTATGCAGGTATTTTTATAGGATATATTAGGCTAATTGCATTTGATAGACTATTTTGCTATATATAGTTAAATAATTCTCAATTTATGTATGGTATCTTATATTTTCAGGATATATATATATATATATTTAATGGCCTTCATAATATGGATTTATCAGAACCTAAGTCTAGTTCAGATCGGTCTCTTCGTCCAAGAGCACCCAAAGATGAAACAAAGAGAAGAAAGAGAAGTCTGAATACTGATATCCTATTTAAATGCCTAGAAGAGTCAAGTATTGAAGATGTTTATCTCCAAGCTAACACAAAAATCTCAGAATTTAAACCAACAGCCTTAGAGACCATTTATGAATCTCCAAAAGGTAAAAATCAATCTCTCAGAGATTGTATGGGTGTTGTTAAATTGAAGAGACAATGTCGTTTTTCTCCTTTCTATAATCCTTCAAAATGTAAATTAAAATTACGGAAAAATAAATCAAAAAACCTTAAAAGAATTGGAGTAAAAATTCCTACTGGCCTTAATGTAACATTGGAACAAGTTGAAAAAGCCCTACAGAACATTTCCAAAGATGAAATTGAGGAAAATAGCCGACTGTTATCTGTCACCAATTCTATCAATACTTCCAATCTTGATTTACAAAGTGCTGAAACAATCCATTGTGATGAAATTCTAGGAACAAATTGTAAGAATGATATTCACTCAATATCTTCAGGTTTGGTGAAAATAAAGGTAGAACATGGAATACAATCTCAAACTATTTTTCATGATGCTGCTGCTGCTGCCGCTGCCACTGGTAATTGTACAGACAAAGAGCCAGAGATAAAGTTTATCAGTAACTTTGAGGAAGATTTATATCTGGAAAGTGTGGATACTTCTCCATGTAAACTGATTGTTGACAAATCAAAGTGAAACAGAAGACAATCAAGAAGAATTCAACCATTGTGTACAAACAATCAATACAATGAATTACCATCCCTTCATATTGATACAGAAGAAAATTCCACTGAGGTAGTAGTACCCAAAGAAAGTAAATATGGAAATCCCAAAGACCAGAATATTAATACTGATAAACCTACCTTATTGATTCCCTATTCAGAACCTTATCAAAACTCCATAACTGAAAACAAAATTTCATACGAAATGGAAGTTAAGAATATGCACTTGCAAAGTTTACAAGCACATAATGCGAGGGCTGATATTCCAATTAGCAAGTCCAATATGGGTATTCCAGATTACTCTGAAGGTGCTCTAGTGTTGTCAGAAATTTCATCCTTCTTGGGGGAGTCCATTTCAAAAGGAAAGCCAAGCAGAAAGTCAGAAGAACCTCTGGCATAAATCGATCTCTCTACAGGAATATTTTGAGTACACCTTCACCAGAACCACAAACTTCAGATGAAATCTCCCCCATTAATTCAGTTTCCCCTTGTTATTCTGAGACATCATTCAACAATAAATTGGTATCTCCTTCATTGTTTGAGCAGGTAAAGATACATTCACCTGAACCATTGAAGCAAGGTATTATGAGTAAAACTCATCATAAATCAGCAAGATTAAGTGTGGGTGGAGGACACGCTTGTTTAGGCTCATTATGGACTGAAAACTCAGGGTCTGAAAATGAACACTTGAAACTTGATGAACATATTGTACAAAGTTCTTCAGATGCTCCACTGTTATTGAATGTTGTGATCCAACCCCCAAACAAAGCAGATCAGCAGGTATTTGAAGTTTGTTCACAACCTCCAATCAGTGCAGCAGTCAATAATGAAAAAGATAGAATGAATCGTAGCTTAGATATAGTTATCTGGGGTGAAAACGAACAGGCCCCTTAAAATAATTTTTAATATAAAGAAAATTTGTAAGAATTTTTTTTCAGGTAGCCCACTATATCCTTCAAAAGTGTTGGTAAAATGATGTCTTTATGTTTGTTCATTTCCAAGAAATGAGCACCGGAAAAAAAAAGTGTCAAAAATATGTAAAGAAAACTTTTTTGCATTTATTTTTTATTTGCTTGGCACTGAATTATTTTTCACTGTAGAATATTTATACTTATATTGAAAAGTGTGAAGATGTGTATCTTGTAATGCATGAGGAGAAATAAAACAGTCTGTGGCATAAGCCTTGTTAAGCTATTTTTTTTTAACCCCATGCAGTTGAAGCCTCTTTGGGGTTAAAAAGAACCTATGTTTTATGTAGTAGTATGGGCGCAAAATGGGAGAGTGCAGGAATGTTGGAATGCAATTGCAAATGTTCACTGTTGCAAAGTGATTATGCAACAAAGGGGGTAGGTGTGTGCAATGATGGGTTATGCAACATCAATGCTGCAAAGGGGGGTATGTAACAAATCAATGCTGCAAAGGGGGAGAGGGGAGGGAGTTAAAAAGAACATATGTTTTATGTATTAGTATGGGCGCAAAATGGGAGAGTGCAGGAATGTTGAAATGCAATTGCAAATGGGTTACGCAACAAAGGGTTTATTATATATCTGTAATTCCATTGACACCAATATTGTATGGTTTAAGGACCATATACCAGAGTTAATGCTATATTTTTTTTCACCCCAAGCACGGTTCGTTTTCACCCCTTTCATGGGGTGAAAAAAAATTCAGGTTTTTTATTTTACCAATTAAATATTTTGCAGGAAAAAAAATTCTATTGCCATGTTATTATGACACCTGGCCTTTATAATATGAACGTACAGGTTTGTGTCCATCCCTAATAATAAAGTCTGTAGGCCTAAGTTAAGGCAAATTGTTTTTTTTCACCCCAGATGACTATAATCCAAATAAGAAAGGACACTTAGTGAATGATTTGGATCCTGTATTTATGGAGAATTCTCCTATACTTAGTGGGATAATTGATTGTAAAGCTAGACTTCATAGAGAGAGGATTTATAGTTCAAAAAGGATCAAAACTAAAACTAAAGCATTTTACTACTGATTTGTCTTAAACTGAAATTTTATTTACCAGCACACTTTTGATACATTGTTTATTAATAAATTGGTTCATACTCTAATTTTCAAATTTAGGTGTTGCTGATTGATAGTTATTTTCATATTTATTTCTTAACCAGTTAATAAATTATTTAGTTAACCTTAACACAGAAACGAGTTATCATTTCTTGTAATTGCTCTTTTAGAACTAAAAGTATAGTACCATAATTTTACTGGACTGTTTATATTTAGATTATAGCTGTGCAGGTGTTTGAAAAGTCACTACCCACTGGGAAATAGATCGAAACTCTTAACCCAATGAGAAATTCATTTCTGGAACCATATCAAATGTTGAAAATGTTCCCCATTCAGTTCAAAGTATAATAATATAATGTAATTCCCTTTTGGTAGGGATTTTTTGAACACCCTATTTCATACTTGTTATTTTTCTAGATTATGTACGAGTGAAACTGCAAAAATAACCACAGAAAATTTTGAGAAATTAGAAACTCGCACAAAATATAAAATCGGAACTGAATAATGTTTTCAGCCCATATAATGGGGCCCTTTTTTCAGTTTGGAAAAAAATAAGACAACTGATGTGGTTGCTGGTTGGTTTCAGTCAGACCAGTAATGACTTAGGTCAGGGGTCCCCAACCCTGTGCCCACGAGCACCATGGTGCCCGCTGACCCTTTTGCATGTGCCCACCACCGACTGACTACGATTGATAAGTTTTTATTTACATTTTTAATAAAATGTTAAGTATGTTACATATTTTAAATATTTAGTTACTAAATATTTAAAATATGTAACATACTTAACATTTTATTAAATTTTAGTAATTAATTACAGAAACAGATGCTCATTTATTTGAAAATAATTATTTCTTTATAAATAAATTAAGTTATCATTTTGATAATTTTTCTAAGATTCTTAGTTAGCCTATCCTTGTTCATTGTACTGCCTTAAATTTGCCTTGAAAAAGTAAATGGTGCCTGCCGCACTACCGGTAGTCTTGAATGTGCTCTTCGGCACAAAAAGGTTGGGGACCCCTGACTTAGGTTGTCCAGTTTTCTTCCAAATTGAAAAAAACCCATTATGTGGATTGGAAACGTTATTCAATTTCAATTTTATATTTTGTTTTTTTAGTAGTTTTTTAAATATGTTTAAATTTTTTACTTCTAACCAAAATAAAGGACAACTGTTGTCTGTCACCAATTCTATCAGTAGTTCCAATCTTGATTTAGAAAGTACTGAAACAATCCATTAGAATAGAGTAACCTTTATTAATAATAATAACAAAATGCATTTTTTCAATTTACACTGACATGAATAATTGTGAAGCTTGACTATTTATTTATTTAATTTGGCCCTTAAGCTTTAAGCTTTACTGGGCTCTCATTAAAAATAAGCAGCTAGTTGTTATTAATTAATAATAATAAATAAATAAGTAAATAAGTATTATTAATAGTTAAAACATGTATTACAATATTAAACAATATTAGTGGACATTAATCCTAGATTTTTGTTAGTATGCCATTATTAATCAGGATTTCAACTTGGTTTTAAACAAATTTACATTCACAATATTTTTTATATCGACATGCAAGTCATTCCATAGTTTCAATCCAATGAAAATGGGTAGTTTTTGAGATGAAGACAATCTAAATTGAGGTATAACAAGCTTTGATCTATTTCTGGTCTGATATGAGTGGATTTCTTGATAAGTTACAAAATACCTATTTACCCATTGCAAATTAATGATTTTGTTCTTACACTTGTAAATAAAAATAAAATGTGCCAGTTTGATTATATCGTTGAGCTTTAGTAGGTTTAGCTCTTTAAATAATGCACTAGAGTGATCAAGGAAATCAGCATTTTTGGATGACAAAGATACCATTTAATGCGTTGTTAGCGGAGTTTCCCCAAACAAGGGTGCAGTACGTTATATAAGGAAGAACAAGTTTAAACATTGTGATGAAATTCTAGGAACAAATTGTAAGAATGATATTCACTCACAATCTTCAAGTTTGGTGAAAATAAAGGTAGAACACAGAATAAAATCTCAAACTACTACTTAATAAACAAGTATGATGAGAGAATTTGAGAGTAAATTTTAATATTATATTTTTGTCTCAAAATGGGAAGAGTTATCTTTCCAATAAAAAGTTAAAAAATACATTTCACATATGCTGACTTATTTTTTCTGGGATTGAATGAACGTGGTGGTTGAGTTTTAATAATACTTTAAATGTGTAAAAAGTAGATAGATCTCTTAGTCTTAAGAGGTTTAAGAATATGGTTGATTAACATAGGAATAAGTACGGAGGTTAAAAATTACTCATGACAAAGATTTTAAATGAAGCATTATGGTGTCTGAGATGGAGATGGGATCTTGTTAATTATCCAGAAAGCAATAACTTGTTGGACTGATGGTGGTACTTGGTATGGATGTTTGATATCTGGGAATGATATTGTGCACAACATAGAGAATACAAGACATCTGAAAATTCTCATTTCCTTACATGGAAGGATAGGCCTGAGCTGAGTCAACCCAACCTGAGCATTACAAGTAGGTAGCTATCCCAACTTGACTTCAGGCATTGCCCCTGGCACTTTCATGTTTCAGATGTAATTCCCTAACCACCAGACCACAGTAGCTACATAATGTATATTAACTACAGTATGTCAACATGGAGTTCTTCCAATGCTCAAAACTTTTAACAACATTCTGAGTAACTCATGCACCCAGTTTTGTTCCTGTTTTGGTACTGCAGACATTAAGTGGCTTACATCAGTGTTTTAATCATGCACTGGACACACTATTCTTAGATGGTAAATTGCTTTAAATCCTCAGCCATACTTGTTCCCCAGCGTTCATTTGACAAAACATTGATTTAATCTAATCCATCTTGCGCACCTTGAAAGAAGATTGGTGTTATATTCTGCCCCTCCTTAGTGAAGAAGGATTAAGAATTAGATAATGTTCCATGAACAAAGCAATTTGTCTCTTATAGGATAGCCATCAACATTCCAGCTTGCTTTTGCAGTATTTTTTAGTTTATTGTGCAAGATGAGTTTTGCTTCAGTTGGTCTGTGTGACCTGAATAGGGAAAGAAATGATAGTGGTAGTAATTGGACAAGCAAAGGGACAATTTGAGGTGGACTGTAAAGATTGGGAAGCAAGGGAAGGCGAGAGTGAATGTAGTGGAGACAAATTGTGAGCGTGGATGTCACTACTGAGGTATTTTCAGAAATATAATAAGGTACCCATAGAGTACATGAGATGGGAAATGAATGGCTCAATAGAGTGGTAGAAAGCACAAACATACTTGGGCCTAATATAAATAAATATAAATAAAAAAAAATATATATATATATATATATAATTTAGGGTGGCCCTTATATGACCTCAAAAACAGAAAGTGACGGAAATTTCGCTCACACCCCACAGATAGATGCTATTTCAGGAGATAATTCATCATGCAAAATTTTATTTGTATTGCTCAATATTTAGAGGTCACCCTCATTGTCTATATTTTGACACTGTTGGGCCCAGGGCATGCAGGTCCCCCCTACTCAAAAGTAGGTATTAGCCACTCAAAGGTGGGAATATCATGGTTGCCAGCCACTCATTGTTACCTGCCTTTGTTCAAAAGTGTCACTTTCTTGCAGTCCTGGAACTTCTTTCGGTGGTCTGCGACAACTTGAAGGAGGAATTGGAGCTGCTCCTCATCGCTGGTCAGCTTCTTGTTAAAGTCTTGAATAAGGGCAACTCCTCTCTCTGCTCTGTCATTGACCACAGCCAGGGACCGGACCAGATTTGCGGCAGCTTGGAAGCTTTGGGACTGGGGCCATTCGCGGGGGTCTTGGCGGAGGAAATCATCCAGAAGGGCCAACCTCGTGAAACGAGCCTTGGAGTTTGCAGACACCAGTTGCTCAAGACCCTTTCCATCATCATCCAAGAAGATCTTGCATCCAGCTTCGGTCTTTTGGGAGGATCTTCTTCTTCCTCGCCTTCCATGGCTTCCACCATCAACTGCTTTGTTTCCCAGGCCACCCTTACATCGAAGAGAAACAAACCAACCAGTTCCTCGGAAAGATACCACAGATGGTGTGAGAGCTTCTTGGCAGTTGCCTTGCTGATGGCCTCATGCGGGTACTTCAACAAGGACTTCATGAGGAGGAAGTTGTTGAGAGGAGCCTGGTGAGGAAGTGGAGCTGTTGTCCAGGCTTTCGCGTACACAATGACAGCGAACAAGGCGAGTTCTTTGATGCCCTTCTCCTCCACTGCAGTCAACTTGAACTGGTCCCGAAAAAGCCAGATCTTGATGGCGTAGAGGACCTTGGCCATCCAACGAGCTCAGTGCATTGCTCCAGGAGCACTGAAGTGAATGCCTCGCTGCGGGGTCCCCCCAAGGAAGATGATGCAGAGTTCCACGAGTTCCCTGTAATCTTCCCTGGTATGCTCCATCTGGGACTGGAAGAACTGAAGGAATTCTTCCTTGAATGGGGCAACTGCAGCCTCCACAACAGGATCAGTGATCGCGGGCTTGAAATCCTTCTGGTTGATGAAAGACCACTTCTCCCGAAACCGATTGAAGAGCTGGATATCCAGTCCTGTTGATGGAATTCGCAGTGCGGCCTCGAAAGCTGCTCCGATCACCATTTCCAAGATGTGGTGATGACAAGCAAGGTAGAGAAGATCTCTTCCCAGCTTCTGTTCAATCAGGCAGCAGGCTCCGGAGTGATGTCCTGTGTTGGATGCTGTTGTATCAAAACACAGAGTTTGAACCCAGTCACTGATACCCCACTCCTGCAGGCAAGCAACAACAGCTGATGCTTGAGCGTCCCCAGTTCCTGTGTGAAGCTTTGGGACCCTAAGAAGCTTCTCAACTCCTTGTCACGAAACAATGATTGGAAGACGCCCTACGTGCTCCCTGCTCGTCAAGTCCTCCATCAACTTCCCGTCCCAATGGACGACGAGGGGACCTTCACCCGGGAATTCTTCCTTCATCTTTTGTGCCATCTCCGATCGGTGCCAAGCCCGGAGTCGCTGAATGGAGTTGCGGTTTATGTTCAGCTCTTCCACATTCTGTCCGAGACTGCTAGCAGCTTCCGTCAGTATGTAGGCGGCTCTCCTGGAGGAGATTTGTGTCCTGTCAAGTGCGGCTGTCATGATGTTGGTCCTCCCCCTACTTCGCTTCGGAGGGCACGCTCCTCCACAAGCACCTGAGTCGTCTGTTTCCTCTTCGGATGCGTAGGAATAAGACAACTCGAAAACTGCTCGGCTGGTAGATGCTTCGCACTCCTCAGCGGCTTTCCTCTTCCAGAGCTTCTCCTGAACATTCCTCTTCGCCACTGCTTCATTCCTTCTAATTTGCTCCAAGTCCAGTCCATCGATGTATCCAGTCGTCCTTCTGCCTCTGCATCTGGAGGAAGGCCTTGTCTTCAGGGTTCTTGATCTTCATGGCATCCGCATGCGCAATGTCAAACAAATTGTTCAACTTCTTAAAATCTTCTTCTTTTTTCTTGTGCGCACCGCCAGTCCTGGTCTTGTGTTTTTTCAGCCCTTTCCACTCGTTGAAGGTCCGTTCGAGTTTGGCAATGCAGTGCTGTTCAGCCCGGGTGGGAATGCTTGCCAAATGCCAGAATTCCATTACAGCCCTGACGATATTATGGCTTGCCTCACGGACAGGCTGCTGCTTCTCCTCATGAAGGAAGAGGAAATGGCCAGAGGCCTAACCAATGGAAGGAAGCTTCCTTCCCCTGATTTCTTTCACAAAATAAACACAAAGATAACGCTTCTGTCGCGTATCCATCATGTATCAATCCTGCAAATGAGAACAAGAGTATGAGTAATAGTACGAGTAATTGAGTATACCAAAAACCTAATAGAAGAAAAACTGATGTGCCAGGGCGACCTCTAAATATTTCTCGAAAACCGTCATATTTCGCTTGGGTATGGGAATTTTGGACAAGAGAAGGAAACACCTGCGACGAAGAGCGGACAGGTTTGGGCATTCGACCAGATGTATGGCAGGTAGGGCAGAAGGGAGCTGGCGATTTAGCCATAAGGTGACCATGAGTAATGCATGTGTGTCCTAGGCGGAGACGGGCTAGAATCACTTCTTTATGGCGGGACCGGTGGAATGAGGAGGTCCAGTATCCTAATTGCGGTTTGATCTTGTGGAGTTTGTTTTGTGTGGCCTGGTCCCATTCCCGTTGCCAGATGGAGCGAAGAGTCGGGAATAAGTCGGAGAAAGGGAGGGGCCGGGGGGAGGCCGGCAGTAAGCAGGCCGTCTTTGCCGTGGTCCGCCGCCTCGTTACCCTGGATGCCGACATGTGCCGAGACCCAACAGAAGGCGATTGTCTTGTGTCGGAAAGCTGTTAAAAAGTAGAAGGTTTGCTGGATGGTACAGACAAGCGGGTGAGGGGGGGTTAAATCTCTCTAGGGAGAGAAGTGCACTTTGGAAATCTGAATAAGTGATGAAGGAGCTGGCAGAGTGGGTGCGCACAATGTCGAGGGCCTCCATAATCGCGAAGAGTTCTGCCGAGAAAACGGAGGCCTCGCGGGGCAGGCTGACGCTTCGAGAAAGCGGCTGGGCCAATATCACCGCTGAGGCGGCCGTACTAGCCTCCGAGCGGGAACCATCTGTATAAATGGGGACTGTGTCCGGGTGTTGGGTTGCATGTTCTCGGAAGAGTGACCTGTATACGGTAGCGATCGTGGTAGCCTTTGGTAGGGCACACAGGTCCCTGCAAAACTTGATCGGGGTGAGGAGCCAGGGGGGGTAGATGCTGTATGAAATGGGGATAACTGAAGGGGCGGGCATGTTGGAAATGTCAAGGAAAGAGCGGACCGCTTCAGTGAAGTGCCAGCTCCGTCCCTGGGGTGGGAGTTCAGAAATCGCCGCGCATAGAAGCGAAGAGAGTAGTCTCTGTGCACGGAGGTATGTCCTCATGAGGAGCAGACTCCGTCGGAGGGCGAGAGGGAGGTAATTGCAATCCACTTGGAGGCTGGAGAAGAGCGGAAGGCACCGGTGGCAAGGCGGAGGCCCCTATTAAGGACCGGGTCCAAGATACAGAGGCAGGCGTTGGAGGCTGAACCGTATACACTGCCATAGTTCAGCTTCGACTGCACCATGGAAGTGTAAAGGCGAAGGAGAGAGCGTCGGTCTGCGCCCCATGTGGTGTGGGAGAGGTGATCTAGGAGAGCTGGGGGACGTTGGAGGGATTGCTTCAGGTGTTTGAGATGGAGAACCCAGTTGAGCCGTCGGTCTAGTCACGCCCAGAAGTCGCGTGGAGGGTACCACCTCAAGAGGATTGCCGTATAATGTGACAGAGGGAACTGGAAGGGTTGCGGGTCTTCTGCTGAAGAGCATGCACTTGGACTTGGGGGTGGAGAGGCAGAACTCCACCGACGTCGCCCACCTTTCCACCCGGTAGATGGCGGGCTGAATTTGCCGTTGTACGACGGACGGCTCCCGCCCTGCGAAGTAGATTGCAAGGTCATCTGCGTAGATGGAAGAACGGATGGTGGGTGGAAGGCATTTTGAGACTGTGTTCATGACGATGGAAAAGCATAGAACATTGAGGATGCTTCCCTGTGGGACCCCGTCCTCCTGCACGAAGGTGTCTGAGAGGACTGACCCCCATCCGAACTTTAAATGTTCGGGAGGAAAGGAAGCCCCTGATGAAGGTCGGCATGACTCCGACGAGACCTAGATTTTGGAGATGACTAAGGATTATTGTCCGATGGGTGGTGTCGTAGGCCTTCTGGATGTAAAAAAAAAATTGATAGGACGAACTGTCCACTGTCGAAGGCATTCTGTATGTCTCGGCTGAGGAGCAGGAGGGGATCAGTGGTTGAGCGAAATTCTCTGAAGCCGGACTGAGTGTCCGGGAAGGAATTACTATTTTCAAGGAAGAACGATAGTCGCGTAGCGACCATTTTTTTCGAAGAATTTGCAGGCACAACACGTTAGGGCGATTGGTCTGTAGTTTGTGGGATCGAGGGAATCTTTTTCGGGTTTGGGGATAGGGATTACGTGGGCCTCCCTCCACAGGGAAGGGAAGGCGCCCTCTATCCATATGCGGTTGTATAGGTCTAGCAGGAAAATTTGTAAGGTAGGGTGTGTGTGCTGGATCATGTTCTACGAGATACCGTCCGTGCCGGGACAAGGGGATCGTCGAGAGGCCAGTGCCGCCTGTAGTTCACGCATGGTGAACAACCGGTTGTAGGTGCTGTCTAGGAACGGTGAAGAAGAGCTATTGTTAGGGGCGGGTACGAGGGAACTAACTGCGGAGAAAGAAACGGCGGCGAAGGTAGAAGCTAAGTGGGTTGCCACCGATTTGGGCTCGTATAGGAGTCCGTCGTTAGTCTGGGGTCCGGGAGGGGATATGTCGCCTCTCGACACCCCGTACCTTCTTCAGATGGTAGCCGAAGGTGTAGTGGTGACGCCGGATACAAAGGCACGTCAAGAAGCTCGGCGCGCTGTCTTCATTGTACGGCGGGCGATGGATGGGGAGTCGCGTTCGGTAGAAGCGTCGAGTAGTCTTCGTTTTGGCGCGTACTGCCTCCGTGCACTCTGGGGTCCACCAAGGTACCCGTCGGGTGCGGGGGTAGGCGGAGGATCGTGGGATGTTAGTGCACGCAGCCGCTACAACGATTGACAAGAAGTATGCGATGCACTTGTCGGAGGATGGAAAGTGGGCAGTCGTAAGGGTTGCATATGTATCGTCGTGGAAGCGGGACCAATTAGCTTTGGCAGTAATCCATTTCTCCGATACCCGAACGGTCTGGTCGGCCAATTGAGTGTGAGTTGATCAGGGAAATGGTCACTTCCTTAGTCCTCTTGGAGGACTTGCCATGTGAAATCTAGGAGGGCATCGGTCGAAACGAAGGACAGGTCTATACAGGATGGAGTGCAGGTGGTGGCATGGTAGAATGTAGGAGAGCTTGGTCATGATAGTAATCAGGGTCGGGGCCATATACAAGGAGTTACAAGGAAAAGAAGTACCTCAAAAGGCCTTGCGGCCCATACCGAGGAGGTACCAATGGAAACGGGTGCCAGGGAAAATTTTTTACACCCGCAAATAGTGTGCAAGATTTGGTCTAACCTTTTCTTAAAATGATCCACAGAGGAACTGTTCACAACTTCTGAAGGTAACCTGTTCCACGTGTCATAGATCTTATAGGTGAAGTAATTCCCACACACACTAGTCATAAACCGTTTCAAATCCAACTTCCAACCATTGTTGCGAGTTGGGTTATCATTTAAACTAAACATGCTTCTAAAATCGACATCGTTGAACCCGCGTAAGAACTTGAAAACCTCGATCAGTTGACCGCGCAGCCTCCGAGTTTCCAGCGAAAACAAGTTCAGGGCGCGTAACCGTCGATTGTAGCCCATATGCCTAACGGAAGGGATTAACTTTGTGGCCCTCGCCTGCACTCGCTCCAGCCTTTCAATATCTTACCTGAGGGTGGGCAACCAAAACTGCACAGCATATTCCAGGTGCGGCCGAACCAGGGAATTGTACAGAGAGAGCACAATCTCCTTGTTCCGAAACTGAAATTGCCTCCTGATATAACCTAACAGCTTCTGGGCTTTCTTTTCAACCTCTACGCACTGTTTGGTAAATTTAAGGTCGCTGCTAATTAGCACACCCAAGTCCTTTTCCAAATCAGTCGCCTCGATATTACTCCCCAACATTGAGTAGTCCGACTTGGGATTGGCATAGCCAATGTGCATCACTTTGCATTTACTCAAGTTAAACGGCATTTGCCATTTTTCGGACCACACTCCTATCCTATCTAGGTCAGCACGCAGTTGCTCGATCGCTTCGGGCGTCCCAACATTGGCCCCAAGCTTGGTGTCATCAGCGAATTTGGCGATCCGACTGACGATGCCACCGTCGATATCATTTATGTAAATGATAAACAACAGTGGCCCCAAAACGGAACCCTGAGGAACTCCACTAGTGACCGAGGCCCAACCCGAACTAACCCCTTTAATTACAACCCTCTGCCGCCTATTCTTCAGCCAGTTTTCAATCCACCTACCTACTTCCCCACCGATACCCAGCGCGCGCACTTTCGCCATTAGCCGGCGGTGAGGTACCTTATCAAAGGCTTTCTGAAAGTCGAGATAAAGTATATCAATCGCCCTACTCTTATCATACTCACCCAACATGACGTGGAAAAACTCGAGCAAGTTGGTGAGACACGGCCTATGCCGTCTAAACCCATGTTGGGAGTCCCCAAGCAGCTTGTAGGAATCCGAATGGTCAACGATCCTATCGGCTATTATCCCCTCTAATAATTTACCTACAACTGAAGTGAGACTAATGGGACGATAGTTCCCTGGACTTTCGTGATCCCCTTTCTTAAAGATAGGGGTCGCGTTGGCTTCCCTCCAGGCACCTGGCCTGTCCAACGATTTGTTGAAGACTGTAGCCAGGTGGGGAGGAGTGGAGTGTGTGTCTCTCCCCACAAGGGGTGGCGACTATTGAAATCGCCCAGTAACAGAAAGGGCCTGGCGAGTTGTACCACCACCACCACCAGGTCATCGCGGGAGACTCGAGTGTGGGGAGGGAGGTATATTGAACAGACTGTGTACTGTCTATCCAGGGAGAGCCGTGTAGCAGTCACCTGTAACGGGAATCGGATAGAGAGATTGTGGAAGGAGACTGCGTGGTGTATGAAAATGGCAGTTCCCCCCTTCGAGTGCAGGTAGGAGACGTGGTGGTGATGTAGGAATATCCAGTACGGCAGGGCATGGCCTGGTCCCCAGCATTAGCTCCTGAAGTCAGACACACACCGGACGCGAAGTGGCAATCAAGGAATTAAGGCCGTAGTTCGCTAACATTCCTCTGCAGTTCCAGTCTTAAAGGATGTGTTGCAGCAAAAAAGCCACTTTTAACCCTTTAACGACGGATGGTACCTTAAGGTCCACCAGAAATAATACTATAAATGTTTTTACATATTTACATATAGATGTCATTTAGTTGTCGGGAAAGGAACCCAAAATGTGTATCATTTCAGTGATTAGTTACTGAAATATTTAGTTTTGAATAACAATAAAACCTATACGTTCTGGTAACAAGAGTGACTGCATATGCTGCGGGCTCGTTCTTAAAGGGTTAAGGAATGGAAATAAAGAGAAGAGAAGAAGAAAATATGCTTTGGAACACAAGTATTGAACATCTGAGACCTACTGAATTAAGCTTCCTTCGTACAGTAGAGGGATCAACTGAGACACCTGTTGTTTTTTCGAGATCTGCCGCGAGTGAAGTGCTGGATTTGCGTCTGTCTCGAAGGGAAGTAATCTTTAGATATTGTAGATCAGATGGAGAAAGCTTCTTAGAAGGCCTCTCTAATCTAGGACGACCAACTGGGGGTCCCATTTGATCTCTGACAAGCCAAGATTGTTTTTACATCAGTTTTGGAAACACCTGTAGATTCACTTATTTTTCTTTGACTCAGTCCCTCACCATGCAAATGTATTATTTTATATCTAATCTCATCAGAAATTGTACTTTTCGTCATTTCTTAAGCCTGTGAAAGAAAAAAAACAGCTTGAATTAGGATTATAATGAGAAACGTTTTGGATAAATTTGTTTTTCAGAATTTAAGTGAATATATCAATACCTACTTTTAATTGTAAATACTGATATAACAATAGCTTAGGAACATTTACTGCAGAGCCATTATCAATAGTTAGCTAGATCTTTAAACACATGCGTTATAAGTAATATAATAAATCAACCCTCGAGTCCAATTTATGCAGACTAGAGGGTCATCCAGCTAATGCCGGTTGACATTCTCAAGAAGCGTGAGAACCGTTTCCAGTGCGGTTCTCGAGTATATGTTATTACTAGAGGTGGGTGTGGTCATCTCGTTTCCGTGGTAAAATATTATTTTGTCTTTTTATAAGGATAATGAAATTGGAATTTATAAAGGTGGAGTTTATGGAAGAAATTAATGAACCCTCAACCCAACGTGATCATTATTCAGAATGTGAAAGTGCGGATTTACTCGCGGGAGAACCATCTCAAGGTCACTGTAGGAAAGAGGTAAAAACTGTTGGTTTTGTATAATTTGTCTTGTAAGCGTAACAGAGTATACAGTGTGGTTATTTTATAGTTAATTTTAGACAGGTTTTAAAACAGTTCCCAAAATTATGAACATTCTTCAAAGGTAAAGCTAATATCTATGTATGTCCTACATCCCCCAAGGACTACCTAAGTTCGAGTCAGTTAAAGGGGGATAGCCGGCACGTCCACTCGTCTTGACGTAAGATAGAGAAAAGACAACCGCCCAGCTCTAGGCAACACTGGGGTTCGAACCCACGACTCAATGGAGTCTCAGCACCGCCGGGCGGCGCCCAAACCGATCAAGCCACGAGATGCTCACGCATTGGGGGGCAGTGGAAAATTAAGAACAGCATCAAACACTAGACTACTTAATCTAATGTACATGCGTTTTTTTCAAGATTTTTAAATTTATTTATTATATACAAGAAGTCATCATTTCTTCGTTGAATGTCAAGGATCACCGCGCTGTTACGCTGAATATTTAAAATTAATTTTATATATACTGTATTCTTTCGTAAGGGAATTTAGATAAATGAGCACAGGTACACCTCCAGTTGGTCAGCACACCCAAATTTAAGATTCCTTTTTTAGAACTTTTACTCCGTATTTTAAAACCATAAAATTATGCTGCTCCTAGCTTGGTTAAATATACCACGATTTTCCTAAACGTACTACCAATCCCACACTGTATCTCCAAGTATCCCAAAACTGTCTCTCTCTGTTCGAGGATTGGACTCCCAAGTTTTCCCATCGAGGTATAGTATTCTACCAGCGGAGTATCATCTGGGAACTCTTAGTGCTTTGAAAGCAGACCCGACCAGCGCCTCTTAATACATTTATTGGCAAAAAGAACATACAACTATATCCTATCTAGCCTTCCCTGTAAGCATCTCCCTTTACATTGATGAAAAGGAAAAGAGGAGAGAGCGAAAGAAAGAATGAGAAGAGAGGTGGAAGAGTGGCTTCCCAAATATAATTTAATAACGGTAGTTATTCGGAGGTTTTGGTGTCCGAGAATTCCCATCAGTTAAATGAAATTAAGTAAACTGAAAAAAAGTAGAATTTGAAAAGTACCAGTGCTCCGCTATCACAGCTTAAAAGATGGTTAAGAAAAGCTATTCTAACAATTTTCCTCCATCCAAGTACATCTAGCACTCGGTTTTCAGTTCGTATGAACCATGTTTCAATTATGCTTCCAAATAATTATTATTATTATTATTTATTATTATTATTATTAATTACAGAGGATTGGAGATTCCTATACGAAATCAAAATCATGGTTTCGTCTCCCCAAATTTTCGACCTACGTACAACCATACCTGGGAGGAACTGCCGTCGGCCATCAGATTAAAGCCACAAGGAACAATCTCATAGAGGAAATTATTAACTATCTCGAGTGAGTGTTTAGTAAAATTGGAATTGAAGTTAGGTAGAAAGAAGAGTTTGTAGAATTGTTTTTAGAGCTGAATGTGCAGTTAATTATTATTATTATTATTATTATTATTATTATTATTATTATTATTATTATTATTATTATTATTAAAAAGCATAGAATTTAAGGTTAGTTTCTAATTTAATGTTTTTTTGGGAAATCTCCATATTCTTAAAAGAATTTTTCGCACATTGAAAAACTTTTTCAAAACAATTCTTTGAAAAAAGTTTTTCAATGTGCGAAGAATTCTTTTAGGAATTTGGAGATTTCTCAAAAATACATTAAATTAGAAGCTAACCTTAAATTTTATTTTATTATTATTACAACAACAACAACAACAACTGCACATTCAGCTCTTAAAACTATCATTTAGACTTTATATATATACACACACACACACGAGTATGTTTTAACGTTACGCCCATATACTTGAGGCATTCAGAAAACTGATTATGATCTTTTTCAAAAGTACGAAATGATGGAAACGGTTATACGTGTAAAATTCAATATTACGGGTTTTATAAATTATATATTATTATAGAATGGAGGAGGGAGTTACAAGGGTAAGAGAAAGCCTAAACGCCTTTCGGTCTTTAGGCTCTTATTAAACTAGTTCATTTTTTAACTATTGTAGTAGTAGTAGTAGACTTTAGAAAGGCATAATCATTTTTCTGAAGATGCCTAAAGTATATGGGCGAAATTTTAAAAAAAAAATATATATACAGGGTGTCCCATAAGTCCGGCATCATAGGAAAAATAATAAAAAAAGGCAAAACAAAAACTTTTATTTACAGAACGTGCTCAATATGTCCACCATTGTTTTCAATACACAAATTCAGACGTGATACCCAGTCAACAAGCACACGGTGAATGATGTCAGGAGTAATGGTGTTACATGCCCCAATAATGCGCTGCGCAAATGTTCAACACTCCTAATTTTCTTTGCATATACCAGCGCTTTCAAGTGGCCCCAGAGATAAAAATCTAGTGGCATGAGATCCGGGCTTCTAGCTGGCCATTCCACAGGCCCTCGACGTCCTATCCAATAACCAGGGAATTGTTGGTACGGGTATTCCCTTACTTGGGTGTTGTAAGTGCATGAGCGCCGTCTTGTTGGAACTATGTTGGAAAATTTCCTTCTTCGTTCAAGACACTGGGAAATGCTTCTTCCTTGAGCATACGTAGGTAGGTGCCTCCAGTGACATGTTCATCGAAAAAGAGGGGGCCTATGATGCGATCCTTCCAAATGCCACACCATACCATCACCCGAGATGCACCTTGTTCCTTTGAAGAGGTATACCAGTGAGGGTTGTTTTGAGACCAGTAGCGGGTGTTCTGTCGATTTACCTCACCATTTCCATAAAAAACAGCCTCGTCACTGAACAGAATGGTGGACGGGAAATTGGCATCCCGAGCATATTGTTCCGTAGCCCATTCACAAAATTCCATCCGCCGGTCGGGATCATCATCATCTTCGCTTATTGGGACTTCTGTTAAAATGAGCCAGGATAGCAGTCGCTGTATCATCGTCAGTGGACCTCCTTGAAGGTCCACTGCGTGGTTTATCTTCTATGGATCCTGTTTCCTTAAACTTTGCAACAAGTCTGCTAATACAACTCTGTGTTATTGGCTCGCGGTCTGGATGCAGTCTATTAAATTCAGCAGCGGCCTCTCTTTGACTCCGATTTCCTATGAGTAGAATTATCTGGATTCGTTCTTCCTTGCTCACAGACATTATGGCCTGTAGAAAGAGAAAAATATGAATTATGGTTTGTAGAAATAGAAAAATATGAATTTCTCCTATGATGCCGGACTTATGGGACACTCTGTATATAAAAAAAATACGTTAAATATAATAATTTTTCATTGTAAGAAAAGTACAGTAAATCCTCGTCCAACGCGAATTTGCTTATACACGGAAAAATAAATGCGAACAATTATTTGTCGAAAGCGGAAAAATTGATCATACACGGTCCGCCAAACACGCTCCTAATAGTAATACAGTACCGTAGTACTGTACGCGTGCCAATGCGCGCTCTAGTGATCACGTGAAAGACCATCCGAAAGAGTGAAGGAAAGATGCGTGCTATTTTCATTTGATATATTTTTATTTATCATATGTAAATATCATTGTTTACGATTTTATTATGTTCTTATTTCCTATAGAATATAGGTAGGGAAATTCATTTGTGCGTGAATAAAAAATCCACGTATCTAAGTAGTAATGGGAGACTTTACGCGGCCGCGTTCACGTATCCCCATTTATCCCATAAGGTATTAAGTTTGTCCAATGCGGATTTACCTAACGCGCCGTTCTCGAGGAACCTAACCCCCGTGTTGGACGAGGGTTTACTGTATGTAATACGTAACCAAAATTGTGAATGTTGATCGGGCGTTCTTTTAATTAAGTTCAGAGAATTTGCTCATGAGTAAAAATACGATGGAACGAGCCTGGGGATCTCGGAGACTTCAAAGGGCCCTCCTTACCCAATATCCAAACATTATTAAGGAAGAATGCGCCAGAAAAACTCCAACAAAGGGAGAGTTGGTATGATTTAACGAGTATTCAACCATGTTTTTTTCCGTCTCGACTGTCTGAAAGTTAGCTCGCCTCATCTCGAAATAAAATAGTAGCTGTCGTTGTTTCTCGAACCTGTAGAAGAGAGTCATTAAATGGGTTATGTTAACTGTGAGTCAGTCTGTTTATATTGAGCTAGGTACCAAAAATTTCGCAATAATGTTGAATTTTAGCGAGGCAGAAAATGGTGATGACATTACCACTAAAAGCAACCCAATAGGTATATCTCAAAAATATAGATAGGCTCTCTATGTATTTATAGCTTACAAAAAGAATACATTTCGGTATCCAATTATTATTATTTTTTTCTGGAATAAGAGTGCAGAACCTAATCGTAGGGTATGTAGTGTCATGCACTTTCCTAGAGAATGAGTATATACTTGATGATTACTTAATTGCAGGGGATCCTAATGGCGAAAGTCTTCGAAAGGATACGAAAAAGGAAGGGCGCAGCGAAGAATCTGTAATCTACTACCATTACTTCTCCGAATTAAGTTGAGCGATCACTTCAGTATCTGGTATTTGACTGACATTCTTTTACTAGCTTCCTACTTTATAACTCCCGCTCATAGCTTAGTAGGTAGCACCATTTTCTTATAAGTGAAGTACAGACAACTAGGTCGGGGGTTCGACTCTCGATGGTACTGGTTAATAATAAACGAGGAGTTAGCGCCATGGCCCGCTTTCGTCTGACCTGAGCGCTGTGCCAGTTACTAAATTAAACATAAAATTAATATCGGTTTGCGATAGTGAATTAGACTGTGGTTTCACTCCTAAAAAGGATGGCAACTTAATGTAGGAGAAGCGAAGTTACATAAGCGTTTATCAGCATTCATACGTTACGAGAGAGAGTGGTAAATTAAAGTAATCATCGTTTTGGAGTATCGTTCATTTCCCCCTTTCTCTTATATCGGATTTAAGCCGGAATAAAACGTAGAGTTACGCTATCAATATATTTTGCGTAGTCCAAATTCAGTGAATCGAGTTGGTAAGGTTTCCGTAAGAGTGATAATAGTTTACTTGAATTTCTATAGTCTGATTTATTTATTAAATTTAATGCTAAAGTGTGGTTATGATAAGAGTGATCAAGTTCTGATGATTATGACCAATAGGGGATTCGAGCGGAGGCCCCGAATCCTCCCTCTCAGTGGGAAAAATGTGTATAGAAAGTATATATTTTTTACGTGTACAATTTGCTAGACTTAATAAATGTGAGAGTTTCTTCTTCTAAGTTCAGTTAAAAAGGCATTTGAAGTTTGTGTCAAAATATCTAATTTTGACAATTAAAGTCTTCCTCTTAAACTTCAAATTTGACAAATTATAATTTGATTGGTAAACCCGCGGCCCCTCCTTCCCCATGGAGAAACCCTGAATCTACCGCTGATTATGACATAACTATTAGTTATCGTTGAGTTTCGCTTTGTTATCCCATTCTTTCGTTTACCTCGTTCATGCTTAGGCATAAAAAGGGACTCAGGAAAGATGACCCGCGTCGATTTTAACAACCATTTCCGTAATCCGTTTCGGCTTTACGATATCTGATCGACTTGACATTCTACCGACAAATTATTATTAAGTTAAGTTAAGTTACGTTAGGGCTAGGTTAGGTTAGTGTTTAGAGTCGATGTTCTGGTCTTGTCGACGAAATAGATATTGGTCCATCTGTTTAACGAGTGTGTTTATTCTCCAGTTTGGCAGCCACTTTCTTTTTTTAATTTGCGTATGTTTTTGTCTACCATACGAAACCACGACAATCTTCAGGATTCTCCAGAGCTCATTGGAACCCAGCGTGCGGGTTGGTCGCCTCCACCTTTTCCTCATGAGTGTAACTCGCTTCCATATTAGCCATTGCCTGTTATTCTACCTGCAGCAAAAAAAAGGTCCCAAAAGAAGACATCAATTTGAACATTTGTTTTACTTCTAATCTATTACTTCGGTAAATTTAATTTAAAAAAGAATATATATATATATGTGTGTGTATATATATATATATATATATATATATATATATATATATATATATATATAATGTTAAAATTAGCTAAAGTTATATCGACTTTGCATAGAATAACATGGCTGCGTATAGCTGAAGCTTCTTTAGTTTTCAAAGGTTTGTCAGTTCTATGGCTTATGCCCATATGAGCACAGAAACGCGACTCGAGGCTCCGCACAGTGCTACCAATATAGCTCCGATCACATCGGGGACACTTGAATTCATAAACAACAGCACTGCGCAGAGCATCCGATACACGGTCTTTAACATTAAAATATGAGCCAATAGAACGACGGTTAACAAATACTAGTTTAAAATCTATTTGACAATAAAATTTACTAAGAAGTGGCAGAAGGTTATTACGGTAATAGGAATTCAGATATCCCATTTCTGGGAGCACAAGATAATATACATCTTTAGGAACGTTAAAATTATACTTTTTAGATTTGTAAATGTTAGCTAGAAATCTATTGATAGCGCTTTCTACAATCTGCAAAGGATAGCCATTATTCACAAAATATTTTCTTAAAAAAACAAATTCATTATGCAGACATTGATAGTTGGAACATAAATTATACGCTCGGTTAAGTAGGGTGTTTACAGATGCCAGCTTGTATTTAAAATCACAATAACTTAAAAAATTGAGACCAAGACCAGTGAACGTCTTCTTACGAAAAACTGAAGTAATAATAGAATCACTCTCTCTGCTAATCAGTAAATCCAAGAAAGGCAGCTTGAAGTCAGATTCTTCCTCCAGAGTAAACTTTATGTTTGGATGCAAGTTATTTAAAAATGTAAAAAATTGATGAGCACTGTTAGCATCAGTAAACACTGCAAAAATATCATCAACATATCGTCTATAAAAAATAGGCCTTATAGGGGTAGGAGGCTGGGTAAACTGTCCCGTAAATCTGTCCCGTAACCCCAACATTTTAGTTACTAGGCCAGATAAGGGTAGGGGTGTTGTAATTCTTAATCGTGCGGATTATGTTAATAAAACCTTGGAATTGTTAAAAGATGGTTCGAAATTTAAACTAATTAAGGATCGTGCAAAAATTGTAATCTTACGGCTTGAGGATAAAATCAATAGGTTACTGTCATCTTTGAAAACTAAAAAAGCAATAGATTTAATAACTTATAAAAAACTTTTTGCAACGGGATGTGATCTGGGACGACTATATTGTCTCCCTAAGATACACAAACCCGGGATTCCTTTGAGGCCTATTCTGGCTTCATATAGCTTGCCCTCGTATAATCTTGCCAAATTTTTGGTTAGTTTGCTTTCCCCTTTCTCCAAAAATGAGTATACTATTTCCGATTCCGCGTCTTTTCAAAGGGAACTCCTTAATAAGAAATTTAACTCAAACCATTACTTGGTAAGTTTTGACGTTAGTTCCCTGTTTACCAATATCCCTGTGGACGAAACTCGTAAAATTATCCTTGACAAGGTTTTTAGCAATTCCCCAAAATTTCAAAGTTTTGATAAAAATGACCTTAATTCTATGTTAGAGCAAACTCTTAAAGGTAGTACTTTTATATTTAATGGAGATATATACCAGCAGATTGATGGCGTGGGCATGGGATCTCCGATCGGCCCTTTGGCTGCAGATTGTTTCATGACATATTTAGAAACCAAAATGTTTACCCAGCCTCCTACCCCTATAAGGCCTAATTTTTATAGACGATATGTTGATGATATTTTTGCAGTGTTTACTGATGCTAACAGTGCTCATCAATTTTTTACATTTTTAAATAACTTGCATCCAAACATAAAGTTTACTCTGGAGGAAGAATCTGACTCCAAGCTGCCTTCCTTGGATTTACTGATTAGCAGAGAGAGTGATTCTATTATTACTTCAGTTTTTCGTAAGAAGACGTTCACTGGTCTTGGTCTCAATTTTTTAAGTTATTGTGATTTTAAATACAAGCTGGCATCTGTAAACACCCTACTTAACCGAGCGTATAATTTATGTTCCAACTATCAATGTCTGCATAATGAATTTGTTTTTTTAAGAAAATATTTTGTGAATAATGGCTATCCTTTGCAGATTGTAGAAAGCGCTATCAATAGATTTCTAGCTAACATTTACAAACCTAAAAAGTATAATTTTAACGTTCCTAAAGATGTATATTATCTTGTGCTCCCAGAAATGGGATATCTGAATTCCTATTGCAGTAATAACCTTCTGCCACTTCTTAGTAAATTTTATTGTCAAATAGATTTTAAACTAGTATTTGTTAACCGTCGTTCTATTGGCTCATATTTTAATGTTAAAGACCGTGTATCGGATGCTCTGCGCAGTGCTGTTGTTTATGAATTCAAGTGTCCCCGATGTGATCGGAGCTATATTGGTAGCACTGTGCGGAGCCTCGAGTCGCGTTTCTGTGCCCATATGGGCATAAGCCATAGAACTGACAAACCTTTGAAAACTAAAGAAGCTTCAGCTATACGCAGCCATGTTATTCTATGCAAAGTCGATATAACTTTAGCTAATTTTAACATTTTAGATTCCGCTCCGTGTGAGCAAACGTGTTAAGACTTTTAGAATCCCTATATACAGGGCGTGCCAAAAAAATGTGTATACACACTTTAAATAATTATAAAGGCAGTGTTTATTAAAATACATTTCATTTTCAAAATGTAATAGAATCTACAGACATTATTTAATTGTTTTGTCAACGCCTGTTTTCAAACTGACGTCCGTTCTGGTCCAGGCACTGCTGATAACGCGAAGCAATGGAATCGCAAACATCACGAAACATTTCGTTTGGTATTTGTGTGCATTCTCGTTCAATGGCTGCTCTCAATTCAGCGACTGTTGCAGGTTTTATAGCGTAGACTTTGTCTTTTAAGTATCCCCATAAAAAAAAAGTCTAGTGGTGTGAGGTCTGGTGAACGCGGAGGGTATTCTACGAAACCCCTTCGTCCAATCCACATCCACATCGTGCCAAGTACCACTCGCAATACTCCACTCTTCGGTCCGGATCATCTTCATTAATAGCATGGACTAATCTTGGAATGTAACTTTTCCATTGACAGCGCTTCAAAATGCGTTGGACAGACGATTCTGAAATTCCTACCTCACGACTCGCTTGCCGCACAGATTTTCTTGGACTTTGGTGATACGTTTCCAGTACTCTTTCTTGCTTTGTGGGGCTTGTCGATGTCCGTGGTCTTCCGGAGCGCTTCTTGTGGACATTCTGAACAGTTCCATCGGCTTCAAACTTATCTCTAATTCGAGTGATGGTAAGTCGCGTTGGTGGATCTGTTTGAAACTCCCTCCTAAACTGTCTTTGCACTTCAACTGCGTTTTCACACTTCCAGTAGCATTTTAGAATGAATTTCCTTTGTTCAAAGCTTAGTCTGATTGCCATTATTAATTCTAATGGGTTTAACTTGGAAAGAAAGAAACATCAATTGAGCTATCAGCTGTTAAAGTGTATGTACATTTTTTTGGGACGCCCTGTATATATATATATATATATATATATGATGAATAAAACCACGAAGGAAAGGAAACACAAAAAGGTGCTCAAGCGCTTTCGTCTAATGACATCCTCAGGAACACTGAAGTACATAAAAGGTTACGGCCTATACAGGGCGTCCCAAAAAAATGTATACACACTTTAAATAATTATAAAGGCAGTGTTTATTAAAATACATTTCATTTTCAAAATGTAATAGAATCTACAGACATTATTTAATTGTTTTGTCAACTCCTGTTTTCAAACTGACGTCCGTTCTGGTCCAGGCACTGCTGATAACGCGAAGCAATGGAATCGCAAACATCACGAAACATTTCGTTTGGTATTTGTGTGCATTCTCGTTCAATGGCTGCTCTCAATTCAGCGACTGTAGCAGGTTTTATAGCGTAGACTTTGTCTTTTAAGTATCCCCATAAAAAAAAGTCTAGTGGTGTGAGGTCTGGTGAACGCGGAGGGTATTCTACGAAACCCCTTCGTCCAATCCACATCCACATCGTGCCAAGTACCACTCGCAATACTCCACTCTTCGGTCCTGATCATCTTCATTAATAGCATGGACTAATCTTGGAATGTAACTTTTCCATTGACAGCGCTTCAAAATGCGTTGGACAGACGATTCTGAAATTCCTACCTCACGACTCGCTTGCCGCACAGATTTTCTTGGACTTTGGTGATACGTTTCCAGTACTCTTTCTTGCTTTGTGGGGCTTGTCGATGTCCGTGGTCTTCCGGAGCGCTTCTTGTGGACATTCTGAACAGTTCCATCGGCTTCAAACTTATCTCTAATTCGAGTGATGGTAAGTCGCGTTGGTGGATCTGTTTGAAACTCCCTCCTAAACTGTCTTTGCACTTCAACTGCGTTTTCACACTTCCAGTAGCATTTTAGAATGAATTTCCTTTGTTCAAAGCTTAGTCTGACTGCCATTATTAATTCTAATGGGTTTAACTTGGAAAGAAAGAAACATCAATTGAGCTATCAGCTGTTAAAGTGTGTATACATTTTTTTGGGACGCCCTGTATATAGGTTACAGAAAGAAAAAAAATAAATAAATAAATAACATACATACACACAAACATATATATATATATATACATATATACATACATATCTACACACACACACACACACACATATATATATATATATATATAATTATATATATATATATGTATATGCAATAAACGGAGAAGTAAAAATAAAAATTAAAAATTAAAGGATTAACAAAGAGGCATACAGATTTGTAAGTAAAAATATCGATTTTTAGCACAAGATCAAATGAATTATAAAAATACAAATTTATACTGGAAATCTGCCCGGGTTTTAACACTTTGCCTTTTATAGTCAAGTTTCGATATATACTGGTCAAAAAAAGAAACGCAATTAGCTTGCATATGGTGTAAAATTTAAGTTGTTAGTGGTATTATCACAGTTTCAAGATTATGGTTAAATGTTTGTTCAAATCTTTTAAAGCCACTTAGTGCATGTTTTTAAACCTGACTAATCCCGGCTAAGACGCCATTTTGTTACAAACAATAAACAGAGATTAAATTAATGTATTCTTTATGAAGGCATGCATTTTTTCTTTGACTTCACAGAATACACACTGCCCGTTGAGAAAACCAAACTTTTTCCCGCGAATGAGGCATGCCACGACTCTCAGAGGTCAACAGAGGTCGGGCCTTGGGCATGTTGGATGCAGGCATGTCTGCTGTCCAAGTTGCACAACGAATGCATGTGCATCCCAGCACAATCTCTAGGCTTGTTTGACGGTACAATGCCACAGGAAGTGTTCAGGACCTGCCAAGACGTGGGCGACCTCGTGTGACGACCCAACGCCAGGATCGCCACATTGTACTGCAGCACCTGCGTCATCGGCAGCGGAATGCTCGTCAGACAGCCAGAGAGACACCTGGTATCCACAACAACAGAATTAGTGACCAGACCGTCAGAAACCGACTCCGTAATGCAGGACTCCGATCCCGCAGGCCTTACAGAGGTCCTTTTCTCACTGATGCAAGAAGACAACGACGCCTGCAATGGGCCTATCAGCACCGTGACTGGACACAAAGAATGTGGAACCAAGTCCTCTTTTCTGACGAGTCTCGCTTCAGACTGTCCAATTCTGATGGCCGTGTCAGGGTATACAGACGACCAGGGGAGCGATACTCAGATGCTGCAGTAGTGGAGCATGACAGATGGGGAGGACCAAGTGTCATGGTTTGGGCAGGAATTGCCTTTGCTTCAAGAACTGAGCTGGTGGTTGTTGATGGCGATCTGACTGCCCAGCGCTACAGGATGAGATTCTTCACCCACATGTTCTTCCATTCATGAGGCAACATCCAGAATTGGTGCTCCTGCAACAGGACAATGCCAGACCTCATGCAGCCAGGATAGTGCAGGCGTACCTGCAGGGACACAGGTGCAGACCTTACCATGGCCAGCCTTCAGCCCAGACATGTCGCCGATAGAGCACGCATGGGATGAACTTGAACGGCGAGTTCGCAGACGTCAGCATCAGCCGCAGAACATCAGGGAACTGACCAATGCAATTATTGAAGTGTGGAGGGCCATCCCTGTTGCTTTCCTGCAGAGACTGTTGAGGTCGATGAGGGCCAGACTCCAAGCCTGCATTGTGGCTAGGGGTGGCCATACGCGTTATTGACTGTTTGTTATGTTAAAGAATCATTTACTATATACTGAGTCCTCATGTTTATTAATAAATCTCAAAAATTGCGTTTCTTTTTTTGACCAGTATATATAAAAATAAAATGAAGATTAAAAGTTAATAAAGTGGCATACAAGTTTACCAAAGATTTAGCGTCCTACCCTTTTTATCTAAATCTGTTTTGAAGGAATTCAAAACAACAGGATCGAGTTGAAAAAGACCTTTGCTTATGTTGAAGTTATTTGAAAGTTGGATAATGGCAGACTCAAGAATATTTCTATTAACAATATTGCTAGAGTGAAATAAACTGAAGCATTATTCCAATCAATACAGTGGGATAACTCTGACAAATGGACAAAAGAGCACTGGACAACTGTCCTGTTCTAACGGAATATTGATGCTGTTTTATAAGTGTGTGCAAATCCTTTCCCGTCTGACCTATGTAAAAAATAGCCCTACCAATAATTCAGGCATTATCTATAAAATTGGGTGTAAACAATGTGATTCCTTTTACATAGGTCAGACGGGAAAGGATTTGCACACACGTATAAAACAGCATCAATATTCCGTTAGAACAGGACAGTTGTCCAGTGCTCTTTTTGTCCATTTGTCAGAGTTATCCCACTGTATTGATTGGAATAATGCTTCAGTTTTATTTCACTCTAGCAATATTGTTAATAGAAATATTCTTGAGTCTGCCATTATCCAACTTTCAAATAACTTCAACATAAGCAAAGGTCTTTTTCAACTCGATCCTGTTGTTTTGAATTCCTTCAAAACAGATTTAGATAAAAAGGATAGGACGCTAAATCTTTGGTAAACTTGTATGCCACTTTATTAACTTTTAATCTTCATTTTATTTTTATATATATCGAAACTTGACTATAAAAGGCAAAGTGTTAAAACCCGGGCAGATTTCCAGTATAAATTTGTATTTTTATAATTCATTTGATCTTGTGCTAAAAATCGATATTTTTCCTTACAAATCTGTATGCCTCTTTGTTAATCCTTTAATTTTTATTTTTTATTTTTACTTCTCCGTTTATTGCATATATATATATATATATATATATATATATATATATGTGTGTGTGTGTGTGTGTGTGTGTATATGTATATATATGTTTGTGTGTATGTATGTTATTTATTTATTTATTTTTTTTTTTTTTCTTTCTGTAACCTATATATAGGCCGTAACCTTTTATGTACTTCAGTGTTCCTGAGGATGTCATTAGACGAAAGCGCTTGAGCACCTTTTTGTGTTTCCTTTCCTTCGTGGTTTTATTCATCATAAATATTTTTCACGTGTTACTTTCGTGAAATAATTTTCATATATATATATATATATATATATATATATATATTATTTTTTTTAAGTTCGGGAAGAACCGATTCGCCTCTATTTAAAAGGGCATATCTCCGCGGAAAAACAAAGAAAAAGTGAGAGGAAAGACAGAGGAAAAAGAAAGGGTGGAGGGGACAGTCGAAGTGGAAAAAGACCAAGGACTGCAGGGTCGAGCCCCATCATCCTTGGGTGCTAGGGCCGGGAGGGCGCACGTGAAACCTCCAGGAACAAGCACGTACAAACGAGCACAAAGAGCACTCAAGAGCACGAGCTTAGAACCCCCTTGCGGGGATATATATAATATATATATATATATATATATATATATATATATATATATATATATATCCCTTTGCTTTGTCCGGAGCGATAGGGCGCGTCCCTCTGTGGCCAATGTGGGAATGCATCTTTCTTCGGTGTAAGGACCATTGGACCCGTTTGGGGACCCGTCTGATCTTCTGCTTCTTTCTTTCTCCTTTCACCCACCTTTTCTGGCTCCCCCCCCCCCCCCCCCACATTTGGCTTTGTTTTAAACCTTGACTTGACTCGACTCGACTCCTTCCTAGGCCCTTGGGTGTGGGAAGTGGTTGCCCTTCACCCTTGTCGCTCTTCAACCAAGCCCTGTCCCTGCCATCTTTCACCGCGCGTTGGATGAGAGTGGCCGCCTTTTAGGCACGGGGACTGGGTACGGGTGTATCTCCCCTGCGTGACATCCATTGGCGGTGGGACCGAGTGTGCTCACGATTCGCCTTTCCCTTGTTGGAGTCGATGGTGGCTGGATGCACGCGGGGAATGAAGCTTCTTTTCTTTGCTATGACTACTACTCCCCCTCGGCTAATTTCTCAAACTCAATCCCCCCGCTAACGACTCTGGCCCGTCCTTGGACTTGGATAAGACTACTACGTTCTGGTCGTTCAGCGGCCTCTGCCTCCGCTGGATTGACCTTCAAGCCGTATGGCCCCCTCTCGTCCTCTGCGGCGCCTAGCTCTCGTGGCCGGGCTCGTGGTGGCCGTAGGGCGGGGTGTTTGCGGCCCTCGTTTCCCCGTCCATTCCCGTTACCGTCGCACATGGCCCTGTTTCTTCTGTTACCTTTTGTCCGGTGGACAGGTTCCTTATTCTCCGCCCTTCCGTTGGCTCCCTTCCGTGCAACTCGGAACGGATGTTTCAGCGTCTTAAAACGGTGGGGGTTCCCTGCCGTTATGATGTCCGCCCTCTGAGGGATGGGTCCCTCCTTTTGAAGTCCCGTTCTTCGGGGGTAACTGAGTCCCTCCTTCAGTTGCAGGATGTTCTGGGTTGCAAAGTTTCTGTGATTCCCCATCCGCGACTGAATAGCTGTCAAGGCACCATTTTCGTTTCCCGCCTGCTGTCAATCCCGGTTGGCGAGTTGCAAGAGGATCTCGCCTCCCAGGGGGTTACGAAGGTCTTCCGCTTTTCATCGCGCCGTGATGGTGCTCTTACTCCGTCCACTCGTCTGCTCCTGACCTTTGACTCCCTTGTGCCTCCGGCCTAGGTGTTCTGGGGCATGGGTGATCGACGGTCGTGCGAGTTTTCGGTGCGGCCGTATGTGCCCGATCCGGTTCGCTGCTTTGGTTGCAACCGATTCGGTCATGTTAGCTCTGCGTGCCGCCGTGAGGGTAAGCTCTGTGTCCGCTGCGGTGGGCCTGCGCACCCTTCCCCGTGCACGAAGCCCCCGCAGTGCTCGAACTGTTCGGGGGCCCATCCTTCCTCCTTTCGGGACTGCCCCGTTTTCAAGTTTGAATTCGAAGTGCAGTCCTTAAGGACTACCGAATTCCTTAGTGCGCGGGAGGCGCGCGCGACCCGGCTTGGGGAGATGTCCGGTCGACAAATGTTGCTGGTATGTTGCTCTCCTTAATGGAGGAATTTTTCTTCGCTTGCCTCAATTCTGGTGAAGCTACTTATTTCCACGAACCCTCGGGTTCATTTACCTGTATTGATCTCTCCTCGGGTGTCCCTAGATGCCCTACTCGATTTTTCGTGGAAGGTGTTGGGGGACTCTTATGGTAGTGATCACTATCCAGTCTGTCTTGAGCTGGTCGGACCACAGCCGGGTGTCTCGTCTCGACCGAGATGGTGCCTGGCGCGATGTGACTGGCCATCCTTCAGAGTTCGTTCCGCCATTACCCGTTCGGTTTTGGACTTTGGCTCTGTGGATGAGAGCTTGGAGTTCTTCGAGTGGGTGGTGGTGGGCGCAACGGAGGACTGTATTCCTCGTTCTTCCGGTAGCCCGCGGACGCGTAGCGTCCCGTGGTGGACTCCAGCATGTCGACAGGTGGTGTGTGAGACGAAGAGGGCAACGCGCCGCTTCTTCGTATCCGTCGCCTAGAACACTTGATTGAGATGCGGCGGGCGAAGGCTTCCGCCCGCCGGACTCAAGTTGGCCCGTCGGGCCTCTTGGCGTACATTCGTGTCTGGCATCTCCTCGTCTACCCCTTCTGCTGTTGTGTGGCGGAAGGTACGTAGTATTGGGGGAAGGCCGGCCCCTGCTCGTCGCACTGTCCTTCGGGACGGGGACGGCTTCCTTTCGGATCCTGCTGCTGTGGCCAATCGACTGGTCGGGACTTTCGCTGCTGTTTTCTCGTTCGCCTTCAGCTGCGGATCGTCCGTTATCGGGTGTTACGTTCCCGATGCGGGAACTTCGGGCTGCCTTGTCAACCCGTCGTTCTTCCGCCCCTGGTCCTGATGACATTCCTTATGAATTTCTTCGGAATCTGCATCCGACGGCTCTGCACTTCTTGCTGGATCTTTTCAACCGGATGTGGGTTGAGGGGTCGTTCCCTTCCCGTTGGAGGGAGGCAATTGTGGTCCCGATACCTAAACTGGGAAGGGATTCGGCGGAGGTGGCGGCCTATCGGCCTATTGCCCTGACGAGTTGCCCATGCAAGCTACTCGAGAAAATGGTGTCCGTCCGACTTTCATTTACACTGGAGTCGCTTGGGTTATACCCTCCGACCCAGTATGGCTTTCGTCGGTTTCGGGGTACTCTGGACCCTCCTCTCCTCCTTGGTCATTATGTACAGGAGGCCTTTTCCCGACGGAATCTTATTCTGGCCGTCTTCTTTGATGTTCAAAGGGCCTATGACACCACCCGCCGGGGAGTTGTCATGGACCGTTTGAAGTCTCTTGGTTTCGTGGGCTTTTTGCCCACGTTTATCCGTAACTTCCTCTGCCGTCGCACTCTCCGCGTCCGTAATGGGGTAGCCTTATCTGACCTGTATGTTCAGGAGGAGGGGGTGCCTCAGGGGTGTGTGTGTGTGTGTTGAGCGTCTCCTGTTTCAATCTGGTCATGTCTGCGCTACCGGGGGCCCTCCCCCCCTTCGGTGCGTTGTTCCGTTTACGCCGATGATCTGGCTGTCTATGCCGCGGGGACGAGTCCTCCCCTCGCGGAGACGCAAGTCCAACTCGCGGTTAATCGGGTTGAACGTTGGGTGTCGTCGGTGGGCCTAACGCTTTCTTCCTCGAAGATTTCGTGTATGGCCTTCCTTCCGTCGAGGAGACGGAGCTCCGACGCCGTCCCAACGTTTAATCTTACACTCGGGGGGTCAGCCTCTGGCCCTCGTTCAGTCAGTACGTTTCCTGGGTATGATCTTCGATAGCCGTTTGAGCTGGGTTCCCCACCTCCGTAGGCTGCGCGGGACTACAAGACGTACCCTGGATTTGCTGGGACATTTGTCTCATACTACGTGGGGCGCAGATAGGCGGACACTCCTCCGTCTATACGTGTCCCTGGTACAGTCGAAACTAGACTATGGGAATGTGGTGTATCGCTCCGCCTCCTGTAAGGCCCTCCGGATGCTGGACCCAGTCCTCTCTAGAGGACTGCGTATGTCATCTGGCGCTTTTCGCTCCTCTCCAGTTGATAGTTTGCAGGTCGAGTGCGACATCCCTCCCTTGGAGGATCGGAGGTCGTTCTTCATGGCCAAGCACTATGTCTGGATTCTCCGTCTCCCCAATTCCCCTCTGTTCCAGGTGGTTGAGAGGGCGTTCTGCCGGAATGGAGGTTGGTATTTCACCGACACGGTGACCTCCCTCCTCAATGGTATGGGCGCTCCTCCTCCATCCGTCATCCCGGTCTCTTTCGAGGGTGTTGCACCTTGGGAAAGCACCCCTGTTACACGCTGTAAGGCGTTATGCCCGTTCGCAGGGCCGATTCTTACTTTGCCTTGCTTCGGTCTCTTCCTTCAGCACACAGCTTGTCACTCTGCATGTGTTGCGGTCTTCACAGATGGCTCGAGGTCGGAGGGGGGCGTTGGGGCTGCGGTTGTTTCCCAGTCGTCTACCCTTCCTCCCTGATGAGGCTTCTATCTTCACGGCGGAGCTTTATGCTATTCTGAGCGCTCTGGAGGCGGTGTGGGAGCATCCGGATGGGTCATTTGTTATCTATTCCGATTCCCGCAGTGCCCTGGATAGCTTGGAGTGTTTCGACCCCATCCACCCATTGGTTCGACGTATTCAGATACTTTGCCATATCCTTGTCACTTTTGGTGGCAAGGAGGTGGTATTTTGCTGGGTCCCTGCACATGTTGGCGTAGCTGGTAATGAGGCTGCTGACCGAGCTGCCCGTTCCGCGTGCCGACTGCGGGTTTCACCCATGTTCCTTCCCTTTTCGGATTATATACCTAGTTTTCGTAGCTTTTTGCGCTCCCAGTGGCAGAGTCGCTGGGATGTCGCTATAGCTAACAAACTATGTAAGATTAAACCCAAGTTGGGATGTTGGGCCTCTTCTTTCCATTGACCCATGGCTATTTGATGGCCGGAGATCGGGTGCCCCGATGTCCTGCCTGTGACGTTCTTCTTACAGTTGCCCACCTTTTGATGGAGTGTCCGCTTTACTCTGCGTTGTGCGCAGAGTATTTTCCCTTTTTGGCGAGTGTCGGGCCTTGTGATAGGCTTGGCGCAGTCCTGTCTGAAGGTCCCTACTTTTCGGTGACCGGGCTGTTCTCTTTTCTTTCTCGCTCCCGACTTCTTTACCGAATATATATATATATATATTATATATATATATAATATATATATATATATATATTATAATATATATATATATATATATATATAATAAACAGGAACACCAGAGAAAATACAAACATCCTTCAAGGTTTAATAGTACCAACGTTTCGGAATGCACTAATTCCATCTTCAGGGCTAAAACAATAAAATTCCAAATCACATACAAAATACAAATTGCTTAATAACAATTTAAAATAAAATTTAAAAAATTATAAAAAGTAGCTAAGAAAATGTAAAACATTAAAACTAAAAGGTAAATAAATGTGAAGTTAAAAAGTTAAAATTATAAAAAAGTAAAAGCATTAAAACTGAAATGTAAATAAAATAAACTAGTACCTTAACCAAAACATAGCAGATCTATCGATGATTCGTCAGAATTCAGGTCTGGTTTTAGTTTATAAATAAACAAAGACTCCATAATTTTAAACTTAAGGTCAGAGCTTCCGGCAGCAAGTACGGTGAAATTAGACTGTGAAATTGGGTGGTTATTGTTGTGCGAGTGATTACGTATGAGAGAATTAGGTGGTTTGCCAAGGGGTAAATTTGTACGGACCGATTTACCGAGATGTTCGTAAATACGAGATTTTAAATGTCTTTTAGTTTTACCTATATATGACCCCATACAGTGGTCACACTTGTATTGATAAACTATAGATGACTTAAGAAGTGTAGGAATAACATCCTTGTATTTAAATAAATGGTAAATCGATTTAGACGGGGTGAATATAATTTTTATACACAGTTGTGGGTAGAATTCTTTGAGCAATTTTAAAAGTTTGTTTCTAATGTTAAAACTTGAGGTTCCCATATAGGGCAAAGTGAAATACAGGATATCTTTGGGGACTGTAATTAAGTCTCTAGTTGTAGGGCTTATTAGTCTATTTAAGGTTCTGCCTATTGTAGTCTCCACCAGTCTAGAAGGGAAATTATTCTTGGCAAGGAGTTTTCGGATGAAATCTAGTTCATCGTGTAGTTTGAAGTAATCTGAACAGATATTGAAAGCTCTATTGGTCAGAGTCGAGATTAAATTTCGTTTGAAACCTAAAGGGATAAAGGAAGAAAAGTTCGTAGTAAGATTGGTGAATGTCGGCTTTCGGTAAACGGAAGTTTCAAAAGAGGAATTAGTTTTTATTATCTTAATGTCCAAAAAGGACAGAGAGCTATTAGATTCAACTTCTGAAGTAAATTGAATGTTAGGGTGCTTAGAATTAAGGTAATTACGAAACAAAGGGATATGGTCTGGTGATTTAAACAGGAGAAAAGTGTCATCAATATATCTTCTATAAAAAACCGGTTTAAAGTTGGAAGGACACTCATTCAACCATTTGACTTCATGATGACACAGAAACGCGTTAGCTAAGGTGGGACCAAGAGGCAGACCCATTTGAACACCTTCAGTCTGTTTAAAATATTCACCGTTGAATATAAATATAAGGTCTTCCACGGAAAATTTTAGTAGTTCTTTCATTTGGCCTCTATTAAAACCCTGCACAGTATCAGTATTATTAAAAAATTGTCAATACATATATCAATAGTTTCTGCAACAGGCACATTGGTAAATAAAGATTTACCAATGTGCCTGTTGCAGAAACTATTGATATATGTATTGACAATCTTTTTAATATACTGATCTGTGCAGGGTTTTAATAGAGGCCAAATGAAAGAACTACTAAAATTTTCCGTGGAAGACCTTATATTTATATTCAACGGTGAATATTTTAAACAGACTGAAGGTGTTCAAATGGGTCTGCCTCTTGGTCCCACCTTAGCTAACGCGTTTCTGTGTCATCATGAAGTCAAATGGTTGAATGAGTGTCCTTCCAACTTTAAACCGGTTTTTTATAGAAGATATATTGATGACACTTTTCTCCTGTTTAAATCACCAGACCCATATCCCTTTGTTTCGTAATTACCTTAATTCTAAGCACCCTAACATTCAATTTACTTCAGAAGTTGAATCTAATAGCTCTCTGTCCTTTTGGGACATTAAGATAATAAAAACTAATTCCTCTTTTGAAACTTCCGTTTACCGAAAGCCGACATTCACCAATCTTACTACGAACTTTTCTTCCTTTATCCCTTTAGGTTTCAAACGAAATTTAATCTCGGCTCTGACCAATAGAGCTTTCAATATCTGTTCAGATTACTTCAAACTACACGATGAACTAGATTTCATCCGAAAACTCCTTGCCAAGAATAATTTCCCTTCTAGACTGGTGGAGACTACAACAGGCAGAACCTTAAATAGACTAATAAGCCCTACAACTAGAGACTTAATTACAGTCCCCAAAGATATCCTGTATTTCACTTTGCCCTATATGGGAACCTCAAGTTTTAACATTAGAAACAAACTTTTAAAATTGCTCAAAGAATTCTACCCACAACTGTGTATAAAAATTATATTCACCCCGTCTAAATCGATTTACCATTTATTTAAATACAAGGATGTTATTCCTACACTTCTTAAGTCATCTATAGTTTATCAATACAAGTGTGACCACTGTATGGGGTCATATTAGGTAAAACTAAAAGACATTTAAAATCTCGTATTTACGAACATCTCGGTAAATCGGTCCGTACAAATTTACCCCTTGGCAAACCACCTAATTCTCTCATACGTAATCACTCGCACAACAATAACCACCCAATTTCACAGTCTAATTTCACCGTACTTGCTGCCGGAAGCTCTGACCTTAAGCTTAAAATTATGGAGTCTTTGTTTATTTATAAACTAAAACCAGACCTGAATTCTGACGAATCATCGATAGATCTGCTATGTTTTGGTTAAGGTACTAGTTTATTTTATTTACATTTCAGTTTTAATGCTTTTACTTTTTTTAATTTTAACTTTTAACTTCACATTTATTTACCTTTTAGTTTTAATGTTTTACATTTTCTTAGCTACTTTTTATAATTTTTTAAGTTTATTTTAAATTGTTATTAAGCAATTTGTATTTTGTATGTGATTTGGAATTTTATTGTTTTAGCCCTGAAGATGGAATTAGTGCATTCCGAAACGTTGGTACTATTAAACCTTGAAGGATGTTTGTATTTTCTCTGGTGTTCCTGTTTATTATTAAACTGCGTTTTCCGCGCCACCAATCAATAGCCGATATATATATATATATGTATGTATATATCCCTTTGCTTTGTCCGGAGCGATAGGGCGCGTCCCTCTGTGGCGAATGTGGGAATACACCTTTCTTCGGTGTAAGGGCTTTCTCTGCCCTCGTGGACCATTGGGCCCGTTTGGGGACCCGGCTGATCTCCTGCTTCTTTTTCTTTCTTTCTCCTTTAACCCATTTTTTCTGGCTTCTCCCTGTTTATTTTGGTGTTGTTCTTTGGACTTTGATTTTGACCCTTTCCTTGGCCCTTGGTGTGGGTGGTGGTTGCCCTGCACCCTTGTCGCTTTCCAACCAAACCCAAACCCTGTCCCTGCCACTTTTCACCGCGCGTTGGATGAGAGTGGCCGCCTTTCAGGCACAGGGACTGGGTGCGGGCGTATCTCCCCTGCGTGACATCTATCGGCGGTGGGACCAAGTGTGCCCACACTTCGCCTTTCCCTTGTTGGAGTCGGTGGTGGCTGGATGCGCGCGGGGGATGAAGTTCTTTTTTGTTTTGCTATGGACACTTCTCCCCCTCGGCCTACGACTACTGCTTCTCATTCCCGGACTACTCCTTCTCTCAACACTCGGGTGGTGGGCAACCAGGCCCTCGAGTCCTTTACCATTGGAAGACCGCAACCTAATGGGGTTGACCCCCCTGTGGAAGCGGAACGCTTGCACTCTCCTTTTCCGTTGCCGACCCTAGTCCGTCCCTCGACTACGCCCTTGGACCTACACTCTCTGGAGCAGGGGTCTCGCCCCAGCCCACTTCAGCCCACCTTCGGGCAAGTCAAGTTCCACCGAGGACTTGCCCCCACAACCTGGCTTCTTGCTCTCCCCATATGCCCCCCTCACCCGCCGTCAGCCCACCTCCCCACGGAGAGAACCTCGCGGCGGACGGGGGAGCCAGCATTCACGGCCGTCCTATCGACCGTTGAATATCCCAGTCTATTTCGACTCTACAGCCTCCCTCTCCCTCCAAGTCTCCACAAATTCCTGTGATTCGGCCTACATCTGGGTCCCTCCCGAACAACTCTGAACGGACGTTCCAGTGATCCGAACCCACAGCAACTCCAGCCGCTATGACGTACGCCCACAGAGGGATGGCTCCCTCCTCGTAAAATCACGCTCAGCCGCAGAGACGAAAGCCCTACTCTCCGTCACTGAGGTCCTTGGATGCTCGGTGTCCGTTTCCCCACACCTCGCCTGAACCAGAGTCAGGGCACTATTTACGCCACCCGCCTATTGTCGGTCGCAGTGAACGAGCTCCTGGAGGACCTCGCACCCCAAGGAGTCACTAAGATCTATCGTTTCACATCCCGACAGGGTGGCACCCCCTCCCCACCCCACGTCTGCTCCTTACTTTCAACACACTAATCCCCCCCGGCCGCATTGTATGGGGTATGGGAGACCGCGCCTCATGCGAGTTTTCTATCCGCCCATACGTCCCACCCGACCCGTTGCTTCAAATGCAACAAATTCGGACACGTTAGCTCCGCTTGTCGACAGCCGCATCAATTATGTGTTCACTGTGGACGACTCGCTCACCCTGACAGGTGCCCCAATACGCCCAAATGCTCCAACTGTGAAGGTGCACACCCCTCTTCATCTCGAGAATGCCTTTTCTTCAGGTTCGAGAAGGAGGTCCGAGGCCTACAGGTGACGGACTTCCTTAGCCCCCGTGAGGCACGCGACAGGGTGCGGAGTCGGGAGGTGGGCCGGGGGTGTCCTATGCCGCTGCTCTCGGCTCTATCATCTCGGCACGCCGCCCTGGCCTGCCGCCGAAACCCCCCCAGCCACTGCTCCCTGTTCCCCCAAAGCAAACCTCGCAGGACCCGACGGTCCCCTGTCCCCCCATTCCTCCTCTTCCCGCACCTCACCTGCCACGAATCCCCCAGGAGTCTGGGACCAGGGCACCCAGGTCCCAGCCACCTCAAACCCCGCCTTCCCAGTACTCCCTGCACGCCCGAACCTGCCGCCCGGAGCAAGCCGTCGAGGCGGAGACGCCGGAGCGTGTCGCCAGACCCTCCGGCCTTCCAACGTCTCTCTCCCTCTTCCCTAAGACCAAGAAACGGCTCGGACCCTCACCCGCCCACCACGTACTACGATGTCCATCTCTCCCCATCGCAGAAGTCCCACCGCTCTACCCCCACAGACTCTGACAATAGTGGCCGAAATCCACGACCCGCCCCGACGAGACCCAGTCAACAATATCCTCTCCCCGAGGATCCAGTGGATGCGGCCTGGCGCAGCTGCACGGTGTGACCGAGGGAAGCTCGGCCGCGCCCACGCCCATGAGTCTATGGATCTGCCCTTGCCTCCTGGTGCCATTTTCTCCACCCTCCACGAGACACTCTGGTTCACCTCCTTCCACCCCCATCGTACCTACCCCCAACATCCCCGGCCCCTCCTTGTCAGCTACCCTGAGTACGCCCTCCCTCCCACCCGCCCGGTCTTTTGGTACCCCCTGTCACCACCTAGGGTCCGCCATGAGACCCCGGACAGGCGGGGTAGCGCCACTTTTGGGGTGCCCCCCCCCCTGGCCCGACCATAGAAGCCCGTCACAATACTGACCCTCTCAGCCCACGATGTTCCTCTGCCTGCCGTGATCCACGCCTCCGGTCTCGCTCGGCCGACTCGACCCCGCAACCTCCGCGGGGTTCGACAGGCCGACCGATTCCTTCCCTGGTGAATTGTAGATAGCCAGCCATGCTCCCGACCAAGCCTTCAATTTCGCGAACTCCGGATCCCTCTTCATACTCCAACCTCCTACTGCGATCCACACTCGCCGACGGCCCCTACTTTTCAACGGAAGCGATTCTCTTCTTCCTTACTCACTCCCAGCTGCTCCATCGCATTTAAAACCGTACCCCTCCTACCCACTATCCAGTGACTGACCCTTACTCACTTCCCTAGTCTACACCACCCCAACACAGTAACATCACTCCACCGCCTCGCCGAGATATGTACCGCCCTTTTAGGTACGAATCGGCGGTAAATCAGAAAGGAAAATATATATATATATATATATATATCCCCCCCCCCCCCGTTAGCTGTACCATAGTTTTCGTCATGTGCTCGCTCTGCTATCCACCTTTATTTTGGTGGCCATGCGCGGTCATAAGTTGAAAGTAAAAAAATATATATAAGTATATATATATATATATATATATATATATATATATATATATATATATATATATATATATATATATATATATATATATCAGGTTGTAACAAATTCTGCTCGATTAGAAAACGTACGATAGATAATAGAATAACCTAAAATAATGTGAAATAGTTTTAGAAATGTTGCAAAATACACGCGGCGATAGGTTCGCCCAGGTTTTATCACGGTACAGAATGACTTAGGCTAGCGTAGGATTAGGCTAATGAATGTTTTCTCTGGTGTTTTTCGTACAGTTACAACGCCACCCCTACGATATTACAGTAATTGAAAAAACATGGAGCCCACGAAAGAGCATATTCGACATGTGATGCTGTATGAGTTCCATAAAGGATCTAACGCTAGTGAATCCGCAAAAAACATTCAGAGTTTATGGAAATGATGATGTGAGCGAATGGATGTGTAGGAGATGATTTGAGAAGTTCAGAAATGGAGACTTCAGTCTGAAAGATTATCAACGAACAGGACGACCAAATGAGTTAGATGAAGAGTTGCTGAAAGCAGCAGTGGAGGAAAACCCAACGATAACTTTAAGAGAACTTGGCCTGCAACTCGGCGTTAGCCATATGGCCATTCATCGTCATTTGAAGCTGTTAGGAAAAGTAGTGAAGGTTGGAAAATGGGTTCCGCATGAATTGTCACAAGCGAATCTTCAACATCGAATCGATATTTGCACATCACTGCATTCTCGGCAACTGCAGGCACCTTTTTTGAATCGGATCGTCACTGGGGATGAAAAATGGGTCCTCTATAACAATATTAAGCGTCGACATCAGTGGCTTAGCCGTGAAACAAAGCCTAAACCTCAGCCAAGGAATGGCCCCCATCCAAAGAAAATTTTGCTCTGCGTTTGGTGGGATATGCAAGGAATTATTCATTTTGAGCTTCTGCCAGATAACCAAACAATCACAGCTGAAGTCTACTGCCAACAACTCCAACGATTGAAGATGGCATTACAAGAAAAACGTCCCGCATTAATTAATCGCAGAGGTGTTCTATTCCGCCAGGATAAGGCGCGCCCTCACACTGCTCGAATCACCACTGCCCAATTGAAGGCATTTGGTTGGGAAAAAATGCCTCATCCACCTTATTCTCTGGACATCGCACCTTCAGACTACCATTTATTCAGAAGTCTGCAACACCACCAAGATGGACAAAAGTTGCAATTCAGGGAAGCTATCGAAAACGAAGTGATCGCTTTTTTAACTCGAAACCAAGGGAATTCTTCGAACGTGGCATAAAAAAAAATTCTACAGGTGGGAGGAGGTTATAGAAAAAGAACGGAATTATATTGATGATTAATTTGTCATTATATCATTTAATTTTTGTTGTGAATAAACTAAAAATTCGAGCAGAATATACGTTACAACCTTATATATATTAGTTAAATTGTTTCAATGATTTGATTTAGTTTTCAGGGAACCCTTTGAAAGATGTCATCGAAAGGGGAAAAAGCACTTATGAATGTCAGATCCCTTTAGGTCAAAATAGACATTGCAACATTTGCGGAACTTCTGCTTCGCCATGAAGGCGTAAGTATTTACCGTATCAAGTTAAAATCTGCAACTGATTAATAGTCTTCTTTTTATGCGTGAAAAAATATCCTGTATCCATTTTTATTTTATTTATTCATTCATAGCATTTACACTTAGAGCATCAAGTACAAAACTTAGAATGACGGTGAACGTCATAGAAAAATAGGCTTTAAAATTTCTGAAACTGATGGCGATTTTTTTATAATGGAATAAAATTACGTTCATTTAAGTTTTATTTAATAATAATAATAATAATAGTGTATAAGATTTGTTTTTCTACATTTCACTGTTAAGAACCTTCATTCAGTAGATTGGATGCGGAAGTTCATTCGCACTTGAAGGAAGACCCGATTGTTTGCGTGGATAAAATGCTCATCAGATACGTCACCAAAGCAAGAACAAAAATGAACCTGTTGTGCAGTAAAGAATGTTGAAGAATGACATTGGTTTACAATAGAAGGCACGCCTTCTAATAGCAATTTTAAATGTTTTTTTTTTACATTGAATGTGACTCTTATGACAAATTGGGTTACAAAAAAGAATAATTTCCCCGAAAGTGTTTTATGTAGAAATAGAGCAAGAATCTTAAATTTGTTGACATAATTTTATAATTTGGAGTAATTTGTTTGCTTTAAGACAGAGATGTATTTCACATTTTCTTGCTAGACTTAAAGGATGAGTAGTAGCTGTTTATGAAACTGATTCATGAATCTCCTTGCTGTTGCCTTTGTCCGTGTTTACATTGGGCTTTTAACGGAATTATCCGAGAAATTGAAGCAATCAGCGATGTCTTCCTTTTAAAAGTGCTGTTAAATCCTTTCTTTATACAATTCAGGTTGATGCGCGAGTGTAGACAAAATGAGTGGGAGTAAATAGGATGGTTCACTCCCTTCCTTTTGAGGATATTCAGCGGATGCTTATAAAACGGTCGGGGAAAACTTACGCCTTCCTTGAAAGCGTTATAGTAACCTTTGATGGGTAGCGGTTATGTACAGTAATGTACTCCCCTGCTGCCTAGTACCCAGGGTGCTTGAGGTGTCGGAGGACCCGGGCTGGAAGATAGAGAAGGTGATCGGGAGTAAAAGGGACCGGAGTCAAAAGTAGCACCATGGCCAGTAATTCCTCTCCCGGGCCTTGCTAGCCACCAGCATGGATACGTCCTTGCCACGTTGCAGTACCGCTTCCCCTTAGATTAGCCAGATTAAGCGAAGTGGGGTATGTTTGGTTTTCTGGGCGGTCGTCTCCGTATTCAGATGGTTATCGGATCCCACGAAATGCTGTATGTTGGTCTTCTGCCACGTGACACACTGGCGTTACAAAGGAAGTTAAACTAAAACATTATTGTTAGTGACTAGTTATTACGTAGGTATCATACATTCTATAAACCTTTGATTACTTATTAAGACTAATAAGTATTCCCAAAAACCAGGACGTATAAGTATAAAATATTTAAATTCTTGATTAGAAACCATATCTACAGAGAGCGTAAGGTGTTCAAAAAGTCTCTAACCAATAAGAATTACATTACTTAATTTCTTTGATTAATTAATTACACAAATGTCCTTTGAAGGAAATTGGGAACATTGTGAATATTTGTGATATGATTCCTTAAATAAATATTTCCTATGTACGATAATCACTCAATGATTATAAAATAAGCACACCGGACAAAAAATTAGTCACCCCTAATAGCACCGATAGTAGGAAGTTCAAGGTCACCCAGAGGGCGCTGATGTAGCATTGGTAAGTGACAAGTAGCGGTGACGTAGCACACAGAATCAGATCTGTTTCGTGAGGTGGTGAAGAACAAAGTGTGTTGTGGATATAGTCTGCAAAATGGGTCGTGAGGCAGACGTTACTCAGTGGCAAAAAGGAGCCATCGTGTTTGGCAGAGCCCACGGACACAAAATGTCTGAAGTAGCCCAATTTGTTGGTGTGTCAACGCGTACTGTCCAGCGAGTTTACAAAGAGTGGTGTAGTTCGCAATCAACTGAAAATCGACGGCGTAACTGTGGCCGGAAAACAATTCTCGACAATAGGGAGCGCCGCCATGTTTCTCGTCTAGTAACTGCAAATCGTTTTCAAACCAGAGAACAATTGCTCCAAGAAACCAATGAGGTTCTCCAGCGACCAATTTCCGAACGGACATTGCGACGAGAACTGCATGCGATGGACATCTGGAGCAAGGTACCACGGAAGAGGCCGCTGTTAACAGCAGGTCACAAATTGGCACGTTATAAATGGGCTCAAGAGGCACAAAACTGGACTGCGGCAGATTGGAAACGTTAATTTGGTCCGATGAGTCCCGTTTTTGTTTGTTCTCCAATGATGGGAGGCGACGAGTACATCGCAGGTCCAATGAAGCCTTTAATCCTGAATGCGTCGAAGGTGTTGTTCAGGCTGGAGGTGGTTCCGTGATGTTCTGGGGATGTTTTTCGTACCACGAAATGGGCCCTCTCGTTCCAGTGACGATGAATTTGAACCAGCAGGCGTACCTCCGCATACTAAATGATGAATTGGTCTCTGCCTCGCCGGATTCGTGCGGTTATCAAGGCCAGAGGCGCCGTCACACGTTATTAGGTACATTCTGAGAGGGGTGACTAATTTTTTGTCCGGTGTGCTTATATGTCCGGAAAACGCATTATAGCCATCTTTTGTACATTGATAATATTTTGCATTTCCTTGATATCGCCACTTGCCAAAAGTCCTCAAAATTACTCCTTTCCAGTTTAGGTACTCTTACAACCCAAAGAGAGGCCTGTATAGGCCTATAGGAAAATAGGCGCACTTGGTGGGGCTGCGTTCTGATTGATGATGCGAAATTTTAGCCGATTTTTCTTTATATAACGTGAAAAGGATTTTTTTTTTTTCTGGGATTAAATGTCTAAATTTGATTTTTTAATTGTGTGAAATTTACTAATTATGTATGAATTCATTTTATCGTCTTCTCTAGACACAAGTTAAAGAAGTTTGATGAAAGGGCGGATTGCTCAAAGCCATATGATCAAACATTTCCGGCCAACTTAGTGATATCACCATGAGTATTTGTTTGAAGCAAAATAGGCTTTATTATAATAATAATAATAATTAGTGACTGCTGTCATTAAAAAAAAAAAAATTTCAAACTATAGGCAATATCTATTATCTTTTATCTATTTCAGTCTCTTCTAAAGCGAGGATAATTGTATCTGTAATAACCTCTTGAACCATATTTTTTTTTGTCATTGCTCATTATTACAGTATGACATCTCGTATAAGTTACTAATTTATTATTTATTATTATACGAGTATGTAATAAAGCTTTTAGATCACTGCAGTTCCTCTTTTGCCACAATACAGGGTGGCCCAAAAAAAAATGGCACCAATTTTGAGAAGTGATATCTCAATAACCATTGCAGCTAGGGACTTAAAAAACAACCAAATGAAAGATAATCCTTTTCTCTTTAAATACTTATTCTATGGCTTGATGGTTATAAGCTCATATAATGCCCCAAATTGGCTTCCAAATAAAATATACAAAAAAAAGTTGCGCATTGCGCATTTATATTTATTCCTTGATCCTAATTTTAAATGAAATTTTTCTATTCCAGACCCCTCAAGATGGGATTGAGAGAATCTAATAAGAACATTATACAAGCACTACGTGAAGAAAAAGGATATTCATTAAACAGAATCCTTTACGAATTTCCAAATAGAAATTGGAAAAAAAGAACTGTGGCACATTTTTTACAAAAACTTAAAGAAACCGGCAGCAGTCAACGGCGTCCGGGAAGTGGTCGACAAAAAAGTATTAGAACGCCAGAAAACATTGAAAAAGTAAATGAAATGGTTTTAAGTCAAGAGGAACAACCGGGAACAAATAAAAGTGAACGTGAAGTTGCGAAAGAAACCGGGATTTCACGTTTATCAGTACAGCGAATAATTCGAAAAGATCTTGGGTTGAAAACATTTAAGAGGGTGAAGGTTACTGCTTTATCGGAGCCTGTGAAAGAAAGACGTTTCCATCGATGTAAAAATCTATTGCGAAGATTTCGGTCAAATGAGTGTGAAAAAAATTTGGTTTTCTGATGAGAAACGATTTACGGTCGAAACACCACGAAATACCCAAAATGATCGGGTTCGTGCAGCAGTGGCGACAAAAACTCATGTTGACCCAAAACGACTTTTGCGTGAAAAAAAACACACTTCAGATTCGATAATGGTTTCCCTTGCAGCGTCATCTGAGAACAAAACATCCATCATTTTTATTCAGCGAGGCGTTAAAATTAACTCAATTTACTACTGTAATGACATTTTGTCTCCAATGTTGTCAGAGATCAAGGAGACGAGCACTGATTTTGTGTTCATGCAAGATGGAGCCCCATCTCATACAGCCAAGGAAACAATAACATTTCTCAGTAATAATTGTCCTGGTTTTATCGAACGAAATAATTGGCCACCATGCAGCCCAGATCTAAACCCCATTGACTACTTTGTGTGGTCTGCCTTAGAGAGAAAAGTCTACCATGGTCAGAAAATCCGTGATGTGAACCATCTTCGTGAACGAATTCAGGCTGCATGGGAAAATCTCTCACAAGTGACGATCTCGAAGGCAATTTCAAAATGGAGGGCGAGATTACAGGCTGTGGTTGACCATAATGGAGGGCAGATTGAGCCATTTATTGAAAATTAGGTTTAACTTAAAACCACAGAACTTCGTTTAAAGACCGTAAATTAGAAGATAATTAATTAGAAAAAAATAAAAGGAATAAATATAAATGCGCAACTTTTTTTTGTATATTTTTCTTATAAGCCAATTTTTGGCATTACATGGGTTTATAACCATCAAGCTATTGAATAAGTATTTAAAGAGAAAAGAATTATCTTTCATTTGGTTGTTTTTTAAAATCCCTAACCAATGGTTATTGAGATATCACTTCTCAAAATTGGTGCCATTTTTTTTGGGCCACCCTGTATATATATAGTTTTTTCTGTGAGAAGAGAAGAGAATAAGCAACAAGCAATATAATTTCAATGACGCTGCCATTGTTTGCTTCTTGTCTTTGGTTCCTCATTTGCCCACGAGTGGAGATGGCGCTACATAGAAAAGTTATTTAACATTTTAATTTCTCTCTCTAATTTTAAAAGTAACATGTAACAAAAATAAATAAATTTAGTGTCGTCTATTACTTATACATGTCATTTATCCATCTAGGACGTTTTGGCGCCGCCGTTAATTAGTATTAAGTAGTAATACTTTGTTATTAACCTGAAGTGCTGTCTGTCTTTTCAGATAAGTTGTGTTGTTACCCTTAATAGCATAAATGTCTGAAAATATATCGAGTAAGAAAGGGAAACAGAAGTTTTCACATAATGGATATTTGTAAGCGCGACCCTTCGTTACTCTTTTGGCGGTGCGAGCAAAAGAGTCCGTGTATTATAAGGTGTGTATATATAATATGGGTACTTTTCCGTTATCTGCCCCATTGACGATTGTTTAGGTTCAGTCATGATATTTTCGTTAAAACTAACAAAAATATCAGAACTTAACCTAACCAATCGTCACTGCCCGGTTAGGTCAACTCTACGCCCTTGACGATTGGTTAGGTTAAGTCGTGATATTTTCGTTAGTTTTAACAAAAATATCACGACTTAACCTAACCAATCGTCAAACGGCGCCAAAACGTCCCATTCCGGTCATTTATACCTCGTTTCCTTGGAAATAAAACTCTAAACACAAGAACTCTAAATTAACTAAAGAATTCTTTTGTAAATTTTAGCTTTAACATACGATTTATTACGCATTCGGATAAAGCTTCTCTCTAAAAATTGAAGCTATGTTTTACCCAACTTTTAAATATAAAGTAAAAACAAAGCATTTACGGCGAATTGAAATAAAAAACTACGTTAAGTGAATATTTGCAATTACAAGAAATGAATTGGATGTTTGTTATTACTGTATGTAAGTAGGATGCTCCGAAATATATGGGTGTTCGGAATTTTTTTTTTTTAACGAAAATAATATTGGACTGAAATGGATACCATATTAAAATAAAATTTGATTTACTTAAATGTAATAAACAACAATTTATCGTAGTAAATAGAATTATTAGTGAATAAATTTGGATAAATAACGAGTAATAAATGGCTATTAAAATGGAAAGGGGGAGAGAGTTACAAGGAAATTGGGAGCCGCAACAGCTTTACTGCCGACTCGAGGTGGCACCAATAGCTTTCATACAGCCGCAGACAACCTCACAGAGAAAAGAAGAAACAGAAAATCAAGAAAGCTCTCCTCTTCTCATCCCCTAACCCAAAAATGGCCAGGTTTGAAAAGAAAGAAAATATTCAGCAATTTGTATGGGAAAAGCTGCTGATAAATTTTATAGAACAGTTGGGATGATCATATAATCATCACTCGTATATACATATACATCGACAGAGAGAGTTACAAAGACAAGAGGAAGCCTCAAAGACTTTTCGGTCTACTCGGGGAGGTTCCTGTTATTAAACTAGTGTATTTTTTAATTATTTAAGCAGTAATAGAAAAGCAAAAGGCTCTCTTCCCACCCTTCCCGCCAGAAGCGAGTACAGAGAAAGGTTGAAGAAAATACCTTAACCCTGAAAAGTAGAAAGAGAGAGAGAATTAGAAGTTGGGCCTTATCAGAATGACCAATCAAATAAATTGTTACAGGCACTTCCCAACCAATAGCGGGAATCGTACAAAAATGCCCTTCAAATCTTGAAATATAAATTGTATTAAAATTTCTGAAATATTCTTCATTTGAAACCTCCGTTTAACTTTATGTAAACTAAACTTCACCAGTCATACCACAAATTTTTATTCTTTATTCCTCTCAATTTTAACGTGATGTAATTTCAACTCTGACCATCAAAGCTCTTAATACTCGTATTTGCAATATTTGCTCAAACTATTTTAAACTAGACGAACTACAATTTATCAAACGACTTTCACTTTAGAACAACTTAACTTTCCAAATTATAGAACCCTCACTCTATAAAACTCTAAAAACAGTAATGAATCTTACAAATATTTACTATACTACTGGCTTAAAGACATTTCGTATTTTACCTTACCCCTCACAGGAAGGATCCATGAGTCTTAAGACAGAAAATTCGCAAAAATTTGCGAACAATCTTTTCTATTGTAATTATTCATTAGAATAAATTTTAATCCCTTCCCCTAATTCATTTGTAGCCTGTTTAGGTTTAGGATATTGCTCCGCTCCTCAGTTGTTTATCGCTAGCAGTGTAACCATTGTATTAGGTTGCACAGAGGAAAACCGAAAGATATCTCAAAACCCCGATATTTGAACATGTGGCCAGTGTCGTAAGACTGCTTCGCCGTCGAACAACGAAGTTAAGTGACATTGGGGCTGGGTTGTAGTTGTATGGAGGCCCGTTCGGATTATGTAGCGATCCATGGTTCGGGTCCCACGTAAAGCTGTAGGTCCCCTCTGACCTTAGATGTTGCGAAGAAGGTTAAGCAACCCCATCAAACAAACAACTTAGGTAAGTCAGCCAGGACTAACCAACCACTCAGCAAACCACCGAAGTCCTTCATACACAGCTACTTTCGCGACGACAACCATCCCATTTTGCAGTGAAACTTAGGTGACAGGCCTTACTAGTAGACAGTCTGTCATGGAATTATGTATACTGGAGTCATTATTTATTTATAAACGCGACTCTGAAATAATACCCACATCAGTTCCCAACAGAACTCTTATGCTTTCAGTTCTGCAAGAAGGTAATATTTTAATCCTTTAACACCGAACGTTTCTGTAGGGTTAAAAATAAAATTAAATGTAGCTCATGACTTGGATAACCTTGATAGGCCCGAGTGGCTTCATGTTTTCCAAATGAAATGTAATGTAAATCAAACTGTGTGCCTTTGAAATGATACGTATTCGACCTATTCAGGTATTCGGGTATTTGTTTTATTATTATGTAACCACCTAATTTCAACTTTTAATAAAACTCATAAATTTTGCAGTTTTTTTCCTTTAATATTGTACGAGTAAAATGTAATTAAAACTTTTGATCTTAACTCGAGATTTTTGTATTCAACTACAATATTATTCGCTCAGTAGAACTTAATTATTTTAGCCTTGATGATGGAATTCAGTGATTCGGAAACGTTTTGATTTAGCTTTTAATTTAATTACGGGTTAATGAATCGTATCACTGGGACAGTAATATAGAGTAGAATACTATATAGTTTATGTGGTTGAAAAAGGAATAAATATAGTGACCGTTATCGCGTTTACGCAAATTGTAGACAGTTGTGCTTTTATTGTGTAAAGAGAGCACTATTTCGTGTATGTGTTGACTATGTTTTTCAGCGAATGGTAAAGAATTGTTCGTTCACTGGAACAATAAATGAAAAGAGCAGATTACGGTTGTTCCGTAATATGAAAAGCATTAAGTTGGCTTTGTATGTAAGGATAAAAACAGTCCGTATCATTTTATCAACAGCTCAAAATAGAACATGGAAATGTGAATATATATATATATATATATAGGGTGAACCAAATGTAGGTGGACAGTAAATGATAACGTTTATTTTGAGAATACATATTTAATTTTTTTGTATACTATAATACAAAATAAAATTTAAATAAATTTAGTTATAATATTTAATATAATAAAACACAAACACCATAGTTATAATGAACACCATAGTTATAATATAATATAACACAAACCGTATTCAACCTACTGTCCACCTACTTTTGGTTCACCGTGTATATATATATATATATATATATAGAGAGAGAGAGAGAGAGTCCATTTTGATATTCAAACAGTCTGTAGTAGAGTTGCGTTTGTTTGTTTTTTATAGAAATTATTATTTCATGTTTTTTTTAATATCGTTGGACTTGTTGAGCTTGTTCATAAGCAAAGTTCGTGTCACTGAGAATACATCATACTATTTTTTTAGTTAAAATAGGGGGTCAATCCCAGAATAGGAATACTGTGTTCGTTTTTTAGTTTAAGTTTTGCTTTATAGATAATTGTGTTTTTATTATGCGCATAAAAATTATTTCCAATTTGAATTTTACCTTGGAACGAGTTTAGTCATGACGCGTGTCATTAGGACATTGGATGAAAATGTTAGGTTCGTGTTGTTGGAATTGGGCTAAATATCAGATTCACGACAATGAATTTTATACCTTTATAGGTAATTTACATCTTAGGTAAGTTATTCAATATTAAAATAAGTTATGTTACGTTATGTTAGATTAGGTTTAGGCCATTATTTTGAACTCTAAAAAAGAAATTCATTGTCATGAATCTGAAATTTTATCTGGAATTATAATATAGCGTCTGTTATTATTAGGGATGCATTATTAGGGTTACTTCCGGCCGGAACCTCACTTTTTATGAAGTTCCTGTTCCGGCCGGAACCGGAACTTTTTATTGTGATATTGCCATATTGGTTACTGTTTCATGAATTAAAACATGTTCTTATTAATGTTCTTATTCTTCCTCCAATCCATGATGTAAAACAAAAGCGATTCTTAATGCTTCTTATTTTTTCTTTCACATAATGTAGCTTATAAAGGCATTTTATGGTTAATAATTAAATACTATGTATAAAAAGTCAAAATGCTAATGCTAAACTTAATATATTTTAGGTGATATGACATACAGTTTTGGAAAAATACTATACAAGGTGAATCTTACCTTGAAGCATTGTTGTATTCCTATATAAAAAACACTATTAAAAAGTGGTAAAGCATATAAAACAAAGTGGCCTACTTGAACTTCATTTCACGGCTTTAGTTTTAGAAATTACTTTAAAAACCGAGACAAAGACCAATAATATCATACTAGCATTTCTGGGTGTCCTATAAAACAGATTTTTTTTTCGTTGTTTAAGCAACACTTGAAGTTCCGGTTCCGGCCGGAACATTTTAAAAGTTCCTGTTCTGGCCGGAACATTTTAAAAGTTCCTGTTCCGGCTGGGACATTTTAAAAGTTCCGGTTCCGGCCGGAACATTTTAAAAGTTCCGGCAAATTCCTGTTCCGGCCGGAACTTGATATTCTGGTTCCGGTGCATCCCTAGTTATTATATAAGTTCACCTCGTACGTACTGTAATGGTGAATATTATTTTCGAATATTTTCCCACAGAATTAAGTTAGCTTTTGATTTGAAGTATAATGAATGTCCGTATCGCTTTTACAATACCTTAAAAAATATTAGAGTATGCCTGTTGATATGAGAATTGTTCATTTTGGTATTTAACACGTCAGTAGTTGGCAAATGCGATTTCGTTTTTTGCTCATTTGATTATTATTTCCTATATGTTATCTGACAGAAAAACCAGCAAACAATTCGTTTCATGTTAATATAACGAAATATTTTGATTTAGGGGGCTTCATTGTATGAAAATAGGGTTAAATACAAATCTGTTGTTTTTGTCAGATACTGTATATGGATTCACAAAATATCAATATATCACATTCAAAGCATTCATCACCCTTGGGCCTTCCTTCCTGAAGAAAAACAAATTCAATAAACATTGATTAGATCTATCGTAAATAGAATAATAGAAAAACCAAGAAATAATAATAAAAAATTATTATTAATAATATTATTATTATCATCTTCGCAATTATGACAGCCATGAAATTCATCTGCACGTAACGTTTATATTGGTACCACTTACAGAAGATAGAACACTTGTTTTCTCTCTCTCTCTCTCTCTCTCTCTCTCCTTTCTGTTACAACGTTATGCCATACACGATACTAACCAGTATTCGATATTTTATCGAAGAGGTGTTTTGTCGAAAAAATTAATATTTTTAAGTGAGTTTGGTTATGGTAAAGTAGGATAATACTTAATAGATTTGTCGATAACATTTCCCGTCAATAGAGGGAGTACAAATTCGACATTGAAGTTCTTTTCATGCAAAATGGTAGTGATCACACTTTTCAAAACTTGTTAATCGAGAAGTGGAAAAAAATTTACACTTTATTGGTGGGCGAATGGATGGTTTCAACAAAAACTTTTATTCAGAAAAAGAACACAGTTTACATATAAAGTTCTACTATTTTTTTCTACAGTTTAGATATTTGATATGACATTAATATATTCACAGTATTCTAATCTCAATATGTTAAGAGCATTTTGAAGATTATTTGTGAAAACCTGTTAAATTATGAACAAAATACCAAGGTCGGAGTTCTATATACAAGCCTCTTAGATTTTGAGGGCAAGTTCGCAAATCTGGATTTACTGGCTTTGAATGTGAAGCTCAAAATTTTGATAGCTGTGCTATTTTTGTAAATTTATGATCTCGTTGGATTTTCTTCGGTTTTACAAGATAGTAAGAAATTTTGCACAAGAGTGGCTTGACTAGACAAAGGTACGCTTTGGTCACTATTATTACATGTTTATATAATATCTGGGACACGCTAAAATAAAGTCAGACATATTCATGAAAAACTTAACTGGACATTTCTCCTTTGACATTATAATTCTTATTTCACGATAAGGATTGGCAAATCATTAGAAGATTCATATAACGCACTTTTAGTCCAGCTGTCCAGATGTTCGGATGTCCGGTGTATCATAAATAGGAATGGAACTCAAACCTCGTTGTAAAAGTAGAAATATAAATGGGGGCACTTATTAGTATTTAAAAGTGGATACATTTCTTTAGGACTCTAGGTCACTCTGTGGTGAAAGTGAACAAAATCACTGAACATATTCAGATTTTTACCTTTTTTTTAACAAACCCCCTCGCGCCCCCCTTCAGTAGGCTTTGCACCTTCCTCCCGAATCCCCGCGACACACACACACACACACACACACACTTTGAGAAAGGCTGGCTTATCGAGAAACGGTGTTATTATTCACTGAGCAACGGACGTCCGTTATCCGCAGGTGGCGTTACGAAAGTCAAGTCGGTATTTTGTTTCCCGTTACGATTCCTTTAAATTTCGGAAAAGATGTTGCTAACTCAGTCGTGTTATTTAGTACTTTTTAACCCGAGAACGTAAGGTGAATGACCCGTGTACGCATGTAGAACTAGAATGTACACAGTCGTTACTTACACGCAGGACGAGATGACTTTCAGTTCAGGAGTACTCTTCTTTTCTCCGCTGATTCACATCCAAGTAATTACCGGAAACAGTTTCTAGAGGACCTCCTCAAATGGAAAGAGAAAATGGGGGATCTAATTAGTCACTCTTATACCTTTCCCCCGCGCTTTACCCTTTCCATATCCCCCGCCCCCTTTTTTTTAACTCTGCTTTAAACGGGTGTTTCTGAAGCGTGTCCCCAGTTTAGACTTTAGTATACAGTATCTGAATGTTGGTTGATTGGATGGTTCTGTTTTACGACTCCGTCTATCTGCATCTGAATGTTATAAATATGCATTCTTGTTTCAGAGAGGTTGATATGTTACTCAGAGGAAGTTTCATCGTACAAAACACACACGTATATGATGTCTGTCTGATCATATTTTCACATTACATTTCTTTTGGAAAACAAGTTTGTGTTCTTGTGAGTGCGTTCTAATATAAATACTCATATATAAATAAATATATAAATAAATAAATAAATAATTAAATGATGCGTACATGTGTAACTATAATATATATATATATAATATATATATATATATATATATATATCATAGGCAACTTAAATTCGCGAGAAAGGTTCGAATCCAGGGACAGTTCATCCATTTTACAGTAATGAATACAGTAGTTAAAAACGTCATAGTGAACAAACGTCATTTGGATTTGTGTTGCTAATGCTTTAATTTTAGATTCAAAAAATTTCACCATTTTTTAAGAGACTTCAGTCTCATTCCAACTGTCGTGGTGATAGGAGGCGCATTGTCTATTTCTTTTCTGTTTGTACGTTTGTGCGTGTCGCGGGCAAAAATGTTGAAACTAAACTAAAGCCAAGTTGGCATTGTAGGGTCGTGGGCCCGCTTGTCAGGGGCGAAATGTGAGTAGAATGCATTGTTTGGGCTCCTCAGTTGAGGGGGATGTTGTCCTGCGAGAAAGTTAGCAAAGAAGGGGATGAGATTGTTCAGTAGTAGTTGGTTTGTATACATATACTATATATACAGGGTGTCTCATAAGTCCGGTCTCGTAGGAAATTTTATTTTAAATTAAATATACAAAAGTAATACATTAGAACGAAAACAAATATTCAAACTGACGTCTTGTTTTGAGACCTATTTTTTGTTGCAGGTAGAATAACGCGCAATGGTTAATATGGAAGCCAGTTACACTTCTTAGGAAAAAGCAGACACATTTTCCTCACGAGTGAAGGAAGATATAAATATGTAGCGAGATATAAATATTTACAGAATACATTTTCCCAGTACTCGGTATCTCCTGGTGATTGTCAGGATTATAGGAAAAAGTACTAAAATTATAGTGTTTGCTTAAACAGTACTGCTAAGATATTAGGTAATGTGAAAATACATTTGATTTTTAATACTAGATTTAGGCAAACTTCAATTTATTTTGGCAAAATTATGTATATTTTTACTCTATATTTGTGGTAAAAAAAAAAAAAAAATTATTTGCAATGTTAATTATAAGTTTTAGGTCGGTTAGGTTGAAAAGGTAACTAAAAAGCAAGTAAATTTCAACCCACTCGCGATTGTATCACTTTTGCCAACCAATTTTATTGTTTAATTAATATATTTTTTCTCGAATGTAAACGGAAACCATAGTTTTGATTCGAAAATCGCGGTGGACGTTCATAATATAATCTGATGCGTAGAAATTTTGTGGACATATTAATGTTTACTTTTTCGTATCCATTGTAGTGATGATATTGATAGTCCCACGATACTAACTCGTTAACCAAACTGACAATAGTCGCGAGTTTCATGGTTGGCACTGGGAAGTGGAGGGAGTTGGATTGGGGTGGGTGTTGGGTGCTATTTGGGGTTAATACTAAATTAGTTATTATTTATAAAGACATTCTTTTCTAGAGCCTTATTAATTCTATTCTAATTTTAATAAAGGAAAAAGTTGGGCCAAATAAAAAGTAGTGTATGAAATCCACACACTTTGGTTACCCTACAAAACCGCGACATTTTTGTATGATCAATTGTTGATGGTAACATTGGAGCTATTGAAGAATAGGGACCCCAGCCTTCTTTAGTTAGCTTTATAAGGCTAACTAACGAAAATATCATGACCTAACCTAACCAATCGTCAAGGGCGTACAGCAATTATTTTAATGATTTTCAATAGTCTGAATCTATGGCGACATCGTGTCGCGATGACGTAAGGTAGCCAAGAACACGCACATTTAAATTTCAATATACATGACTAATATATAGTTTCGTGGCCACCTCGTTTTAGGCGGTCTAAATTAAATCGGACCATTTTAGGGTGAATCTTGTTTCTGGGTTAGGCGTACACTAGGTTAGGTGGTCATCCAAGGTTCGTTAGTAATTTCCCAAGTTAACTCTGGGCCAGTCAACTCTGTGACCACGAAACTAATATATATATATATATATATATATATATATATATAATATATATATATATATATAACTTTCACCCTTTCAAGAGTTCCGTGTGATTTCTCATTTCACGGAGGTCTCGCTCTCTCTCTCTCTCATATATATATATATATATATGCGCATGCATCTCGACCTCTAAATTAGAGAGAGGAATGTCTGCATTGCAAACTAATGACAGACATGAAAATGGATATGAAACAGACGGTTCAATAGATAAAGAAAAAACGGAATTGTTGCTTTTAGTGGTGATGAACCACGAGCCTCTCTACACCTGGCAATGATATTGCGAGCTGCTTATACCTTGGATGAATGTGTGGGCGGAGCGATGCTGTGTTCAAAACAGTGAATCTTTGTATACCGCTTGTACTTAAACTATTGACACGTGTTTCAAGCATTGAAAAAAATGTATACACAAGTCTTGTTATTTTAACTGTAAACTTAACAGGTATTTTACAAATAATGGATCAAGTAAAGATAAGCACCCCCAGCCTTCTTTAATTAGCCTTATAAGGCTAACTAACGAAAATATCACGACCTAACCTAATCAGTCGTTAAGTCAACTGTACGCCCTTGACGATTGGTTAGGTTAGGTCGTGATATTTTCGTTAGTTAGCCTTATAAGGCTAATTAAAGAAGGCTGGGGGTGCTTATCTTAACTTTCATGAATTATTTGGGATCAAGTAAACTGAATAATCTACCTTGGTAAAGGATAAGTTTGTTTTTTTAAGCCTCGGCAACACAAGTCCAAGCCGGGACGCGAACCCACAATTGTCATATTTACGACCAGGCTACTGTATCCACCACGCTTGACTTCCGTGGCTCGTTTTAGAAAGATATGAATGAAGATTTTTTCACGCACCTTCCATTAAATATAACGCAATACAGTATATATAAACTTGATTTATATGTTGGCAGAAGATTGTTGCTGAGAAGGGGTTGGTTACTAGACGAACAATTAAAATAAAACAGATGTAAAGGTTGGAAAACATCCAATCAATGTCTTAGGGAATAGTAACTAGTAGGTGATCTATTGATCCACTATCATATCATATCAGTTTTTGTTAATGGATTGAAGGTTGAGGCAAAATATTTGGTCCGATTTACGTTGTTGTTGGAGTCAAATTTTACTTAAATTGGTCGATCAAATATTTAATACATTTAACTCCCACCCCACACCCCCGAAGTTGACTTGTTTTCGTTGTTAAATATTCAATCTCATGAACGCAGTCTGTGTGAGCACTTTTTTTTTTACTTTTTGTTTAGCATTCCTAGTTTGAGATAATAACCTCAGACCATAATGCATTTTTTCTGTATAATTCTTGCATTAATTTTTTTAATGCAAAATACGTGTTCAAAATTCTTTCCAAGTTGAATTTTTTTTTTTTAATAATAATATTATTATTATTATTATTTTATGATGATTTTTGAGAATAATAAATTTGGAAAAATTGTCAATACTTAGTGAGATAATTATGAGAGTATTAATATACTGCTTTCATAGGAAAACATTTAATTTTAAAGTTCTTTTAAGAGTTAAAGTATACGAGAACATTAATATTTACCGTTGTAATTTGTTTAGGTATAATGATGATGATAAGTTTTAGGCCTATCAAGTGAAATTCAAATTGTTATTGGATTAGTAAGTGAAAGTTTTTGCTAGTTTGAATTTTCCTTTTTGAAAATTAAATTTGTTTAATAGAAGTATCTCTTCATTTGCTAATTCGGATCACCTGAAGATCAAGGCCCCCAGCCTTCGTTAGTTAGCCTTATAAGGCTAACTAACGAAAATATCACGACCTAACCTAACCAATCGTCAACGGCGTACGGTTGACCTAACGAGTGGTTAGGTTAGGTCGTGATATTTTCGTCAGTTAGCCTTATAAGGCTAACTAAAGAAGGCTGGGGCCCTGATCTTCAGGTGATCCACTAATTCTTTTAGCTGAGTAAAACTGTTTTCTTGTAAATGAGGTGAAGGCATTGAGGTTGGGGTTCGACTTCCCATAGTGCTGGTAATAATAATAGTCTGCGAGTTATGGCAAAGGGCCACATTAGTTGGCCTGAGCACTGTGCCGTTATCTTTTTTCATGCAAGAGGGAGGGGTCAAGGGCGAGTGCCGCAAAAATATCTCTCCTATGTAAGGAGGAGAGAGCCGAAATCAGTCTCCAAGATTCATAATGCCATTTTTTCTTTAATAAATTTTGAAAAGATTGTGTAGTGTGTGAAATGCATGCATGTATGTGTAGTGAAGAACAGAAGGAGAAGCGTGTGTTTGAGAGCATGCTGGACTGCCCACAGGGTAGATGAGACAAAAAGATCGGCTAAAGAGGACAGTGAGAGGAGAAACGGGAGTTTCAGCACTCCCTATCTCCTGCCTAATTCCCCCCCACCCACCCCCCGGAGTACTTCCCCTGGTCGATTGGTGTCTACAGTCTCCTCCTAATCTGTCCCTCCTGACTGTTTATTATTTTATTGTCTTCTCGTTTTGACGTATCCCTGAATTTTCCAATGATATGCGATTATGTCCATCCAGTTTCAATCTTTGGATTTTCTCCATTTTTAAGAATCTCTACAACAACTGCAGGAATGTAAATGTGAGAGAGGAACTGGCGAACAAAAGTTGAGAATAGTTCTTCCGAAATCCCAAAATTATTTAATTATTTTGAAAATACTTTCAAATTCCTTTATCACGTTGTTGTGAAATGGAACTAAATGGTACTGCCGGTTTAGTGGTGGATTCCAGTTAAGATTGACTTTCACTCACTCTGTTAACAACAAAATAAAAATCCAACATTTACAGACCTACGCATCAAAGTTTCCGTTCCCCCTTCAGAATCAAGGTTAGGCCCAATTAAGTTACTCTAGATTAATTAGTTAAAATAACGTATCAAAAATTTTATTGGCAAAGTTTGATGATATCTCCTTTAAAATTTAGTTTGCCTTAAAGCAATTCTTTGATGTTATGAATGTTCTTGTGTGTGTGTTAAAGTTGCTTGCTTGGGAAATGTGATAAGGCTACTTAATCATGTAAATTTAATTTTCACCTAGACTTGCAGTAAACATCCAAATACTAACATTGAAAATGATGACATAGCAACAGCGATTTGCGTTTAAATAATGCCTTACTCTCTCTATATACAGTAGTATATAGAATTACTAAAGTCCTTATTTCCCGATACTCAGAGTGGGCTCTCAAATAGTCCCCTGCTATGGATTACCACAAACTTTTATCATTCATCTTCCTTCAATTATGTTCGAATTTTGGGAATGAATTCCCAAATCGAACAAGGATTTTTATTTTTTTCTGTTTCGTAATCATTCGTCTAACCATAAATTTGGGGCTGTGAACGCTTTCTGCAGATATTTATTGATATTTATGGATTCCACTCCCAAACCCAGTTCTCCACAATCGCAGAAGGCTTATTGGTTTTGTTTTAAACTGTCTGCTTCCATAAACTTATCGGTTCCCACAATATATATATATATATATATATATATATATATATATATATATATATATACATACATACATTTAACTGCAATGACCATTGCAGTTAAATGTAAAGAGTGATCCAGAGAAATGGGACCCAAAAGAAACCCCTGTAACTCTTAAAGTATAAGTCCTTTTATAAAATCATACGCATCATTCGAAAGAGGATAGTTACAAGTTTGTACAGGATTGTATAGGTTTTGACAATACAAGACAAGATAAGATACAAAACAAAATAAAAGTGTTAGTTAAAACTAACCCTTCAAGATGACTGCATGGACTGTGGAACAGCTGCGTTTCATAACTGAGCAATATTATGAGCATGGAAGAAGTGTAGTTTCAGCTCAAAGATCTTTCAAGACAAATTTTCAGATGTCAAAATCATCTTCTAAGAGCTGAAACTACACTTCTTCCATGCTCATAATATTGCTCAGTTATGAAACGCAGCTGTTCCACGGTCCATGCAGTCATCTTGAAGGGTTAGTTTTAACTAACACTTTTATTTTGTTTTGTATCTTATCTTGTCTTGTATTGTCAAAACCTATACAATCCTGCACAAACTTGTAACTATCCTCTTTCGAATGATGCGTATGATTTTATAAAAGGACTTATACTTTAAGAGTTACAGGGGTTTCTTTTGGGTCCCATTTCTCTGGATCACCCTTACATATTCACGATTTGCGAGGGTGCCCTCTCAAGGCATTGGTTTCTGCCCTATGTAGGAGAATTGCGACTTCTGACTGATCGAGGCCCGTAGTGTAGTGGTAGCATATCTGACCGGCAATCGGAAGGTCCTGGGTTCGATTCCCGGGCGGTCACCTCATTTTTCATTTGTTCGTTATTTCTCTTCCTCGTGTGCAGAACACTCCTCTATACTTACATCGTTTCTATACATTATATATATATATATATATATATATATATATATATATATAATTGTGTGTGTGTGTGTGTATATTTACTGAAACCTTACTAAACAATATATGGAACTATTAAAATACAGTATGATAATGAAGCAGGTTGTGTGTTCAACTGGTACTTTTTCAGCACATATTTTATTTGTTCTTATTAAAAATCTTATTAAAATTGATCTAGAACATGTTTAGGGTAGGCCTAGCCTAATTATTTGAAATGTGAAACACGTAAACCCACAAACTATAAACCGTCAGCGCAAGGTATTATACAGTCATTATTGTAATTAAAATTACATATTTCTCGTTAATAGTCTTCTTTCATTACGCTAATGTTTACATTTCATTAAAAAAAGTTGAACCACAAAATTTACTCGAGAATTGTAGTGAAAGTGCGTGACAAAAAGCCATTTATAAAATTATCAGTGCATGATCCACCGCGTGACAAAAGTAAATATACATAGTGTTACTGTTACTGCTTGAGGCTTCTAAAAATTTGATAATTTTTATCTCTGCCGAGTGGAAAGGTTGGTTAAAAATCTTTTACAATTTAAAAGCTAAGAAATATAACAAAATTAGATACTATAAACTTTAATGGCTCGAAAAACTTTTAACTTTTATTTCTAATGATTACATTTAGATTGTGATAATGAATGTCAAGGAGTATGAAATACAGTTAAATAACACCAACTTCTCACTCATGATTCATGAACAGCGTTGGTGACTGAAAAATATGTCATTTTAGTCTGTAATAATGCACTTTAATTTTATATATCTGCAAATTATTTAGAAGATTTAAGAGCAAGATTTTTATGAGCGGTCATTAAGTCGGAATCGCCATGACAACGCGAGTTCTATTTTTAAACTGGAAATAACTCTTTTTACGGGTAGCAAATAAACAGTGACTGTAATTATGCCCAGTATTGTCAATATATAGCTGTAGCCTCATCATAGCCTAATCTGGGATATGACAGTCACGTGTAATTGACTTAAAAATTATTTCCTGCATGTGGTGTTAATGGAGTTGTTTAAATTTATAACAGCACTTATGGAGTTATTGCTGTATTATTATTTGTTAATGACGTGCAATACTAAATGAATATAATAGTCTAACCTGAATTAGATTTTCACGTGCTGCGGCGAAAACGGGAAGCGTAACCGTATGGTGTACATTGTACACGCCCTAACACGTCCACTCATTTTGGTCGACTTTCCCTACTACCACGGGTTTGTAAGTGATTGACAATCACTTACAAACCCGTGGTAGTAGGGGATTGTCTTCAAAGGCATGAAATGAATTTAATTTTTAACATCGCTTCAAATGTTAATTAAACTTCAGGCTACTTTTCTCTTTATGTAGAAGTTAGTCATAAAGCCTTTCGTGTTTGTCCCTACAGGATCTACTACTTCATTCTCAACATGTGTGGTACGCGGGGCTCTTTTGCTAAGTGGGCTATACCAGAAGGTTATAAGTATGCAGCTTGCTAGTTCTTTAAGGTAGAACCATTTTAAGCGATGTTAAGCACAAGCGCTATGTCCACGCCATTTGACGAGCCTCTTTTGAGAAATTGCTAAGAGTCACTGCCACACATACCACAGGCTAGATTACCCACAAAAAAACGTAAACACGACAGAAACTGACAGGCCTTATTTTTTTGTATTTTTTATGCTGACCTAGTGTGACCTAACAGTCTAATCCAGCGAATGAAGTGGAGTGAAAATGCCCCCCCCCCCCCGAGAGTAGACATGTTCAGTTTATGGACATTTGAAGTATCTTTGGTCGGTCATGTGAGTTTTGGGATTTATTTGAGCACACACACACACACACACACCCCATCTCGACGTTCACAGTTGCAGTCAGCCAACTTACACGACCAAATAACCGTTCTTTATTGTAAGTTCTCTGGCCTTCAATTGTATTGCAAGCTTTTACGTTTACTGATGACCTTATAGCGACCTTTATGGAACTTTCAGGAAGGAACTTTTGTAGATTTGTTCTAAAAAGGAAGTGGTTTTCTATAGAATGTTCACTTTGTTGACTTTTACATTTGCGTTCGTTATACGTAAAATGGTCGCTTAATTATAAATAATTATAACAATTTATACATGTGGTAAATCAGGGGTTTTCTCTGGAGTTATTGTGATGGGTAGATAGGGGACATCTCTAGCAAGGACTCTGACCTCCTAATATACTCGGTACGGCATGCGTATTTCGTGTACCCTGTAGGAGTATTTTAAGACTAACCTTTTGCACGAACGAATCGATTTTTTCTACTCTTAGTGCCCAATTTTAAAATACTCAAAACTACCAATTTTTAAACGAAATATATTATCATCATCATCATAGGAACGTAATAACAATACACTACTTTACATTATAAACGAAGGAGTTATAAAGAAGACTCGTGAAATTAAAGAACACGAGGAAATTAATAATAATAATAATAATGCGCACAATTCCATTTCGGCCACAATAGACAATTGCTAATATGATGAGCGATTTTGCAGCCTCGCTTGACGCGCATTATCGGAGGAGGGCATTCATTGCATAAATAAAAAGTGGAAGAATGCGCGAAAAACTGCTTCGATCAGGGATTTATTTACAGTGCATTAAGACGCTCCCTTCAAACGCCATTATAAATGCTAATTTTACTTCTATCTCTATCTCCAGTTTTTAGGATTATTATCATTATTATTATTGTAGTAGTAGAAATAGTATGTAGAAAAGTAAACTATTATTATTCCCTCCCCTGTAAGTTTGATTATATTATGTATGCATAACTGCGTGTGTTAAATATAGCTCACACACACACACACACACACACACACACCACTCGAAATAATTATGTGGCCTGTACAATACGGTTTGAAACACGATATAAACCCCTTTTTATTGCTTCTCAGAATATAATTAAAACTGACTGAGGTTTATACAGAATTATAATCAGTATTTTTCATTTGAAATTCGCGTTGCGCGAATGACTCAGTTTTCCTTTGTCTCAAATGACTTGAGCTGCATTTTAATTGTCAGTAACAGATGGACACGAGTATACAGTATTCCACAAACTCTGAAGAGATCGTTTGACTGTTTTTTTCATTGCCTTAGAAAGTATCTTTCATGTACTTAATTTGTCTATCCAATTTACATTCAGCTAAACGTATAATCAAATATTAAATGCAAATATCAAGATGCTTCCTTGCTGTTAAGGCGTGATATTTGCATGTACTGTAAATTGCTAAAAAATAAATTCTCCCCCTTGTGTGGAAAGGCGATGATGATGTTAGGCTCTAGTTTCATGGGGGTAATTTCGAAACGAGTATACCACAGTATTTATAACTTTGTGGTAACTGTACATTTAACCTTTTCTTTAAAGATTCCTTTTAGAACCATTCGCTAAAATGCACGTCTTCCGAATAAAGTTTAGATAAAATTAAAATTCTTTTAATACTTTGATCCATCTTTGAAAGAAGAGTAAAAAGATTTCATATTTTCTGTTCGCGAATTCAGGAAATTGAAAACGTTTTTAAAGTTTTTTTTAAGTGTTTGGGAATATAAAACATTCCCCAGTCCAAACAGTTAGGATTTTCTTTGTCCCTTGTTATGGGATAGACTGACCAACTAGCCTAATTTCATTGGGATTGTCCCGAGTTTTAAAAACGATTTGACCTCCCAAATGAATAGAAATTTGTCAATCCAAGATTATTATTGTACAGTCTATTCGGAATACATCGGACCACACCTACCTGACGGGCCCAGTTTATCCTATGGGACTTTTGGAATCGATGGCACATGACATGACGTACCATTATGATACCAGGATTCTTATGATTTTGTCAAATGTAAATAAGTTAACCTGACCGAGAGTTTCAAATATTTTACAGATGCGGAAAGAAATTCGCAGAAAAAGTTAAAAAACAAACTAAAAATTAGTAATTTATGGATGTTTTTTTGTTTTAATGAACTACTTTAATCCTTAATTGGTACGACTTACTTTCATTTAGGGTATAATTGGATTAGGTCTCTCAGACCCAGTCGTACCACTTAAAGGTTAAAGAATTGAATGCACAATGTTTCAAGTCGCCGCTCTATTATCCTGACGAAGGCTAAATTTAGCATGGAATATTAGGAAGCTATATAATAAGTACCTCAGTAGTACTTGTATACAGGTGACGTATTCTGGACACATGAATGTAAACGTTGTTTTAGTTTTTAAACGACTATTTGCTATTCATATTTTCTACCATTTAGTCCACTTATGTAAGCAACATATTTCTATTTTTACACTACGACCCCTTATTAGCCAAATATTATTTTGAAATATAATGATAGGGTTCTTTAATCGTTTTCGCGACATCGAAGGCCATATAGGGGACCTACAGCTTTGCCCGGGATCTGAACCACGGCTCACTACATAATTTGGAAGCGGAGGATGGTCTCCCATCCAACTACTCTTCAAACCTAATGTCGCTTAACTTTGTTGATCTACCTGAAGCGGTGTTACGACACTGGCTGAAACGTTTGTCTCCTATAATGAAAGTCGGTAATATAACTTAAAAATTAACTGAAAGCGTATATAATGTTTTCAATGACTTTAAAACCTAATTTATTATTAAATGAGTGTTTCCCATTTTGATAATGTAAGAAACTGGATCCATTGTTTAATTACTACGTATGAAAAAAAAAATACAAAATCATAATCCCAGTCCAAAAAGTCTGATTATGAATGATCTTGTTCCGAAAGATTTGATTCAGAAAAGTCCTGATCAACAGCCTCGAATACAGAAAATCCCATATTTTCAGATCGCTTCCATCCCTAATGAGAATTAGATTACAGAATTTCTACACATTATCAATTCTTTGATAAGATATTTTGAACTACTTTCATTAGATTAAAGAATAAAGGTCAATGTATAAATACAGTATAGATAAAGAAACGTATCTATATACAGGGTGTCCCAAAAGTCTCTACCCAATAAAAATTACAATCTCTCTCTCTCTCTCTGCATTAAGTAGCAGTATTTGCGAGATGAAGCAGAATAATACTGTCAAAATATATTAGGAGGAACAATATAAAACGAGAGAGATTTAATTCTTAAAAATTCTTTTTAAAGTATCATTCATTATTTTTATTCTAAGTTTCCCTCTTAATGTCTAATCGTATTCCCTTCATTAAGTGCTCTGATCTAATTAAGTGAATAGAAGTTAATTATTTAAGTAAATTTGTGTCCTCTTTTACAACTATTCTTTATCCGTATTTTATGTATACCCTTATTTAAGGCGAAATTAATTTTAATCCCTTTTGTTGCGAAGAGTTTTAGATTCCCTATGGTGTTGCATTAATGAGGTTAAGCAACGTTCAGTCTGGTTAGTTGTTGGAAGGCTGACCCTCCTACTCGCCGAGATGATGTAACGGCCTTTAGATGGTACGAATCCCACGTAAAAATGTAGGTCCCCTTCGTCATTCACGTGACTTTTGCCGTTATGGACCCCTTAAAATTTAATAAAATCGTTAACGTTAACTTATATTTAAAATATTTAACTTAAATCTTGTATTTTTACGAATAAAACTTACTGTGGGTCTTTGGAGGGGGGGCTAATTTGTTTACAGGTGGAGAGGGAGTGGGAGTGCATATATTGGATTCTCTTTGTGAAGTACGAGTAGACTGTTCGTTGAAGGGACTACGTCGTGACCATATTACAACACCGATTCCCGTAGATCAGTGAAGTTAAACGACACTGGGTCTGAGTTGTAGCTGGATGGGGAATCATCCTCTACGTTCAGAAGGTAAAGTGACCCGTGGTTCGGATCTCGCGTAAAGCTGTAGGTACCCTCCGTCACGTAAATTCTGCTGTTGCGAATCAACAAACAACCTCCCCGCCCCCCCACCTTCCACGAAACACACGCACTGTATATTGGTATATTGAACCCCCAAAAGGATGGGACCTGACCTGTCTGTTACCCCCTGTCATCTCTGGCGTAAATCCGCTCCCCTTGAAAGCAGTAATGCTGAATTTTGGAATGTAATCAAAGGATTGAGTCATTTAAAAATTACAGTCGTCAGCAATTTTTAAAAAAGATTTTGTATCTGTAAGAAGAATATTTGATTTAGGCTCATTTTTATTCGCTGATTTCGAAAAAACTAATGAAAAAATTTCCATCACGTTATATTTCTTATGACGTCATCATTTATAGACATATTATAGTGTATTATGTATATACGTTCTTAGTAAGTATGCGAGTCTTCATGTATACTTCTAATATAAAAAAGTACTCAGTCTTCGTATAGTAATTCCAAAAATATTTCTCAATATTAAATTTGTTTTCAGCGACCAAATTTTATACTTGAACTGTAGAGGTATTAGGAGCTTTGTAACCCTTTTCCATATGCATTATACAGTATACACATCAGTGATGTTAGGACTGGATCACTGTTGAGTATGTTGATGTTCCTCGAGTGCAACGAACACTTATCGTATTTTAAGTAGGCAGTTAACTGCTGAAAAGTGTCACGAGCTATGAATTTGTGAATAAATTATGAGTAAATTTTGCAGTTGTCATTTAACCTTTTTAGAATCTCTATTCCTGAATGTGAAATACGGTGCTTAGGAATTAGGCATTACACAATATTGAATACGTGCCAAATTTGCACGTGGTTTGTGTGTCTGTTTCGGTCTGTCTCCAGAACCTTTTTAATGGGCTCGGTCTCGGCCATGGTGGTCTCGACTACATCACTGATACACGCACAAATGTCTAGCGTTTCTTTGCAAAAACTGGTGTGTGGCTTGATTTTCTCTCGTATTCTGAGTCACTCTCTTTGTGGGAAACAGCAGCGGTCGCCCATCATCCATCTACCTTGGTAACGCTGTTCCATCGTAGAAATGTTCTGATGGACTCGCTCACCATGTTCATCACTGACAACACCCAAGTTTTCAGGGAAGAAGTCTAAATGAGAGTGCAGAAAGTGAATCTTGAGAGACATTCTGCAGCCCTTACGTTTGTAGTTATTCAGTAGATTTGATACTATTTCTCGTACGGATCTTTACTGTTTCCTAAGAATCCCTTCACAACTTCCTTGAAGGACTGCCAAGCAGTTAACTTGGCATCTGTCAGCTTGGTGTCGAATCTAGAGTTACCTATGACCTCTCTGATCTGTGGTCCATCAAAGATTCCCTCTTTCAGTTCAGCATTACTGAGTTTTGGAAATTTCTCATCCAAGTAACTGAAACACCCTTTCTCTGTCCAAAGATTTAACAAAATTCTTCATTAGGCCAAGTTTGATGTATAACTGTTGGAGAAAAACCATTTCTGGAATCCACTAATGGAGGCTGCTTCACATTTTTCCAGGAACAAACTATTCTCCTGCAGGCCATTGTTTCACAGAGTAGTGCCTCGCAGTATCTCGACTGTCCTAAAGACAAAGGAAGCCACAGTATTTTGCATAACCTTCCTGCAAACCAAGCAGAAGCCCGATGACTTTCAAATTACCACAAATGTTCCATCGATGTTCATTGTATTTAATAGCATTGAGAGGTAATGCCATAGTGTTGTAAGTTTCTTCCATACCGACAGCGTGAGCTAAGGGGATAGAAGGTTTTCTGTTCCCGTTATGTAGCAAGACTGCTTTCAAGCTGACTTTTGAGAAATCGATGAACAGACGCCATTCACTAGGATCATGCTGAAAATCTAAGTACTGCAGAAGATCATTTATATTTGTACAAACACATGGAATCTTGCATCTCAAAGAACGTGGAGAGTAACTGGTTGCGGCTTCTGAATGGAGAAAGACTTGTTCCTTCAGTTAAAAGGTTCCATTGCTGCAGCCTCGAACAAAGAAGCTCAGCCTTTTGTTTTGACAGGTTTAAATCGCGCACCAAGTCATTGAGCTCCCTTTGATTAATGAGATGTGGCTTCTTATCGTCTCCTGCCTTGAAATGGTAAGTGCTGTCTTCTGCTGCTGCTGAATCCAGATCTTCGCCAGCTGACGCTATGGGAGCAGCAAAGGGCATGGAATGTCGCTTACCGTTTAGCCACTGGCCTAGGTTTGTCGCACATGATGCACAACATATATGCGAGACTCAACTTTTATCCCGATCTCCAGTTTACATTCATAGTAAAACTTGTAAGCAGTTTTTAATTCAACAAAATAGTCTTTTGTTGTGCTTTTGTGGTGAATTTGCCACACACATAAAAACTGTTCACATCATTCACACAGCCTCGGATCCTGTTTCCATCCATATTAAACCTAAAAAGAAAAAAAAACAAATTTGAAGGAATGACCACTGGACACCACAATTACGTATGGGCATAGGAACAGACATGCACCATTACACAGTGTAGAGTACATACTGTGTGTTACTACACTGGATATTACACAATTATATTTAATTCCCTGAAAATTATTCCCTAAAAATCTGTAACACCGCCTAAAAACTTTGTTTTATTCATTAAATAATTTATTTTGATAGAAACGCATACCTACACATGATGATCTATGTAGTTATCAACTGCAACAATGCTATAGCATATAATAAATATGATGACGTCATAACTAAAAATCAAGATGTGCTAGAATTTTTTTAGTGGTATTTTTTAAATCAGCGTATTCGAATTAGTTAAAATCACCCATTTCAGTATCGGTTACAAAATCTCTGTTAACCAGTGTTATTAACGTTTAATTCAGTGATTTTTTAATATAAATAATGAGAAACCTTTCTTCATAATTGTATCTGATAACGATTGGCCTTGTTAGGCCAAAGACGAAGCTTGCTAATCGTTCCATTAGGGTGTCTATGCTTAATTTAGTGTTAACTGATAGGTAATCTTGGAGATAAATACACTAATCAAAAGATAAGATTGAAAAACATGGTAGAAAGTTTTCTTATGGAGTGTTCACCTCGTGTACGAATATTGTGCAAATAAATTATGTACTTGACAAGTATTTATTTTTTTTGGTTTTTAATAACAGATGATCAAGGAAGTGCACAGTTTTTATGAGCAACAAGAATTTAAGATTTTAGCAGTTAATCCTAGACAAATAGCGACGAATCAAATGTAAAAATGTAGGTAATAGATTTACAAATAACTTGCATGTAACTACTCGTGTGTGTGTATATATATATATCAAAATGTATGAATGCATAAAATGAAAATTAATATGTTTACGTCATCACCAGACCTAAGCTTAGGCCCGAGGCATGACTGCTACGGCTCTGCGCAGTACGAGTATTATATTTTCTGGTCTGTTAAACAATATTGTTGTATCGCCTCATTTTCAAGCGCTAAGTTAAGCACTTAATGCTAAGGCTTTTAAAATCTATATCTATATCTATATCTGAACTAAATTTATCTCGTTAAATAAGATGGATTCAGTTTCCACGAATTAATTTCAGAATATAAAACTCTTTTCTCCTGTTTTGGCTCTCTCGTAGATAATAATTCGTAAACAAGCGTTGACAGGTTCTTTGGCTTGATTTCTTTGCACTTAATGCTGGGAACAGCTGTACAGCTGCTGAAATTATAGCCTAAATAAAGATAATGGACTCTGGTTTCCTCACCCACACCAGCTGGAAGCACGTCACAAAATCCGTTCTAATTCATAAGATACTTCGGAGTTACGTAACGCAATGCGTCTGTTAAAATGGGAAAAGTCACCACAGATTTCTGATTCGTAGCAGCTAAACTAGAAATCAAAAAAGTTTGCCAGATTTATATCGAAATGATTTTTGCGTGCCTACAGTTTATCATCCCTTTCAGTGAAATATTTTTCCCTCGGGGAATCAATCGTTTAAAGTACCTTTTGAAAGCACAACTACATTTTTTGTAAATAGACTAGTTTTGATCAACTTAATCAACCGCTTTCCTCTCCCCTTAACATTTTTGTCTACCACATTTACCACAAGCAACTTCTTACCAGTTCTGTCGACACAGTCCAGCTTCACCTCACCTTGCCTCTGTTGTACATGCTTGTACTGAAATTGCAGGCTTGTATTTAAACTGAATTTGCGAATCTAATTAATTTTTTGCTCTTCATGGTTGTTAGATTGAGGGTGCAGTTATATATATTTTATATTTTTATACGAATAAAATTATATATATATATATATATTAACGTAAAGAACGATTGTATAGGAGAATATTCCGCGCAAGATGAGGAGAGAGAACGAAACAAATGAAAAAAATGAGGTAACCACCCGGGAATCGAACCCGGGATCTTCCGATTGCCGGTCAGATATGATAACCATTACACCACGGGCCTCACTCGAACAAATGCCGTAATTCTTCTACATACGCGCAGAAACCAATGCCCCAAGGGGGCACCTCCCGCATGCCGTAACATTATATACATTTTAACTGCAAACACGCAGTATAATTAACGTAAAGAACGACGCTTGTATAGGAGAATATTCCGCGCAAGATTCCCCGGTGGTTACCTCATTTTTTCATGTTTCGTTCTCTCTCCTCATCTTGCGCGGAATATTCTCCTATACAAGCGTCGTTCTTTACGTTAATTATACTGCGTGTTTGCAGTTAAAAAATATATATATATATATATATAATAATAATATATATATATATATATATATATATATATATACCGGGTGTGTATAAAGAACGTAAGTGAAGAGACAAATCCCATTTTAATTATATTAATGCTAGTGAACATGGACAAGTAATATTTATTACACGTACTTCTTCATAACTGTACAGTATATTCGATAGTAAGGTTTACGAGAGGTGTTGAAAATGTCCACCCTCGACCTCTATACAGGCTCTTGCACGGCGTATCACATTCAAATCCAATGTGTCTTCACTTGCGTTACTTTATACACATACCCTGTATTAAGGCGAACAGTCAACAATAAAAAAATTTATTAATTATTAAAAATGTAAGAAATATTTGTAAGTGTAACATTAATTGGTAGTACTATAACGTGCGGTCTACAAAGATATCTTTAGTCTACAAAAGAATTTGCGCTGAAGTGACCTGACCTGACCTGACCTGACCTGACTTGACTTGACTTGACTTGACTTTATCTTCGGGGACGAATGTGAGGTGAAGGAAGGCGGACTCTAAAAGGGGGAATCATGAAGACAAATATTAGTTCAATTACATTAAAACAAAAAATTTAAAGGACAAATATAACAATTCATTCTATGGGATATAATGCCCGGTTAGGTCAACTGTATGCCCTTGACAATTGGTTAGGTTAAGTTGTGATATTTTCGTTAGTTTTAACGAAAATATCACAACTTAACCTAACCAGTCGTCAAGGGCATACAGTTGACCTAACCGGGCATTCAATTAACCTAACCGGGCATTATATCCCATAGAATGAATTGTTTGTTTTATTTGTCCTATAAATTTTTTGTTTTAATGTAATTGAATATCTTTGTAGACCGCACGCTATAGTAGCACCCATTAATTAATGTTTTAATTGCACTAATGGTCTTTTAATCTTTGTTAGAATATATTTTATAAATTTGTGAATTCTCTCTCTGAAGATTATAATAGAGGTAAAAAGTCCAAGAATATGTGTTTTCACCATTTTAATTTTTTAATTTTTAAGTGCAATAGTTAAATGTTATGCATATAATTTAGATTTCTCCCAATCTTGGTCATTCTCGGTTCATTCTCCGTCAAAAGAGTCTATTCTCAAATCGAACTATTCCCAATTAATGTAGAGCTTTTGTACTAAAGAAGTTAGACTATGTGAAAATACAGTAATATATTACTTAATACCTTTTATCTTCACAGTAAGTATTTAAAAAATGAATAAATAAAAAATAAATATTTTAAAATTAAAAGTTACTCATACTTATCTTTCATTTATATTATTTTTCATTTATTTCGGATAATTTACTTTGAAAACATATTACTTCTTGTTTACTTAGAAGTAATTAATTATTATTTAATAAAAGAAAATCCAATAATAAATTTATAGAAAGTAAAACATTTTTTACTTATTTTTCTCTCTTAAATATCTAAGCTAGTCAGAAAATTCCTTTTGAGTGTAAACTCATATAGCTTTTTATGAAAAAAAAAAAAAGATATTTGATAACTACAGTATTTGCAAAATCTGTCTGGTTCAAAGGAACCATTTAAATTATTATACAGGGTGTCTCAAAAGTCACTATCTATTTTGAAAAATAATGGGAATTACGAAAAACTGGTTTAAGACATGAAAAATATATTTATTTCAAAGTAAGTGCCACAAAGAATTAGTGCTATTTATTTATCTGTCTCCACATGGCGACCATCAGTGTCTCTACAGAGCTCAAAGCGATAAGTTGTTTCCCGGAACACACTTTCCAGCATTTGAGGTGTTATTTTCTGAACTGCATCGGTAATACGATTTCGAAGTTCGGCTACATCACTAATTCTTGTACCAGTGTACACCTTAGACTTAATGAAACCCCAGGCAAAAAAATCTAATTGTGTTAAATCGGGTGAACGTGCTGCCCATGGTTGTGTTCCTCCACGACCAATCCAGCGACCGGGGAAGCGTCTGTCAAGATAATCACGTACAATTATTGCATAATGGCACGGTGCTCCATCCTGCTGAAAAACTACTGTGTCAAGAATGCCATCTGTAAGAAGTTGAGGTTCGAGGAATTACAAGTTCAAGCATGTCAAGATAAATTTATAAATTACACAAAATTCGAAATAAACCAATTAACTTTTTTAAATACACAAATTTGCACCAGAAGTACATATCTTTATGCCAGCATAGCATTTTTAAAAAAAACATCTAATGTCACCGAAATAGATAGTGACTTTTGAGACACCCTGTATTAAGATTACATTGAATTAGTTGGACTTCAAATTTAAATATACATTATTTACTTGTCTTTCAGAAACTTGGCAAAATAAACTCATTCGGATTATCAGAATGAGTTCAGTAAATGGATTAAAAGCTGACATTGGATTCGGAGTTTAAATCTGTAAACAAACTATGAATTCCATAAGAACATATTTCTTTATATATACCCTAATTATTATTAATAATGTATGTTACAATTTTCTTCATATTTCTGCTGAACATTATGAGATAGAGTCTCATTATCATAAGAAATGGTTGGCAGTTACTCTGACATGTTTGGACGTAGATGATGATGATACGACTAACCCTGGCAGTCATAAACTTAAAAGATCGTTGGCAACTTATGATACTATAAGGCACGCTACGTCAAATGATTCAGTTAGCGAGCCATTAAACCCCAGTGAATATGAAGCGCCAAAAATTTACAGCAAAAATGAATTGTACGATTCAGGACTTAAAGAAAGAATTAATGAGAATGATAAATCAAAAGCAAATAAGTATTCACTAAGTAATGATGCTGTTGCATCAAAATCTAATGACAGTAATTCAAATGAATCAGACTCAGCAACGAAAGAAAACGATTCAGGCACTGATCATTTAATGTTAACATCCGAAAATGATATTAACAGTACTGCCAAAATCGTTATGTCAATAAAATGTGACTATTTAGAATTAGGTTCTAATATTATCAAGTCGCCAGTTAGACATCTTAAGATCACATCATCCGGAACGTTGGAAATAACGTCGGATTGGGCAAAAGTCTCTACAAAACTCTCAGCTTTGAAAATCGAATCTGAAAATGGACTTGTATTGCCGTCAGATTGCTCGTGGGTTCCTCCTTCGACCCACAGTTTGGATTTGGCGTATACTCCTTTGCATAATTTGGCTCTAAGCGATTGTCCTTCCACCCTCAAAAAACTGTCATTGCAAGGAGCATCACTACACAGTCTTTCAGTATGCCTCAAATCCTTAGAGGAATTGGATGCCTCCTGGAATTTGCTCTCAGGGGCAGGAATGAAGTCAGATTGTGAAGAATCGAATATGAATGTGAAAGATCTAAAATTACACAATAACCAAATAAGTCGCTGGTCATCTTGCGGGTGGCCATCTTTAACGCATCTAGAACTACAAAAGAACGAATTAATTACTGTTAATCTTACCTCGTGTCCTCCTCATAACCTCGTTCAGATAAATCTTTCAAATAATAAGTTACAAGAACCTCCTCACTGGTATCCGTCAAAGCTTTCTTCCATCAATCTCGGTCACAACCATCTGAAGAAAACCACTCCTTTCAATCGTGCTGTGCAGGTAGGTCTAAGCTACTTAGAGAATTATTTAAAACAATGTTTAAAATCTGCGTCGATCATTAGAGTTGCAAAAATCATTGGAAAGTAAAATTTGAACAGTCCTAAAAATTGGCGATTTGTATATTTTACATTATATTCAGTTCCGTGCAAATATTCGCTTTCCATCGATCAGCGAAGTTAAGCGACAGTAGGTCTGGATGGGGGACCGTCACTTTCATTTAGATTATGTAGTTGCCCGTGGTTCGCATCCCGCGTAAAGCTATAGGTCCCTCCACTATATGACCTTAGATGTTGGTTAGGAGAGTAAACAACCTCATCAAAATCAGATCGATGTAAAATTTAAATTTCTAAGGAAAGAAATGAATTTACAGCACTTTTAGGAAATCTTACTTTTTCGGTGAATTTATTTCCACAAATGTACAAATATACAGAAGGCAAAGCATCCATACGCACAGGCTAATTATAAATTATCCCCTTCAAAAAATAACTATATTTCAATGTATTTTATTGTTTACATTAAATGAGTATGGGTAGGGTGACCAGATTTTTGCGATCCCAGTGCGGGACGGATCCATTGGTACACTAATTATTATAATTAGTGTACCAATGGATCCGTCCCAACCGGTTTTGGCTTATGGCCCCCTTAGGAACCTTATTTTTTCCTGTGGCCCCCATAAGCATTATTTTCAGTAGGTAATATGCAGATTTAACTCTATTTTACAAAATAAAATTTTCCTGTGGCCCCCTTCAAATGTGCCATGGCCCCCGGTTGGGAAACACTGAGTCGTCGGTGACTAATATACTCGTATGATATCTCGATAACACTCCACAGGTCAACCCAATACCTTTTAAAAGCATTTTGCAGCACTCTATAGGCATTTTACTTTATCTTTCAAAGATATATAACGGACAAATAATTGTACTACCAAAAAGTAATTTTATATAGTTTACTTACCTAATTTATTGAAAAACATTTTATTTAATTGTACTTTCTTAAGGAGAGGTATTTCTTTGTTCAGATATTCACAAAATTCAAGGCAACTCATCTCGTAATTACATATCGTCAATAACGCTGCTTTTAGACTTTTAGAGTATTTATATTTAACCGACTTTTTTCTTCTGTCCAAAAGTTATTCATTTTGGAAAATACCCTCTCTGTTGGAGCATTTGATCCAGGTAAACTCAAACAGAATTCTATTACCTTGGAAATGTTTTCAAAGGGAATTTTCTGACTCTTGAAATGTGTAAATATTTCTACCCACCTATTGTCAACTTCCAGTTCCATGTCATTCCATTCTTTAATTCTTTCTGATGTTACAACATTTTTTACACAAGTTACTTCATCAAATAGTTCACTGTCATTTAAAGGGAAATTATAATTCAAAATTTTAACTGACGAGCGTCGGCCGTCGAGATCTGTCGTACTGCAGGTTTCAAAAACGTTTTAAAACGTTTATTAGGGGATGCGCGGATGCCAGATCTACGATAATGAATACAAATTACATTTCATTTGTACGAAAATTGCATAAATACAAGAATGCGGGACATTGCATTGTCTCGCATTGGTCAATGTTTTTTGCGGGACAGTCCTGCAAAATGCAGGACGTCTGGTCACCCTAAGTATGGGTAAATCTCTCATAAAATGTATTTATGCGTAGGAGGAAGACCTTTTCTCATGGCCGTCAGCCACAACCATGCTGGAATGAGCCGTCACGATATCCATTGATAAAGTTCCGGCCTATTAATGTAAAGACCCTGGGTTATGTTATTGGCTCGAGCCAAGCGATTATGGCGCAACTCCCGGTCTTCCTTGGTAGGAGTGATTCGGATCTCGCGTAAAACTGTAGGTCCCCTCCGTTATATGATCTTAGGTGTTAAAGAAATTAAACAACCCGAAACATATTTATATTAGTTATTTGAAGATTTATGCGGGAAAAGAGAAGAAAACTAAAATTTCCCCTTTATCTTTCTAATCACTTGACTTGGTTGCTAATAACATACAGTCGTTAAAAACAGTGAAGAATATTGCCTGCAAATACTTTTGATACGTCTTAGATACCATATACCCCATCAAGAAATGCGGCGGCAGACTGCGGATATGCCAAAGTTCTTGGGATCTTTTGTAATTTGCATTTTTTACATCCTAGTTTTATGTTAATTTTTTATATTGTTTAGTCTTAATTACTTTCAAATGTTTGGCGTCAACCTCGATCTTGTGACGCCAAGAAGAAATGACTCCAATCACTCGCTCTTAGAATCGTATTTGTATGATGAGGGAAGTACGGATAGATGTTGGGGTATGGGTCGTATACGAACTTGAAGAAATTATAAAATTTTAAGGTACAAACTCGTGATCAAAGTAAGGACATGATTAATTCATGATGTTTTTTCACGCAGGAGATAGATTTATCGCGCAATTCTTTGACGACCATCGGCAAGAGAACATTCCATTTAGCTTCGCAGCTTCTCTCTCTGGATTTATCTCACAATCATCTGACGGTTATTTATGGTATGATTTTTTAGTTCAATGAGATACTCCTATTTAAGCAATACCAAATGTATTTTAATATGGAATAGACACCCCATTCGGTTGTTATTATTATTATTATCGGGTTATTGAACTTAAAGTAAGTACGAAAATATTTTCCAATTTATGGTTACATCAATTAAATGTTTATGGTATTTTTTTTAATAAAGAATAAACAGTTTTAAAAATCTAATCTAATCTCCACAAGGTCACGACTTCATTGGGCTTCATGCTCTTCGCTACCTAGATCTCAGCCATAATTCTATCACGCACATCAGACATGAAGCGTTCCATTCATTACGACAAGTTCTCCGCATCCGAATCGATGGCAATTCTCTTCACCAGGTAATGCCGGGGAAGGGATATAATTTGTGGCGCGGATGATGAAATGAAACGAAACCGTCAGTGTACAAGATTAATGGCTCTAGCTTAACCTAAAATTCAAACTTTTAATTAAAATTTTAAAAAAGAGTTAAGTAAGATCCAGCTAATTGCTCCCCCCCCCCCCCCACTACCACCCTCCCAAAATAAAAATATTTTTGAAAGTAGAAAAGAATAGAGTTCCATATTTCTGAGGAGGTCGGAGAATAAATAAACGAGTTTTGAAACTCGGTTGGTTGTACTGTATCCGAACGGCTGGAACGTGAAGGCCCACTTGATCACCTATGGCGATCGTGGATGTGAGAGAAGATGAGAACGTAATGAATGCGTTTCCGGGATACGTTTACTAAGGAACATCCGTTAAGAGAGGCAACGGTACGACGAATATCTCTCAATTTAATACGTTAATTCTGCGACGTATTTAATGTTTTAAGAGCACCCTCTCCGTATCCAGGCCACAAATAAGAGGAGTACTTCACCCGAGAGTAGGCTTGACCTAATAAAACTTGTGTATCTATTAATGAAGTAGAAAATCACAAACGCTATCGTGATTTGAGTATATTTACACATTTATAATGACATATTACAAAAATTGTTTCCCGGCGCAAAGTCGAGAAAACTAAATGGTTTAGATTTTTTGTAGGCTAACATGTGACATTTTAATCAGCAAATTATTTTGGGTGGGCTACGTTTTGGCCAGTGTAACACCGCTTCCCGTAGATCAGCAAAATTAAGTGACAATAGGTTTGAAGAGTAGTTGGATGGGAGACCGTCCTCTGCGTTGAGATTATATAACAATCCGTGGTTCGGACCCCACGTCAAGCTGTAGGTTCTCTCTCTCATATGATCTTAGATATTGCGAAGTCCTGAGATTAAATAACCTCACTACATTCTATTCAATTGGGGTTAGATAAAGTTAAGGTAGTTTTTCAGTGTTGATAAAAAATGTCCCATCAACCGAATGGTTTGGTCTGTAGGTCCAGATTTTCGGTCGTATGGTTTGTTTTAAACTTCTAATATATACTTTGTTAATATTGCTTCACTGTTTATTGATATATATGTACTCGTAATACTTCATTATTAGCTGGATAAATAAGTTGTTTTTACCTACATTTTGAGTGTTTCAAATTACTTCAAAGACGTTCATTTGTACACTGATGATAACCAATTTGACTTCTAAACAAAGCATGGTACTGACACTGGTGTAGATGTTCTACAGGAGATCATGTTTCCTTATAAGCCAAATAAAGACACCGAGGTCGGGGTTTCAACTCTCCTGGTGCTGGTAATGATAATCCGGGAGGTGGCGCAATAGGCCACATTAGTTGGCTGAGCACTGTACTAGTTTGTGTTCCTCCTGACTGCTTATATAGTAGTATATATACACTGCTGTTCAAAAGTTTGGAAACACGAATGGTATTCATGGGTATTCATAGCCATCATCGGTCGCATATGTACATTTTGAATGACGCAGTCGAGTATGAAACACGTACGAATATATATTATTATTTTAATGAATAATTACATAGACAAAGGTGTACATGTATATAAATATGTTGGTATTTAGTGTCTCCCCCCTTTCGCCCTGATAACAGCTTGGCCTCTGTTCATCAGGTCAATCTATTTCTTTTCCACTGATGATGGAATATTCATCCAAATATTCTGTAGGTCTTTCCATAATAGTTCAGTATTAGATAGCTTCAGTTTATCGTACTCATCGTCTACATAGCCCCATATAGCTTTAAATGGATTCATGTCGAGGTTTTGTGATGGCCATTCCATAATTTTTAGTTCTCCAGCGTCCTCCTTCCTCTTCAAATGTTTTTACAATCTGTACCGTGTGTTTGGGGTCGTTATCTCGTTCGAAGATGAACCTTTGTCCAATCAAATGCTTTCCATCTGACACAGCATGCAGTTGAAAAATTCGCTTGTACTTCCCATTAGTTAGAGTACCATCGATTTTCACAAGGGAGCCAACTCCAGATGAACTTATGGCCCCCAAACATTGCTAGATCCTTCACCATGCTTTACTGTTGGTTGTAATTACATATTATATCTTTCATTCTGTCGCCGTCGTACGTACTGTCTTCTTTCAGACCCAAATATTTCAAATTTTTACTCCTCTGTCCACAGAACCTTCGCCCAATCAGTCTACGTCCAGTGGGCATGATCCCGTACATATTTTACCCTCTTATACTTGTTTTCTGGTCTCGGGTAGAGTTTCTTGGCAGCAACTATTCCGTGCAACCTTGCTTCCTGCAGTCGATGTCGTATTGTTACGGCCGAAACGTTAATGACCTTTGAGGAATCAAAGTCCTGCTGCACACTACGACTCGATTGTCTTCTATGTCTTACAGTCTTAGGCATGTAACCTTCAAGTATTGGTCCTGAGATTTTGCCGTTTTCTCATGGCCTTCCTTTTCGTTGTTTCTTTAGTTGACCCTGTTCAGGATGGCGTTTAATAGTGCCCCACACCTCCTTTACAGAAATATCCCGTTTCTTAGCAATTTCCCTAATAGTATATTTTTCTTCTCGAAAAGCCACGATCTTTATCCGAATATCTTCTTGTATCTACCATACTGGAGCCAGTGCGTTATAAAATCAGTTTAATCCACCTGTAAATGAGTTGAAGACACACATTATTTTGATACATGATGTAGGAAACTAGGCATGTTTATAAAACAAATTACATGCCATTATTATATTGGAAATATTCTATAAACCCAATTATAGTTGCTGTAGTTAAGCAAAGCATGAAAAATCCTAAAAACTATTTTCCATGAAAAGAACAAGGGATAACATACCTGAGTGATGTAGTTATAAGAGTGATTTCAGATAGTTAACCGATAACCTTGTAGGTTTATATTGCGCACGCGTAACGTGGACGAGCAAAATTATGCTGTTTAGGAACATTTGTTGCCAAATTCTAAATTTTAACTAAACATGGAGCATTTTTTGACCAATTTAGTGATTTCCAAACTTTTTAACAACACTATAATATACACTACAGTATATATGCAGGGCCGGATTAACCAATGGGCCCTGTAGAGCCGGGCACAGGTTTTACCATTGTTTATTAAAAAAGAAGGTGGAGAAGAAGATAAAGGAGGCAGAGAAACCAGAGTATGATTAAAGAGGCCAAATGCCCGGGTTCAACCAGGAGCATGCAGGCGTTAAGAGCAAGCTCTTGTAGATTTGAGTATCCGAATCTCGGGGGTTACTAAATCCGCAAGGAGGCCAGCAAGCAGCAGGCCCCCTAGAAGGTGTGTCATCTCTCAGGGTGAGAGAGAGAAATTCTCTACCTCCTCCGAGGCCACATTTAAAGCATGGAGAGGAGGGAAAGCAAAAGGCGAAAACGCCGACCGTTCATCTAATTCCTCATGCAGTTATTTTATTTTTTATACACATGAATAAAAGAGCGAGTCGGTGCGTTTGCTCGCTCTGACTGTCGGCTTACCCGTCTTAAGGGGTTTGCAGTTTTAAATAAAAGATACTTTAAATTTACCCATTTTAGTTGGTCAACAAATCTCTCCTAATTGTTTTTGTTTCCTTGGTATAGATTGACTCTCGTCTTCTGGCAAACCTTCCTCAACATCTTCACTTCCGAGTGGACAATAACCCTTGGCGATGTTCTTGTCATCTTTTGGCGTCATTGAACAAAGCATCATCATCTTTTTGTAAGCCCAACTGTCATAATCTGGTAAGATTACTCAAATGACGACGACAAAGGGACTAAATATAATTTTAGTGTTTATCAGGGCCATAGTATGCAGTAACTAAATGAGAAAATTAAAAGATTTTGGGGTAATTTTTAATAATGTTAAAATCCGTTGGCCGACGTTATTATTTGACACTTGGTATATCCCAAATGCCAACGTCGTTATAGCGGATGCCTACTACCTGGTTGCGCGCGCGCTAGACAAATTTCTCATACTATTTTAAGTGTACCGGTAGGTGACCATACTGAGAAACTTTGTGTCATTAAAATAACGCCATAACCAAATATAGCATTCGCAATAAAATGAGAATCTGATTTAAATCTTTTAGTAATAGTTCATCCAAAACCCTTCATCTGACTTGAGATTATTTACTTTTGTCATTCTGTATAACGATAAAAAATAAAATAAAAATCACGCAACTATCAAAGAATCATCCTAACGTCCTAAATTGTTGTTGGGATAGAAGTAATTAGTGAATAAATATCAGTATTTCATTTAAACTATGCGTATATCCTTTATATTTTGAATAATTACATAGGCACAAATCTATTTTCCATTTAAGTACGTAACTCCTGCCACTACCCCCCTTTCCCCAGCTCTAATTTATTTTCTCGTTCTTCAGATGCCAAGAAATGAATAACATTTGGTTTACGATTTGTAATATAAAGGTAGTACATCTGCGCTCTTTACACTTCTCATAATCTTTCTACTGACTATCCAAAATTCTTTGACTACCTTGCTTCCAAAGTGGAATACATTCTATCCCGCTCTCCCTTTGCTGAAATCGCCATTTTAGGAGATTTCAATGTTCATCACCACCTTTGGCTTTCTTCCCATTTCATTAATATCCCCGGTGAACTAGCTTACAACTTTTCTATCCTAAATGACCTAGAGCAGATTGTACAGCACTCTACTCGTATCCCCGATCGCCTTGGAAATAGGCCCAACATTCTGGATTTATGTCTTACTTCTCATACTTCTTACTCTGTGAAACTTTTTTTTTTCTCTGTTGGGCTCCTCCGACTACAATCTTGTATCTGTTTCCCGTCCTATTGCTTCAATCCGGCCTTTGGATCCTCCCAAGAGGAGGCGCCTTTGGCACTTTGGCACCGCTGATTGGGAGGCCCTTAGGCAGTACTTCTGTGATTTCCCATGGAATGATTTCTACTTCCGTGGCCGGGGCCCTTCCGAGTGTGCTTGGCGCATCACGGAGGTGATTCTCTCAGGCATGGAGGCTTACATTCCATATTCTATTCCAAATACTAATGCAAAAATACCCTGGTTTAACATTACTTGTTCTAATGCTATCCGAAACAGAGGAGTCTTTCAGAAGGTACGGTCGTCATCTAACTTCTGACTCTCACTCGGTTTATATTTCTGGCCGGAATCGTGCAAAATCTGTTCTTCGACTCTCCAAAAATTCCTTCATCCGACAAAAATGTAAAAACCTATCCAATTCTAATTATTCTCGCTCTTTCTGGGATCTAGCTAAAAACCTCTTCAACTTAACTTCCTCTTCCTTTCCCCACTCTTTTCCATTCCGACAGCTCTGTTGCCGTCTCTTCTTCTGACAAAGCTGAACTCTTCACTCAATCTTCTCCCTCTGACTTTATTATGTCTGAAATTAGAATCTCTTTCAAAGATTTTCTTTCTGGGCTGAACTCTAGGAAGGTGTACGGTCCTCATGGTGTTCCTTCTGTTGTTCTTAAGAACTGTGTTTGTGCTGACACCCTGTCTAGAAAAAAACTCTAGTCTTTGTCTCTCATCTGGTACTTTTCCTTCCTGCTGGAAGTTCGCTTTCATTCAGCCTGTCCCAAAGAAGTTTTTAAATCTCTCCTTAATAGGAAGATTCTTAATCACCTTTCTTCTCACAATCTTCTTTCAGATCGTCAGTATGGGTTCCGCAAGGGGCGTTCTACTGGCGAAAGCTTTTGATAGAGCCTGGCATAAATCTTTAATTTCGAAACTGCCCTCCTTCGGTTTCTCCTTCTATCTGCGCCTTCATCCCGAATTTCCTTTTTGGCCGATCTAGAGCTGCAGTTGTAGATGGCCACTGTTCTTCTCCTAAAGCTATCAACAGTGGCGTTCTCAGAAGTCTGTCCTGTCACCCACTCTTTTCCTTTTATTTATTAATGATCTTTTAATTCCCACTTCCTGTCCTATTCACTCGTATGCCGATGATTCTACTCTTCACTTCTCCACCCACTTCGCAAAGCGTCCCTCTCAACAGTCACTCCATGATTCGTGTAGTACGGCTATGGAGCACCTGACCTGATCTGTCTGCTATCTCTGATCGGGGCAGAGAAACCCTTGTGGTTTTCAGTGCCTCAAAAACTCAGTTCCTCCATCTGTCTACTCGTCACAATCTTCCATACGACTATCCCCTTACCTTCAACAACATACAATTTAATCCTTCCTCTTCTATTAACATTCTTGGCCGTTTCCTTTTCTCGTGATCTTTCCTGGAAAGATCACGTATACTCTTCCCAAAACAGCTTCAGAGAGGTTAAGTATGCTGTATCACCTCCACAGTTTCTTCACCCATGCTCAGTTGCTGTCTCTATATAGGGGATCTTGTCCACCTTTGTATGCAGTATGCCTCATGTGTGGTGTGACTCAACCCACACAGCTGTATTTGACTGGTTGGAATCAAAGGCTTTTTCGTCTCATTAAATCCCCGCCTCTTACTGACTGTCTTCAAACCCTCTCTCTTTACTATCGCTTTTATAACGGACACTGCTCTTCTGAACTCTACTATAACTGCACACTTCCTCCTTTAAGGAGAGCACGCAGCAGCAGACTTTCGACATTTTCTCATTCCTTTTCTGTCCAACTTTAACGCAAGGGGTTAATCGGTATTTTCAATCTTGCATCTACTCAACCGGTGAATTCTGGAACAACCTTCCTCAATCCATCTTTTCCCCTGTCTATGCCCTCCAATCTTTCAAAAGCAGTCTCTTCGCATCTCGAAAACCCTGGACCTTGATTTGGTTCTCTTTTCTATGGAAGGGGGGGGGGGGGGGGGGGGGGGGGTCGTTTTTGCGGATATTCGCCCTTGGCCCCTCCTGCATAAAAAAAAAAAAAGAGAAGAAACTCGCTTTCCCACGATCTTGGTGTGTATGTGTCCCAGTGGTTACCTTTAGCTCGAGCATGAACAGGGTAATGCCGGCTGCCCAAAGGGTTGTCTTGCTACTCACGACTCAAACCCCGCACACTGCAGTGTGCAGGGCTCCCATTCTGTCAATGTAAAATCACGCGCGACTGGTCATCAGTCGCAAGACGACCCTGTGTGCGACTCAATCCAACCCAGGAACCAATAGGTGGGAGTGAACCAGTCTCTCACCGCTCAGTCCGATACCGTAGTCACTGAGCTATCGGGTTTTCATTTATAATATGGATAAAAGGTTTCCGGTTGCTATACACTTCTGTTTTGTGTATAGCACCTACTGGGAATAAAGTGTAAGCGGTTGTTTGGTTAAAATTCAGTTTACTTACAGCCAAAGCTCGTGTGTCGAGAAGGTAAAGTGGAGGTATTGGCGCAAAACGTTCTGCAACAGTGCATCGAAGCCGTTGAAGAGGCTAAGACGGTTCGTTCCATTTTTATGTTCCCAGAGGGAGCAAGCTCCGAAGAAGATACGAGTGAGGAGGAAATAGACACCACCACCACATCTCGCTACTATATGGCGATTCCGGTAGCAATTCTACTTCTTGCTACTCCTTTGATCGCCGTGGGCATAAGAAAGATTTACCTCAAAAGAAAGCGTATCAGGTAAGCATAGAATTATACAAGAAATTTAAGAATTCATTACCGAGTATTGAAAACTCGGGTTAAAAATTGCCATTTTATTTTCAAACAGTCACTTCTTTGGATTGGTTTCTACACAAAAATTTAACACAATGGTGTTGAACTTATAGCCCTGCTTAGTCAATTTCAGGGCCAAGCACACTTAGATAATTAAATGATTAGAGCTTAATTTACAGATGGAAAAATTATAGGATACGAGAATCTTAGCATGGCAGAAAATAGTGAGCTACGTTGTAGCCAATGCCGTAGCACTGCTTCCAATCGATCAGCGAAGTTGAGACATTGGTTCTGGGTGGTAGTTGGATGAAGTATCGTTCTCTGCAGCCAGATAATTTAGCGACCTGTGTTCCTGATCTCACGTAAAGCTGTAGGTCCCCATGTTGCAGAAGTTAAACAATTCCATAAAAAGAAAAATCGGGATATATATAAATAAATAAATTTGTTTTTGTTCAATCATCAGTAGAGAGAAACGTTAACGTGAACAGTAAGTCATAATTGAATATGTATTTCCACTATTAAATTGTTTAAATTTAATTCTTATGGTTCTATTCCCTTATTCGTTCGTCTAGGTACGGGTTCAGGGTAGGGGTAACCCCGTACGTTTTCCTGCCATTAATTCAGGCCTGAGTTCCGCTAGACTGGGTGTATCATCATCTATTGTTTTGCAAAAGACTGGTCATATTTACACTGATTTTTTTTTATTTTTTTTTTCAGAAGATGGTGTAGTTGCCATCCTCCTTCCGATTCCGAGGGGTCAAATGCCCGGTGGTCGACACAAGAGACGGACCGTGAGAGTGACTCAGAAACGGAGTTTTGATATTTTATTATTCAGGAAAGCTTCACCCCCCGACCCCCAAGACATTTTACGTCTGTGATAAATATATTTCTAAAGTTATTTTTATTTAACCTTCGAATTACGAAGTAAATTTGAAATGCGATACGTAATTATATACAAACCTAATTGGCCTTCTGGAACGAGTGCACACACGTTTGAACTTACGCTCGGAAACAAATTGGAAGGATTTATTCGAGACAAACTTCTTTCTCACTGCTAATGAGAAATCTGGTTACGTAGTGGCCAATGTCGTAACACCACTTCCCGTCTATCAGCTAAGAGAGAATGGATTTGGATAGACCATCATCCTCTCCGTCCATATTACGTTACGTAGCGACCCGTGATTTGGATCCCACGTAAAACTGCGAGTCCCCCCTGTCATATGATCTTAGATGTTGCAAAGGAGGTTAAACCACCTCATCATTACATCGAGATCTTTTTATAAAGGCAGGATTCATCATTTAACCCATAACTATTTGCCCGATTTTACTGGTCCTCTTCGAGCCACGTTTTAGTTACATAGCAACACCGTTTCCCGTCATATCTTAGGTTAAGCGACGTTGGGCTTGAATCCCACGTAAAACTGTAGGTCCCCTCAGTCCTATGAACTCTTTACGGAGGTGATTTAACAATCCTAAATATTCTCCTTAAAAACCCCATCACCCCCGGCTTTTCTTTTCCTATCCTGCAGTTGTTTTTCTCACCATTTTTTACTTTTCGCGTGGCGAAAGTCGGACAGAGATGAGGGATGATGTTGCAAATGAGATGCCCTCCCGACTGCGATGAAGACTGAGGGAGCGAGTGAACAGCCGTGAACCAACCAATGAACCCGAGATTAAGCTGTCCGGCTATCCTCGCAAGGCACCCTCTGCTGTACACACTATGTGGTACTATACACATAGTTAGGGTACGGTGAACTGCATCTACCTTATGGCCAAGTGTGTCCCGACTATTGGGACCGCTGGTACATGACACCGGTCTTACCTTAGTCTTTGATCACATTCAGCTTTAACTTTTATCCTCACGGTGCTTACCATAAGTTTCCCTTTAAGATGCATCAAATTGTCTACGTAAGCCATGAAGAGCTGGTGTAAAACTACGTTCCAAATTATGAAGCGGATTAAGTTTTCAAAAGATTTCACCGATTTCAATGAAATTTATAGCAAATAATCATCACTACATGTAGCAGCATTGATGGTATTGATTTTGATAAAATAATTATCTCGTTTTATTGTAAATTATGGTGTTCCAAATTATGTATGTATGTATGTATGTATTCTATTTACAGATCTAAATGGTGAAAATGAGTAAGGATGATGATTTGACCCCAACTGAGAAAATAAAATCTATTGAAATTACGAAGCAGCTAGGCAGGGATTATCGAATTGTAAAGAAGTTTGTAGCAGAGGGTACTAAACTGAGGCAGCGAAGTGATAAATGAGATACTGTATAAGAAAAGTGACAAGGTGGCAGATATCTGTAATCAAGCGCACAGTTGCAAAGCATCCATTGTCCTAGAGTAAATTTTTTGAGCAGGCTGGCATACATAATGTACCAAGAACATCTCGATGTAGAATCCTCCAAACAATTGGCAAGACGTGTAAACATACAATTTAGCCACCATTAACACCCAGGAACAAGAAGCAGCGTGTTGAATGGGCGTGTCAGTACGTGAAACAGATTTTAAGACTATTGTTCACTGATGAATGCAGAGCACCCCTTGCTGGTTAGTCAAGAGAATGGATTGCTAAGAGTCAGTCTCTACCATGGAATGAAGTTTTCTTTTAGAAAGTTTGTGTAGACTGGGCATTCATTTTTACACCATCATGCACTCTGTATGGGCCAACAACTTCATTGCCTATCAATCCTGCCCAAAACATGACACTACCTCCACCTTGTTGGCGCCTTAATCTCGATGGTAGAGATTGACTTTTAGCAATCCATCCTTTTGACCAACCATCAGGTCCATCAAGGGTTGCTCTGCAACGTAGTCTTAAAATCTCTCTTCACGTTATTTTGGAACACCATAATTTACAATAAAACGAGATAATTATTTTATAAAAATATTTTATGAAAATAAATACCATTTTCTATATGTGTATAGTGATTATTTGCTATAAATTTCATTGAAATCAGTAAAAAAACTTTTGAAAACATGCGAGAAAATGTAAGTTGCTTAATAATTTGGAATGTATGGCACGAGGGGAGGTAAGAAAGTAAGTTTACACGGCGTATAGTTTCGTAACTAAAGGACCTACAATGATTGTATCAGGTGAATTAATTAATCATTGTCGCCAACATTGTACGTCGATTCGGCTACCATCTACCGTACATTGGTTATACGAGTCAGTTGAACATGGAGGATCGACTGGAATAGTGCCCTGTCATTTCTGCAACGATATTCTGTGTGTGTCAGTGGTCAAGAATTTCTCGAGCGCATTGTCACAGGAGACGAGACACGGGTTCATCACCGTACTCCAGAAACAAAACCTGGGTCCTCGCGACCAAAGTAGTTCAAAGATTGTGAGGTCCGCTGGCAAAGTGGTGGTTACCGTGTTTTGGGACCACAAAGGAGTTTTGCTCGCAGACTTCATGCAAAAAGGCGCAACAATCAATGCGGCTGCATATTATTCAACACTGGAACGTTTACGAGCAGCCATTAAACGTAAACGTCCTGGACTGCTCCATAAAGCAAGGCACTGTTCCAGTCGAACCGCCATGTTCAATTGACTCGTATAACCAATGTACGGTAGATGGCAGCCGAATCGACGTGCAGTTGCCAACAATGATTAAAGAATTCACCTGATACAAACATAATCAATGTAGGTCCTTTAGTTAAGAAATTATACGCCGTGTAAACTTATTTTCTGACCGCCTCTCGAATATACAGGAGTGTAGATACGCGTAACCAAAAAAGCATGCGCTTCACACACTAAATTGGAAATTAATATTTAAAAAAAAAATTACCTATTATAAGATGGAAAAAGATAATTATTACAAGTTGCAAAATACACCATCCCAATACTGTGTTTCTATCCTATACTCTGAATAAAGTGAATTTTCCATCTCAGTTAATTGAATAACCATTGACTTCTACCCTAAAATCTTAATTTTTAGTGCACCAGACCACATTTACAGGAATCTATATTTAATTTTCTCCTTCAGCAGCTGAAGGGGGACAGCCTCCTTCCACATTTTCCCCCAGCTCCATGCTTCACACCTCGGTGCTTACACATTGTCGTGGTGGGCGGGCTCCCGTGTTCACCCAGTGGGCTACGTCGACGGGGGGTCACCCATGCCGGACAGGCTACTGGGGAGACGGGGTAAGTGCCACGAGTCTTCGGCTCCCAGTACGGGTCCTCCGGAGGTGACGCCCTTAGGGCGTCACTGTGTTGGATGGTTGGGTCTCCGGGCCAGTGGGATTTGGGGGCTGGGGTCTTTGCGCCGTTTAGGGGTAAACTTTCGCATCACGGAGCCCCGTTTTTAAACCAACGGTGTCCCCCCCTGAGGACGAGGTACCCTGCGGTTTGCGCTTGACCTCCCTTTTTCACCGGTAGGCAGATTCTCGCGTCTCCTGGGCCCGTGTTCTACAAAATTAATAACGTATGGAAACTACTACTAGAATTCGGATGGTGGGCAACCAGGCCCCCCGCCCCGCGAGTCCTCTACCACTGGAAGACCACGTCTTGAGGAGGTCGCCCCTCCTCCAGCAGCGGAACACTTGCACACTCCTCTTCCGTTACCGACCCCAGCCTGTACCTTGAACATGCCCTTGGACATACACCCTCTGGAGCAAGGTTCTCGCCTCAGCCACCTTCGGGCAAGTCAGGTTCGGCCCAAGACGCCTTCAAAACCGGGCTTCTTACTCTCACCGTATCTCCCCGTCACCCGCCGTCGGCCCACCTCCCCACTGAGAGCCCCGCGGCAGACGGGGAAGTCGGCATTCGCGTCCATCCTATCGACCATTGGATATCCCAGTCCACTTCGATTCTATAGCCGCCATATCCCTTCCAAGTATCCACAAATTCCTAGTGATTCGGCCTACCTCTGGGTCCCTTCCGACCAACACTGAACGGACGTTTCAGGCGATCTGAGGCCGCAGTAACTCCAGCCGCTGTGACCACAGAAGGATGGCTCCCTCCTCATAAAATCACGCTCAGACGCAGAAACGAAAGCCCTACTCTCCCTCACTGAGGTCCTTGGATGCTCGGTGTCCGTCTCCCAACACCCAAGCCTGAACCAGAGTCAGGGCACTATTTACGCCACCCGCCTATTATCGATCACAGTGAACGAGCTCTTGTAGGACCTCGCACCCCAGGGTTTCACTAAGATCCATCGCTTCATATCCCAACAGGGAGGCACCCCCTCCCCCACCCCTACTTCTTACCTTCAATACCTTAGTCCCTCCCGACCGTATTGTATGGGATATGGGAGACCGCACGTCATGCGAGTTTACTGTCCACCCATACATCCCAGCCCCGACCCGTTGCTTTAAATGCAACAAGTTTAGACACGTTAGCTCAGTTTGCCGGCAGCCGCACCAACTGTGTTCGTTGCGGACAAATCGCTCACCCAACACACCCAAATACTCCAATTGTGAAGGCGCACACCTATCTTCATCCCACGAATGCCCATTTTTCAGGTTCGAGGCCTGCAGGTACCGAACTTCCTTAGTCTCCAAGAGGCGCGAGACAGGGTGCGGAGTCGGGAGGTGAGGCCGGGGGTATCTTACGCCGCTGCCCTCGGCTCTGTCCTCCTGGCCTGCCGCTCAAACCCCTCTCGGCCACTGCTCCCCATCCCTCCCAAAGGGAGTTCTCGCAGGACCCGACGACCTCCTGTCCCCCCCCACCTTCCCATCTCTTCACGCACCTCACCTGCCACAGATTTCCCAGGAGTCTGGGACCAGGACACCCAGGCCCCATCCACCTTGAACCCTGCCTTCCCAGCATTCTCCGCACACACCCGAACCTAACGCCCGGAGCAAGGCGACGAGGCGGAGACGCCGAAGAGAGTCGCCAGACCCTTCGGGCTTTCAACATGTCTCTCCCTCTTCCCTTAGATCTAAGAATGTTGTTAAAAGTTTTGAGCATTGGAAGAACTCCATGTTGACATACTGTAGTCAATATACATTATGTACCTACTGTGGTCTGGTGGTTAGGGAATTACATCTGAAACATGAAAATGCCAGGGTCAATGCCTGAAGTCAAGTTGGGTTAGCTACCTACTCGTAATGCTCAAGCTGGGTTGACCCAGCTCAGGCCTATCCTTCCGTGTAAGGAAATGAGAATTTTCAGATGTCTCGTATTCTATGTTGCGCACATTATCATTCCCAGATATCAAACATCCATACCAAGTACCACCATCAGTCCAACAAATTATTGCTCTCTGGATAATTAACAAGATCTCATCTCCATCTCAGACACCATAATGCTTCATTTAATTTCTTTGTCACAAGTAATTTTTAACCTCCATACTTATTCCTATGCTAATCAACCATATTCTTAAACCTCTTAAGACTAAGAGATCTATCTACTTTTTACACATTTAAAGTATCATTAAAACTCAACTACCACAACATCCAATCCCAGAAAAAGTAAGACAGTATGTGTGAAATGTAATTTTTAACTTTTTATTGGAAGGATAACTTTTCCCATTTTGAGACAAAAATACAATATTAAAATTTACTCTCAAATTCTCTCATCATACTTGTTTATTTAGTAGTAGTTTGAGATTTTATTCCATGTTCTACCTTTATTTTCACCAAACTTGAAGATAGTGAGTGAATATCATTCATCACAATGGATTGTTTCAGTATTTTCTAAATCAAGATTGGAACTACTGATACAATTGGCGACAGACAACAGTTGTCCTTTATTTTGATTAGAAGTAAAAAATTTAACCAAATATTTAAAAAACTACTAAAAAAACAAAATATAAAATTGGAATTGAATAATGTTTCCAATCCACATAATAGGTTGTCCAGTTTTCTTCCAAATTGAAAAAGACCCAAGTGTTTGCTGGTCTGACTGAAACCAACCAGCAACCACTTCAGTTGTCTTATTTTTTCCCAAATTGAAAAAAAGAGCCTCAATATATGGGCTGAAAACATTATTCAGTTTTGAGTTTATATTTTGTGAGAGTTTCTAATTTCTCAAAATTTTCTGTGGTTATTTTTGCAGTTTCACTCGTACATAATCTAGAAAAATAACAAGTATAAAATAAGGTGTTCAAAAAATCCCTACCAAAAGGGAATTACATTATATTATTATACTTTGAACTGAATGGGGAACATTTTCAACATTTGATATGGTTCCAGAAATAAATTTCTCATTGGGTTAAGAGTTTCGACGTATTTCCCAGTGGGTAGTGACTTTTCAAACACCTGCACAGCTATAATCTAAATAAACACAGTCCAGTAAAATTATGGTACTATACTTTGTTCTAAAAGAGCAATTACAAGAAATGATAACTCGTTTCTGTGTTAAGGTTAACTAAATAATTTATTAACTGGTTAAGAAATAAATATGAAAATAACTATCAATCAGCAACACCTAAATTTGAAAATTAGAGTATGAACCAATTTATTAATAAACAATGTATTAAAAGTGTGTTGGTAAATAAAATTTCAGTTTAAGACAAATCAGTAGTAAAATGCTTTAGTTTTAGTTTTGATCCTTTTTGAACTATAAATCCTCTCTCTCTATGAAGTCTAGCTTTACAATCAATTATCCCACTAAGTATAGGAGAATTTCCCATAAATACATGATCCAAATCATTCATTAAGTGTCCTTTCTTATTTGGATTATCTAAGCTAGGATTCATTCTCTCTTTTTCATTATTGACTGCTGTACTGATTGGAGGTTGCGAACAAACTTCAAATACCTGCTGATCTGCTTTGTTTGGGGGTTGGATCACAACATTCAATAACAGTGGAGCATCTGAAGAACTTTGTACAATATGTTCATCAAGTTTCAAGTGTTCATTTTCAGACCCTGAGTTTTCAGTCCACAATGAGCCTAAACAAGCGTGTCCTCCACCCACACTTAATCTTGCTGATTTACGAAGAGTTTTATTCATAATACCTTGCTTCAATGGTTCAGGTGAATGTATTTTCAACTGTTCAAACAATGAAGAAGGAGATACCAATTTATTGTTGAATGAGGTCTCAGAACAACAAGGGGAAACTGAATTAATGGGGGAGATTTCATCTGAAGTTTGTGATTCTGGTGAAGGTGTACTCAAAATATTCCTGTAGAGAGATCGATTTATGCCAGAGGTTCTTCTGACTTTCTGCTTGACTTTCCTTGGCTTGTTTCCTTTTGAAATGGACTCCATCAAGAAGGATGAAATTTCTGACAACACTGGAGCACCTTCAGAGTAATCTGGAATACCTATATTGGACTTGCTAATTGGAATATCAGCCCTGGCATTATGTGCTTCTAAACTTTGCAAGTGCATATTTTTAACTTCCATTTCGTATGAAGTTTTGTTTTCAGTTATGGAGTTTTGATAAGGTTCTGAACAGGGAATCAATAAGGTAGGTTTATCAGTATTAATATTCTGGTCTTTGGGATTTCCATATTTACTTTCTTTGAGTACTACCTCAGTGGAATTTTCTTTTGTATCAATATGAAGGGATGGTAATTCATTGTATTGACTGTTTGCACACAATGGTTGAATTCTTCTTGATTGTCTTCTCTTTCGTTTTGATTTGTCAACAATCAGTTTACATGGAGAAGTATCCACACTTTCCAGATATAAATCTTCCTCAAAGTTACTGATAAACTTTATCTCTGGCTCTTTGTCTGTACAATTATCAGTGGCAGCGGCAGCGGCAGCGGCAGCGGCAGTGGCAGCAGCAGCGGCATGAAAAATAGTTTGAGATTGTATTCCATGTTCTACCTTTATTTTCACCAAACCTGAAGATATTGAGTGAATATCATTCTTACAATTTGTTCCTAGAATTTCATCACAATGGATTGTTTCAGCACTTTCTAAATCAAGATTGGAAGTATTGATGGAATTGGTGACAGATAACAGTTGGCTATTTTCCTCATTTTCATCTTTGGAAATGTCCTGTAAGGCTTTTTCAACTTGTTCCAATGTTACATTAAGGCCAGTAGGAATTTTTACTCCAATTCTTTTAAGGTTTTTTGATTTATTTTTCCGTAATTTTAATTTACATTTTGAAGGATTATAGTTAGGAGAAAAACGACATTGTCTCTTCAATTTAACAACACCCATACAATCTCTGAGAGATTGATTTTTACCTTTTGGAGATTCATAAATGGTCTCTAAGGCTGTTGGCTTAAATTCTGAGATTTTTGTATTAGCTTGGAGATAAACATCTTCAATACTTGACTCTTCTAGGCAATTAAATAGGATATCAGTATTCAGACTTCTCTCTCTTTCATCTTTGGGTGCTCTTGGACGAAGAGACCGACCTGAACTAGACTTAGGTTCTGATAAATCCATATTATGAAGGCCATTAAATATATATATATATATATCCTGAAAATATAAGATACATAAATTGAGAATTATTTAACTATATATATAGCAAAATGGTCTATCAAATGCAATTAGCCTAATATATCCTATAAAAATACTTACATAGCAAATGCATTGTTAGAGCCCTACATTATGGTAGAGACTTAGTCATTTCATATATTTTATAATGCACATGATTTTAACCCTTTCATGCCTGATTTTCATTTACTTTTCATGCCAAAACAAAACTTGTGTTATATCTCCAGAATGACTAAAATCTCAAAATTTGATGGTCTATTTGCACCCCTATGGCATGATAGGGTTAAGTACAAGTTAAGATCTAACCCTAGTTTATCATGAAAATTTTAAAACTGAATTTGTTTTATTTGCTTTGTACTGTTGTTACTGCTTATTGGTGGCAGACATGGGGTAATAGTAATAGACTATCACAGAATTTTTCAAGTAATAGTAATAGATCATAATTTTTTGGCTGTAATAGTAACAGAAGGCAAAGTAATAGTTTATTACTTTTCTATTACAGTGGCAATGGACATATTGTGTGAACAAAGAACTGAAAAAATTAACAATCTACTCTAAACTAAACATGTATGTGAACTAATAGTGACAAATTTTTCCTTCAATAAAGTACAATTTATCAAGACCTACAGTCTCTGAAATTGTAATGATTTGGTTGAAACAAATATTTGTTAGCACACTGTTTCTAATTGCATTTAAATAGACATAAAGATCCTTTTCAAACGAGTGAAATACCCCACGTACAAAAGTAATAGTAATAGATAACAAAGTAATAGTAATAGAAACCCAGTAATAGACCCTATGTCTGATTGGTGGTAAGTCTATCCATCATTTTGGAGGGAAATACTGGGTAAAAGATAAAGGGTACCTACACCATCTGTTGTTAAGTATGACTCCCCCAAGCATCAACAGATAGTGCAGTGAAACTCAGACCTACAGCAGGTGGGTCTCATTGGTTGACTCCTTTTTACCTATCCACAATGAATGACAGAAACCTCTTGAAGTGAGTAGAAGACAGGACAAAATCACCGATACAGTGAGAGGATCAACGAAGATAAAAGTTCAGTTTGAAGTAAGAATTCTTGGAAAAACATCCCCTACACGTAAAAGAATAACAAAACAGTTATTCATAAAATTTTGGGGGCTGGGTAATTCCAGGACAAATAGACAAATGAAAGTGCCAAATGTACACTCCACCATCTCCAAAATTCATGAAACTTGGTGTGAGGGTTGGTTTTGGTCCAAATTACAAAAATCTGAATTTTTTTGAAAATTGGCCAAGTTGGTCAAATTTTATGGCTTGACCAAATTTTGGTCAAATGAAAAAACCAACAGTTTTCAAACGTAAATATCTCAGCTGCTAATTGTGGTAGCGTAATAAGTCTTAAATGATAAAATATGTAAAATTAACTGTAGTTTCTAAATATGTATCATTTTTTTAGGGTAACAAAAATAAAATTATGATTTTTTGGAAAAAAATGTCATTTTTTTTTTTTTTTGCGATTTGGCAGCGAAGATATCATTTTTCGAAAAAAAGACCAAGAATAAAAAATGTTTATTTGATGTATGTACACCATAATAAGTAATAAAAAGTCAGCTTATAGTTTATTATAAGGCTCAAAACTGAGTTTGAAATTAAGTAATAAATTTTTTTTTCAGACGACGAAGATTTATTACAGACTTGTTGGTCCAAAAAAAGACAATTTTCAAATCATATAAAAAATACATGTAGATAAACCAAAGGAGAAAAAATCTTTTAAAATATATGTACAATGTACATACATAACCTCTCTTATATTTAGGGACAGAATATATTGACAATAATAATGTTTAATTTATAAAGCACTTATCAGAGTATAAAATACTCTTCCTAATACTACACGTACACAAGTCTTTGAGAATGAATTAAGAGACAGTATTCTCATCCAGTGAATCCAAATTTTAGACACTAATAATATAATAATAAGAAAAAAGAATTTGAAAAGATTTTTATAACTATTAAGTAGACACACAAATCTTAGATAAAAATTTTAGAAATATTATATAGACAATCTTAAATAGTATACATTCGATAGAATTTATTTTATCTTCTTTGAAAAGTTATTTAATTCTTGAAGCGGAAAAATGTATTGTATTCTTGTTCCTCCTCGTAAACTTGCTTCAATACTCCCAAATATATTTTCTGTTGGAACGTGACAAACATCATCTTGCGCAGGAAAAATGTATGAGGGACATACGCCCGAAGGATGGAGAAATTTTATCAGAAAATCATCATATTCACAGTCAAAGGACTGGACTAATCCGAGCCATAGTTTATTTTCATACATACAACCCACAAAAGAGCCTGTTTCAATTTCGCGTTGAGAGACAGTATTATGTTCTTGATCCGAAGCAGAAACTCTAATGAGCTCTCTTATTTCGACTGACTGTGCACTCTGAGAGAGTGGATAAACCTTCAACGAATTCTTGGAAATTGGGATGAAGCGATGTAATTGTTGAGTACCTTTGATAGAAGTAATAGGTTCACTCAGACGTTTTTGCAAAGAAAGCTCTACATCTACAACTTCTGCCTCAGAGACGTAAAAAAAGTCAATAGCAGTTAGGAATTCTTGAGAGCAGAAATTGTAGAAGTCCTCAGCTGTTAAGATTTGATGGTCAAGAGGCCATCGTAAGCTTTCTCTGGCAACTGCTCTTTTTACTGTTCTGCCAATACCGTCGCAGGCATTCTTCCCGTGGGATGTCGCGAAAAAATTCCACTCAGCATGAATTTTGAAGTCTTCGAAATGATGGCATAAATTTAGAAAATTTGTTTTATTCTTATACTGAGCCGCGCATCCATCTGTGAAATAATGAATTTTAGTTAGGTTTGAATTTTGTTGTTGGATGCACAGGATTAATTTTTTGAGAAAACTATGAACCAGAATTGTATCATGCCTGCGACAGTTTGAAACGAAGCAGTAACTTTTGCAAATTAGTTTTCCTGCATTGTTTTTGGAATAATAAACGAATGGGTGCACTGTACATTGCGAGTTCTCCCAATGGAACCCCTGGGCACAATATTGTACGATGAATGAGAAGTTTTCCACGAAATCACCCACCAAAACACCTTCATTTTCAGGCAGAGTTTCTTTTAGATTTTTGAAGTAACTCAACTGACATTTATTCGTGAAGTGGTGTCTTGTCAGTTGTGCAATTTTTTTGGTGAGCGATTCCATGTATTCCTCTGGAGTTTCGGTGATATCTTTTAACATACAGTGATCAACGGACACCCATTGTTTATATTCTCTCTCTTCCATCGCCATGAAGTCCAAACTTTCCAAATAATTTTTGATTCCGACCTCTCGTGGGCATCTTTTGCATCGGTGCATCATACAATCTTCATTGTCCATGCCGCAGATGGATAAAAACATTAATTTTTTGTAGTCTAAATCTTTAATGCCTAACGCTGATATTTGTAGTTTCGGATTTTGGTGATGCGTACATACGCAGACACTGTGAGTTCCGCTTTGTCCCGCAAGCACGCACCACGACGGTCGAAGATGAGCAAAGGTACTAAAGCCTATTTTGGGATTTTCATCATTTTTTGCATATTCAGCATATAACTCTTTCAAGTTACACAATACCAGTCTTTTTTTTTTTTTATTATTTTTTTTTCACCCTCTTCATTTATTGCAAACTTATAATCTTTGATTCCTGGGCACATCCTACTATATTCGTCATTTTCATAAAACTCCTGAATGATTTTTTTCATTTCAGCTGTGACGACCTTCCCTTTCGTCATGTTTGGAATGTTAGGAAGAATCCCAAACTGTTTTTGAAGATTGCGGCTCTTACGCACCATATACTTTGTTGCTCCAAAGAAGTCAGCAGTTTTTTCAATGGGATAGGGATACAATGATAGTATTTGTAACCTAAGATTGCGATCGTTACTTGCTTGAAATTTCTCCTTTAATTCTTCCATAACCTTTTGATACCTGAAATAAAGTGTATTTGACATTAAGTTTAATTAGTATATTTTTAATTAAACTTTTCATAAAATATATGTATATGTATTATATTGTCCGATTATAAAAATGTAAACAGATAAAACTTAATTTAGTATATACTTCGATGACTGTATTAAATTTAATTTAAAATGTCAAATTTCAATAACTATGTCCGAAAAGTAGTCTTGCCTCTCTAAATCTTCCAAACAACTTTTTTTGGACGGACCAGCTTCAGAATAGTCAATAAGAGCCCCATAAGCAGCTTCAAAACTTCGTTTAACCTTTTCCGTTGTCAATCTGAATTTCGTAGAAGCCTTTATCTGTTTTTGTCCCGGCTTCAATCCAGCTGTAAAACAAATTCATAAATTTAGGTTGCGTGAAACAATCAAATATCAAATATTTTGTATATATGTATTCAAGTGCTGATGCTAATATTTAAAAACAGAAAACTATGAATTTGGCATTAAGAAACAAATGTCCTGAACGGAGTCTCTATTGTTTTATTACCTGTTTTAATAGGGTTTTCATCAAATAAAGGTAAAATATTGTCGCTGAGCAAATCTTTATTGAATTGCCTGTCTTGAATGACAAATTCTTCCAATGGTGGTGGATTCGTGGAATCGCTACTGCTGCGCTCCATACATTCATTAAGTATGTCTGGCTCAGGTATTGGTGCAGGTTCCGGCTCTCTGGATGAACGTTGAACATGTTCTAATACAATTGGCTTCTTTTTAATTGTGACAGCAATTGCTGCATAGTAATTGATTTTCTTCCAAAATTCCATAGCTTGCAGCTGCCATGGCAGAGTTTACTTTTTTGATGTTACAGAAAATTCTTCTTGAGTGTTTTTTGATAGGATCGCAACAAAATTTTGTGTTTTGAGGCATTTTAAGGGTTAGGTAAATTTACGTATACTAGAAAATTAGGTATATAATGAAGATCTGGAAAGAAAGCAAAAAATTGTTAAAATTTGGAGGATTTTTTTTTTTTAGTAATTTTTTTTTCATAATAATCGTCAATAAGCTGACTTTTTATTACTTATTATGGTGTACATACATCAAATAAACATTTTTTATTCCTGGTCTTTTTTTCGAAAAGATATCTTCGCGAGCTGATATTTACGTTTGAAAATTATTGGTTTTTTCATTTGACCAAAATTTGGTCAAGCCATAAAATTTGACCAACTTGACCAATTTTCAAAAAAATTCAGAAATTTGTAATTTGGACCTAAACCAACCCTCACACCAAGTTTCATGAATTTTGAAGAGGTTACCGTGTACTTCATTTGTCTATTTCTCGTAGAATTACCCAGCTCATAAATGTAACAAGCTTAGGCCAATGTAAAAATGCAAAAGCAATAACATTTCTAAGAAATTCAAAAGATAACTAGTCCTAATCCTAAATTCTAATTATATAGCAATAGGGCTCATATGCCTTAACCAGAGAATAATGGGTTTTATCAGTGTATACCCATTCATAAGGCAGTTTTAAAAATGAATCTAGGCTATAAAAGAAGGTCATTCATGGAATTTAAAAGTAATAGCCTTGGACTTGGATAATTATAGACAGTTGAAAATAGCACGCACGCCGAGCCAAAATCAAAGTCCAGGGTTTCTGAGATGTTTGAACATTCTACATTTGAAAGTTTGGAGGTCATAGACAGGGAGAAAGATAGATTGAGGAAGTTTGTTCCAGAGTTGACTGGTTGAGTAGATGAAAGATTGAAAATACCAATTAACCCTTCCATTAAAGTTAGACAGAAAATGAATGAGAATGTGTAGAAGGTCTGGTACTAAATGCTTTCCTTAACAGAGGAAGAGAGAGGGATTGAAGACTGAGTAACAGATGAGGAATTGATGAGACAAAAAACCTTTGATTTCAACTAGTCAAATACAGCTGTGTGGGTTGTTAAGTCACGCCACACATGAGAAGCATACTGCAAACATGGGTGGAGAAGACCCCCTATATAGATATAGCAACTGAGCATGGGTGAAGAAACTGTGGAGGTGGTACAGCACATCTAACCTCTTAGAAGCTGAATGAGAGTACAGTGATCCCCCAACTTGCATGAGGGTTCCATTCCTGAAAAAGCTTGTGTGAAAATGATGCAGGTTGGAACTATCTCCCCATAATATAAATGGGGTTAAGGGGATAAAAGTTTAAAAAAATCATGTAAAAAGTAATTTTTACCTGAATAAAAGCTTTTAAATCATTGTACAATAAATGTATAATAATAATATTGCATATAAAATAATATATAACAAGTATAAATAGTAAAAACTTGTAAAAAAAACAAATTTCAAAAACATCACTTTAAAAATAATGTAATAATCCAGAGGAGCACATGAAAGACGATTCAATATAAACTAACCAGTTGTACAAAAGACGAGCTACTGGGCATGTTGCTGCCAGCTGCAAATGCTAAAGTACCACACATACACATAATATATGTAAGTATTGTATGCGTAAGTATCATATGTATTGTATGCGTAAGTATCATATGTATTGTATGCGTAAGTATCATATGTATTGTATGCATAAGTATCATATGTATTGTATGCATAAGTATCATATGTATTGTATGCATAAGTATCATATGTATTGTATGCATAAGTATCATATGTATTGTATGCATAAGTATCATATGTATTGTATGCATAAGTATCATTTGTATTGTATGCATAAGTATCATTTGTATTGTATGCGTATCATATGTATTGTATGCATAAGTATCATTTGTATTGTATGCATAAGTACCAGTATCATTCATATTGTACTGCATGCACAAAAAAGTGTTAAGTAATTTTTTTAGTATTTGCCACAATTTTAAAAAATTTGTGCTGATCTATCTTTGAATCTTAGCTCCTGTAGATCAGAAAAGGGGTAGTGAAATGTTCTCATCCTATCTCTGAATTTGTGCAGGTTGAGGGATCACTGTATATGTGATCTTTCCAGGAAAGATCATGAGAAAATGAAATGCCAAGAATGTTAAGAAAAGAGGAAGGATTGAGTTGTGTTGTCGAAGGTAAGGGGATAGTCATGTGAAAGATTGTGACCAGTAAACAGATTGAGAAACTGAGTTTTTGAGGCATTGAAAGCAACTAAGTTTCCTCTACCCCAATCAGAGATGGCAGAAAGATTAGAGGCCACATGTATAGCCACCCTATACAAAGCATGGAGTGACTGTTGAGAGGGATGCTTTGCAAAGGAGGTGGAGAAATGAAAAGTGGAATCATCAGTATAGGAATGGATAGGACAGGAAGTGAATTAAAAGATTATTAATAAATAATAGGAAAAGAGTGGGTGACAGGACAGAACCCTGAGGAACACCACTGTTAATGGAGCTTTAGAAGAACAGTGGCCCTCTACAACTGCAGCTATAGATTGGCCAGAAAGGAAATTAGAGATGAAGTCACAGACAGAAGGATAGAAGTTTGGAAGTTAAAGATTTGTGCCAAACTCTGTTAAAAGCTTTTGAAATGACTAGTGCAACAGCAAAAGTTTCACTGACATCCTGAAAGGAGGATGACCAAGAGTCAGAGATATGCAAGAAGATTGCCAGTAGAGCATCCCTTGCAGAACCCATACTAACAATCTGAAAGAAGATTGTGACAAGAGAGGTGTTTAAGAATCTTCCTGCTATTAAGAATAGATTAAAAAACTTTAGGAAGACAAGAAATCAAAGCAATTGGACAATAGTTTGAGGGTTGAGAGTGGTCAGCCTTCTCTGGGACAGGCTGAATATAAAACTTCCAGCAGGAATGAGAACCACCAGATGAAAGACAATGATGATAGAGTTTGTCTTAGCAGAGTGTCAGCACAGAAGCACAGTTCTTAAAGACAACAGGAGGAACACCATCAGGACCATACACCTTCCTAGAGTTGAGCCCAGATAGGGCAGAAAGAACATCTTTGGAAGAGATTCTAATTTCAGACATAATAAAGTCAGAGGGAGGAGGAGATGGAGGAACAACACTGAAATCATCCAGAGTTGTGAGTGAAGCACATAATATCAGTTTATATAGCATGTGAAATGAATTTGTTCCCTAAATAATTTTGCGTGTTATAGCAATTTACATAAAGTGGTACTGCATATCATGAGACCTACCTGTATAGAGAAAATACGAGGGTACAGCAAGATGTAAGTCTAAGATGAAGTTGAGCCTAAGCCTAGCCCTAATGTTAGTGACAGGGATGCAGGTCCAAGTAAAGCTGAGCCTAAGCCAAGTGTCAGTGATAAGGATGCAGGTCCAAGTTACATTACATTACAATTGAAAAACATGAAGCCACTGGGGCCTATCAAGGTTATCCAAGTCATGAGATATATTTTATAATAAAATCTTACAAAACATCAATCTAAAGTTAGCTAATTAATATAACTATTTACTGCTACCAAAGTAGCCTACATAACTTAAGAATATACACTATTTACAATCTACAAACTCTCTCTCTCATTCATGAAAGCATCCAAATTTTTCTTGAAACTAACTAAGGAGCTACTATTAACCACATCATATGGTAAGCTATTGCAAAAATCTACTACTCTGTGACTGAAAAAGCATTTTTGTAGATCAAGTCTACAAGTCTGTTTTCTAATTTTCTTCTTATTCTCATGAGCTATCCCATCATGCATTATGCTTCTGGAATCTCCGTTTGTTTTTCCAATGAATGACTTCAGCCTATAGATGTTGAAGAACTGGTTTTTTTTTTACACTTTCAAAAATTGTTGTACAATGTGTACATATTTTTTTACAATTTAGAAAAATGTTGTACAATGTGTACATATTTTTACAATTTAGAAAAATGTTGTACAATGTGTACATATTATTTTTACAATTTAGAAAAATGTTGTACAATGTGTACATAATATTTTTATACTTTTATACTTACGTTTTATATTTTGTTTTCATTTTTTATTTAGAACTTACCATTACCATTTACCATTCTGGTGAGTGGAACTGTGAAGAATTGGTGCATGAACCTTGAATCAGGTATAAAATAATCTTGTGGGGAACTGTGAATGCACAAATCATGGGACATGACTGTAAATGTTGTATGTGGCCCCATACAATGCCGTTTCATTATTACACAGTTAAAAAAATATTCGAGCTTTGAGGGGTTATAAGGCTGATTTACCTGTTCTGTGGAGGCATAACCACAGGGCCTGGGTCATTCAGGAAGTGTTTAGTGAGTGGGTCACCACCTACTTCTGTCCTACAGTGAAAAAATATTGAGAGGACAATGGGATGGAATCAAGGGCCCTGCTGGTTACTGATAATGTCCCTGGCTACCCTTTAAACCTTGAGACTGGACATACCAACTTCCTAGTGGAAGCGTGTTTCCTTCTACCAAACATCACATCCATCCAGCAGCCCATGGACCAAGGGGTACTAGCCACATTCAAGGGTTATTACCCGCATAAGACCTTTGGTCAACTGGTTGCAGACACTGATGGGCAGGACAAAGAGAGCATGTGGGAGTGGTGGAAAAGAAAAACACCAACCCACCAGTACCAGAATCATAGATCAGAACATGATGACAGAGCTAAGGCACTGGTGATTAAAAAGCCAGCGCTAAGAGACCCTAATGGTGACTTATTTGTTTTATTTATTTTATTTACTTAATCTGTATTTTATTTGTTAAATAATAATATTTCCTTTTTCAGATATTATTATTATTATTTTATTTTCCAACATATTCTTTAATTTTTGTCATGACTTGGGGTGGGGGCTGCACTTATCCCTATAGACCCTATGTTATAATTCCCCCATATAACACAGATTCCTATAATGCGGAATCTCCAGGAACACATCTACTGAGTTATGCGAAGGATACTTGTATTCTTTGAATACAGCAATCCTTCAATATGTACAAAGGATTCATGTATGAAAAATTTGTATGTATCAAATACTATAATACATAGTATCAATGGGGATATGTACAAGCAGCTACAATTTTGTGACTTTCACAAAATTGCATTGTGGAAAGTACAAATTAAAATCATTACATAATATGTACATAAACTTTTAACAAATATATGAGAAGCACAATAGCCAAAGTGTGAAGTGTATAATGTAAGCAAACAGACATGCCTGGAGAAGAGTGTACAATGTACATACTAAATATGGATCATAATTTTAAAAAGTCTCAATGCAGGAAGTTGGTTAAAATTAACCAGTCTCATCTTTAAAACATATAGGGGTCATTCCAGCTCAATTGGTACAGGGGTGGTCGGGTGACCATCTCCGATTTTCTTCAAATTTTCAGGGTTGATTCATACACCATTCAATAGCTAAAATCTAAAATTTTAGCTTCCTCAGTCAAAAACTTTTAATTTTATGGTTGCTTAAATGGCCCCCACCTTCGACAAAAAATGCCCATGTTGGGCTTGATCGGCCAATGCCTTCATTTTGAGAGGCCTTGAAAAGTGTCTTCTAATAGGAGTTGAAGCTTCAAATTTGTCATGCCAATACAACTTCTGGTGGGCTTTTCAATTTTGCAAGCAAAAAGGCTGTGGAACAAATAGTTTCTGAGTTACAAGGGCTTAAATATGGCTCCATTTTGAAGCTTGCATCAATTCCTCCCACTTTTACGACTCTACCATTTTCAAAAGTTTTAGTTCTACATCAATCACAGCTGTTTTAATACTCCTAATAGTCTCTATGGGTTGTAAATTTATGAGTGAAATAAAAAAATAACCAAAAAAGGATTTATTTCTATTTTTAAAAATTTCCAAAAGTTGATATTTTCACAAAGTTTGCAAAATTAATATCAACTTTGGGGCTTAATATAAAGGTGTCCGAAATTAGTCGGAGTTGATACTTCTAGTAAAGAAAGATACATATGTGTAAAAAAACATATATTAAGGAATAGATCTCAACTCAACTCCTTCATATAGTTTTGGTGATTCAAAGAAAAGTGCTTTTTGTGAAAAATCTCAAATATTTGCAAAATTTGTAAATTTTTAAATTTCTATTTATAACATTGAATTGTAATTTTACTTCCATTTTATTACTTATTAAGTTGATTTACAATTGTAATAATATGTAAATAAGTCTAAAACATACAAGAAATTTAATATGTCTGTCAAAACAACCAGCGACTCAAAGGGCTCTGGGTAGCTCATTTCGCTTTGTATATTCTTATAAATGTAAAACATGATGGTTAATCATTAATGTCCAGGCCTATTTTATAGATCATGATCTTTTATTTTCAGAAGATTTAACTAGAGCAATTAACTTAATTTTACTGCCTGTAATAATGGCTTATTCTAATCAAGAATCAAAGTGCAGCTTTGGTATGTATGTACTCTGTCAGATCAACCAAAAAAAATTGAAATTAACACCCTCATCTCTCATATTTTGCTGAAATTTGGTTTATAGGGAGTTTGTGAGCCCTGAATCCATTTCTGAAATTATAAGGTCAATCCGACCAACGGTTCAAGAGATATGACCTCGGGCAATTTGAGGTCACTCGCGAGGTTACTAACATTTGGCGAGCCATAACTTGGGTAATAATTGTCATAATTATATAAAAGTATATATATTTAGAATAGAAAACGACAAGGAATCCAAATATGCAAATTTTAGAACTCTAGGTTGAAAAATAAAAAAGTTACACTGTAACCAAAATTTGAGGTCACGATTTGACCTCTGGGGTATCAAATGAGAATTTTTTTTTTTAAATGTAAAAAATGAAGGCATAGGCATTGGCTATTAGAATCAGCAAAAAAAAGTTTGTTTATGTTAGTATTTTTCATGTAACTAATATATAAGTGAACACCATATTCATAAGTTGTGCATCAATTCTACCTATTTTTTCACACTTAAGCTCATAATTTGACCTATAGAAATTAAAATTACATTTTTTATAGATATAAAAAACAAAGTCAGAGTTCTTGACTAATAGAAACAATCATAAAAAGTTTGTTTATGTTGGTACTTTTCATGTAACTAACTTATAAGTGAACACCATATTTATAAATTGCTTGTCATTTCAAGGAATTTTTATATCATAACTATCAATTTGACCTCAAGCTCCAAGAATTTAATAAAAATTGTATTTCACTGCTAATCTACACTGGCAATAATAGTTATAATAGTGAAAGGGGAAGACTAAGCTCACATGTAGCCTAAACAAACCTGTTGAAACATGTTGCTACTTGTCTAAGTGCAGAATCAACACAGATAGTTGCAAAATTCCTTGTCTACAGGTTAGTACAGTTCCAGCCAGCACTGTGGGTGGCTGGTGGGTATGGTGTTTTAATGAGCCTCAGAGACTATCAAGGCCTAAAATATTAAGTGTGTATAGCTATATATTTTCTAAAAAATATATATTACCTAATTGTAAATCCTATATCTTTACAGATCAAAATACAATGGTTCGGCACTTGAAATACTGCCAGGACCCTATTCAAAAACACAAGAAACGCATAACAATCAATCTTAGAAAAGTGACTGATGTACTTGTTGAAAAATGTGCTGGAAGAGTGAAAAAAAAACTCATTCATTGTTGTGTGTGAACTGCTGGACACTGATAATGAAAAACCCCACTATACTTAGTACCACTGAAAACAACGAGTCTGAGCAGGATTCAAATGAATCATCTACTATCAGTGGCTTGAGTAACATCTCTTCAATTCAAGATCTGGACAATGACAGTGATTGCTTGATAAAGGAAAATCCTTCAACTTCAGTTGAACCAGTTCTAGCATTTCTGGACCAAACACCAGTTAAAAAAAGTAAGTAATAAATTAATATAATAACTTATACTTTACTACAAGGTCTGTTTGATCTACTATATAGCCAATTATATAGCATTTAAGGTACTATAATTAATATTTAATTACTAATATTCAGGTGTGTGAAACCTTTTTTTCTGTTCTTTTCAGAAGGGCTGTCATTAAGCCAGAAAAAGCGCAAGGCTCGTGGTAAGCTATCATCTGCTCAGAAACACCTGAAGGAGAGGCTAGAACTCAGTTATGGTGTTCAAATTACCGAGGAGCTAAGTGATACTTCAAAACCTGAAACTAAATCTGAAAAACATCTAGACAAATTAATGAATGAATTGAAACAGTCATTCCTGGAGAGCAAATGTCACCATCACAAACTACAAATATTGACACTCTCACCATACACAATTGAAAAAACAGCTAGTTTCTTTCAAACTACAACATACATGGTGAAAAGAAGCCGTTCACTTAAATCAGAACATGGAATCCTTCTGAAGATTCCACTAATGAGCAAAGGAAAAGTGATATCTGAAGAACACAAAGATATAGTTAGAAGATTCTATGAGTCAGAAGAGGTTAGTCGTATGTGTCCTGGCCAAAAGGATTGCGTGAAAGTTATCAGTGCTGAAGGTGCAATGAAGGTGCAAAAACGATTGGTCCTCGGGAATTTAAGAGAGATGTTTGAACTATATAAAAATGATGAAAAGAATCCCAAAATAGGATTTTCCACATTTGCAAAATTACGGCCATCATATTGTGTGCTTGCCGGTAGTGGTGGGACTCATTCTGTCTGTGTCTGCACATACCATCAAAATCCAAAATTGCAGCTGGCTGCATTGGGAGAAAGAGGTCTTTCATACAAGGATCTTATGGATTACAGTGTCTGCAGTACAGAAAGAGAGACTTGCATGATGCAACTTTGCAATGACTGCCCAAGAGAAGAGGGTGTCCTGGATTTTCTTGAGTTACTTGACAGTGTGAAATCAGCTCCAAATGAAATATCTTACAAGCAATGGGTGACTGTTGACCGTTGTACAATGGTTGATAAGGTGGAGCCACTTCATGAATACTTATCATCCCTAAGCATGAAAATATCCCGCATGGTTCATCATCACTTTGTTGCTCAGCAACAATCACAGTACTTCAAGCAGTTGAAAGAAACACTACCACCTCAGAGTGAGGTAGTTATAGTAGGTGATTTCTCTGAGAATTATTCTTTCATTGTCCAGGATGCTGCCCAAGGGTTTCACTGGGACAATTCACAGTGTACAGTTCACCCTTTTGTCATCTATTATAGATCATCTGCAGACCAGGAACTTAGCCATTTTAGTGTCTGTTTCTTATCTGCATCACTAAAACACAACACTATAATGGTTTACTCATTCATATTGAAGCTTATGACGTATGTTAAATTCAGATGCCCACAATTGAAGAAGGTGCACTATTTCTCAGATGGATGTGCTGGCCAATATAAGAACAGATACAACTTCACAAATCTCTGTTACCATGAAGAGGATTTTGGTCTGTCTTGTGAATGGCACTTCTTTGCTACATCCCATGGCAAAAATGCATGTGATGGGATTGGAGGAACAGTGAAAAGAGCTACTGCTCATGCCAGTTTGCAGAGAACTACAGAGAGGCAAATTCTTACACCAGAACACATGTTTCAGTTTTGTGAAGAAAACTTGAGCAAGAAGATTAATTTTTTCTTTGTAACTACAGCTGATTTGAAAGATGCAGAAGAACGGTTGGAACATCGATTCAAGGATAGTAGGGCTATTCCTGGAACTCAGAAATATCATAGATTTGTTCCCCTAAACAAGGAAGAACTGATGGTGTATCCCATTTCAAGTGGCATTGGAGAAAAGAAAAGAATAAGGAAAAGTCATTTTACTAATGAACCTGCAATGCTTGGTAACCTAAAATGTGTCAAACCAGGAGAGTATGTTGGCTGCATTTATGACATGCAAGTTTGGTATGGAATTGTGGAGGAATATTGTGAAGAGTTTGATGATTTCACTGTGAACTTTCTACATCCCTCTGGGTCATCAGGATCAAGTGCATATTATTATCCATCAAACAAGGATTCATGTGCAGTGCCAGGACATCATATATTAACTGTAATGAGTTGTCCTACCCTAAGAGGAGGCAGCAGAATTCAATACATTTTTCACAAAAAGAAATTGATGAGAGCATCGAGCATGCAAAAATTGTATTAGGCTAGCACATGAATCCTCTAAGTAGGTCTTCCCCTATCACTATTATAACTATTATTGCCAGTGTAGATTAGCAGTGAAATACAATTTTACATTTTTTGCCTTTGTTTTTATATCTATAAAAAAATTAATTTTAATTTCTATAGGTCAAATTATGAGCTTAAGTGTGAAAAAATAGGTAGAATTGACGCACAACTTATGAATATGGTGTTCACTTATATGTTAGTTACATGAAAAATACTAACATAAACAAACTTTTTTTTGCTGATTCTAATAGCCAATGCCTATGCCTTCATTTTTTACATTTAAAAAAAAAATTCTCATTTGATACCCCAGAGGTCAAATCGTGACCTCAAATTTTGGTTACAGTGTAACTTTTTTATTTTTCAACCTAGAGTTCTAAAACTTGCATATTTGGATTCCTTGTCATTTTCTGATTCTAAATAAATATACTTTTATATAATTGTGACCATTATTACCCAAGTTATGGGTCGCCAAATGTTAGTGACCTCGCAAGTGACCTCAAATTTCCTGAGGTCATATCTCTTGAACCGTTGGTCGGATTGACCTTATAATTTCAGAAATGGATTCAGGGCCCACAAACTCCCTAAAAACCAAATTTCAGCAAAATCTGAGAGATGAGGGTGTTAGGCACTGGTTGATCTGACAGAACACAGACTCACCAGGAAGGTGGGTATGTATACCTAACATGAGCTGACAGATGAAACAAGGAAACTGCTATTGTGGAGAACAAAAGCAACTGTAATCAACCCAAATAGTGCTACTGTATGCTACCACCATGAAAAAATGTTTGGAATGCATTACCAACAAATGCAACATAGCTGCCAAGATCTATGGAGAAATCATCGAAAGAAGATAACAAGTAAGTAAATATAGGTACTAATATATTTATATTTCATAAAGAAGTTTATATTGTAAATTGTAACCTAAATTAGCTATTTAATTTTAATAGGGTAGGCTATATACTGTGCTACTGAATGCATATGTTTTAAATATTTTATACGAATAGCCTATAACCAAATGTTGAGGTTTTAAAATTATTTTCCAATGTGTTTAGAGTTTACATTACCCTACTTTATTTGCAGAATCACTACAAATTATTGACAAGACATAGCAACTAGACTGAATCTGATACCAGGACAGAAACTTTGCTCAACATGCTTCTCTAGAGCCAAACGATTGAAGATGAAAAAGACTCAGGTAGTGATGAATATGTTCCAGAAGAAATAGTTAAGGAGACATTTGACGAAACGTTAGGTTCACTAGAATGCTCACCCATTAAGTATGTAAGAGCAAGAGATCGAAAGTTTTACGCGAAAAGGAAACTAAAGCAAATTGAAACCAACAAAATCAAAGCTGTCAAAAGTACTTCATATGAAGCCTAGCATTTTGGATGAGGAAGTGGAGAAACCTATAGAGAGTGAGGAAGAAAAGTGTTATCAGCATATGATAGAGGAACTGAAAGAAAAGTGTAAAACTAGTACCAGACAAGAAAAGATACAAATTCTAACACTCCTTCCAATTGGTAAAACCTGGTCCAGAGAAAGAATTATGAAAGAATTTGAAGTGTCAGCCAGAATGGTTAATGCTGTGAGGGCCTTAAAGAGAAAAGAAGGTATCCTTCCTATAATGAGAAATAAAAAGAGTAGCAAGGGTATAAGCGATGAAATAAAGGAAAGTGATAGAATTTTTCCAAAACAATGAATATACTAGAGAATGCCCTGGTAAAAAAGACTACAAATCAAAAAAACACCACAAGGGAAGGTTCACAAGCAGAAAATACTGTTGTTGACAAATATCAGAGAATTATATACGCTTTACAAAAATAAATATCCAAACGACAAAATCTCCAAATCAAAGTTTTTTGAACTGAGACCAAAATGGTGTATGGGTGTGGGGAGTAAAGGATCACACAATGTATGCATTTGTGAAATACACCAGAACTTTAAACTTTTATGTGAATCACTCCCCATCAAAGTAGAATTAAGAGAGTTACTAGGGAAAATAGTCTGCAACACTGAAACCAGAAACTGCATGATTAATAACTGCAAAACATGTCCTGGTTTAAATGAATTACGGGATTGGCTTCTTACCATTTTTGAAAACAATGATTATGACATGGATGATGAGGTTTCCTTTAAGCAGTGGCTTCATACAGACCATACCCAACTGGTCACAATGACAAAAAGTGTTTCGAATGTAGTAGAAGACATATGTGAAAGTGCAAAAAAGTTGAAAGTACACCATTTCATAGCAAAAGCCCAATCAAAATATTTGTCCGACTGTAAAGAAAACCTCAATGATTCTACAGCATTAGTGCTTGTTGACTTCTCTGAAAACTATAGTTTTATAATTCAGGATGCCGTACAAGGGCATCACTGGGACAATACCCAGGCTACCTTGCATCCGGTAGTCTGCTATCAAAAAGTTGATGGTGAACTAAAAGTTACAAATTTTTGTGTAATATCAGATTCACTTACACACAACACAACTGCAGTTCATTCTTTTTTATGTGAAGCCTTGAAATTACTTAAAAGTCAGAATCCTAAACTAAAACATATTTGTTACTTTAGCGATGGCGCAGCAAGTCAATATAAAAACTATAAAAACATCATTAATTCAGTGTTACATGAAAAAGATTTCCAACTAACATGTGAATGGAACTTTTTTGCCACCTCTCACGGAAAGAGCCCCTGTGATGGTGTTGGTGGCACCGTCAAAAGGTTAGTTGCCGGGCAAGTCTACAAGCAACAAGTAAAGGTCACATCACCAATCCAAAAGAGATGTTCGATTGGTGCAAATCTAATATTAATGGTATACAATTTCTGTACATTGATTCAGCTAAAATTGAGGAAAATGCTAATTTATTTGAGTTAGAAAAAAGGTATTCCTTAATTAAGACAATCCCAGGAACCCATTCATATCACTGCTTTAGACCTTCATCAACAGGCATTAAACTGTACAAAATTTCTAGTGATGAAAATTTCTTTAACGTACAACTTTCCTTCCTCAATGCTACACAAGAAAATGTGGCTTACCAATATAAACCTGGTACATATGTGGCCTGTTTCTATGAAGGTGACTGGTTTGTTGGAAACATAGTTGAAGTGTGTGATACTGAGAAGGATCTATTAGTAAATTTCATGAAAAAGAATCCTTTTAAATGGCCTGAACAAGAGGACATTTGCTGGATTCCATTCCAACATGTTTTGTGTTCAATTGAACCACCTACAGTTGCTGGGAAAATGGGGAGACAGTACAAGTTATCAAATGATTGTTTATCTAAAATTGAGGAGTATTTTAAAAAAAGCCTAAGTAACTACAGACCTGTATCAAGCTGAATAATAAATTGCCAATTTATGGCTGTGAGGCCATGGAGTGTTGAAGACAATCAGACTTAAAGCCTGAGTACAATAATAAATTCCTGAGTCAGTGTCTAAACATAAGAGTTATTAGCTATATATAAGTTTACATACCGTACGAATTTACATAAAACAACACATATTAAAAAAAGAATATGAACTTATAGCCAATAATTCACATGCTTAAAAACTCAGGAATTCATTATTGTATATAGCTAAGTACTGTACACTTGTATTAAGGGAAGTAATACAACAAAGCTACTTAAATTTAAGGTTTTGTACTGAAAATGGTGGTTACTGCTAGTTTATCTGTACTAACTGCATAATTTAAATTACTAGGAAGTGCTTAAAGAGCAGTAGAACACAGTTCTACATGATTTACTTAGGTAGATCCAAGTATTGAGCCTACAAGCTGGTCCATCTGTTGTGTTAACTGCAAATGTAGTAATAATCTAGGTGTATATATTGTCTTTTTTATGAGTAAAACTTATTTAGATAATTTAACATTTGTGAATTAACTTACCAAGTAATAAAATGGAAGTAAAATTACAATTCAATTGTAAAAAGAAATTTAAACATTTCAAAATTTTGAAAAAATTCAGAATTTTTCACAAAAAGTACTTTTCTTTGAATAGCCAAAACTATATGAAGGATTGAGTTGAATCTATTCCTTAATATATTTTTGTACACATATGTATCTTTCTTTACTAGAAGTATCAACTCCCTGACTAATTTCGGACACCTTTATATTAAGCCCCAAAGTTGATGTTAATTTTGCAAATTTTGTGAAAATATCAACTTTTAGAAAATTTTAAATAGAAATAAATCCTTTTTTGGTTATTTTTTTATTTCACTCATAAATTTACAATCCATAGATACTATTAGGAGTATTAAAACAGCTGTGATTGATGTAGAACTAAAACTTTTGAAAATGGTAGTCGTAAAAATGGGAGGAATTGATGCAAGCTTCAAAATGGAGCCATGTTTAAGCCCTTGTAACTCAGAAACTATTTGTTCCACAGCCTTTTCGCTTGCAAAATTGAAAAGCCCACCAGAAGTTGTATTGGCATGACAAATTTGAAGCTTCTACTCCTATTAGAAGACACTTTTCAAGGCCTCTCAAAATGAAGGCATTGGCCGATCAAGCCCAACATGGGCATTTTTTGTCGAAGGTGGGGGCCATTTAAGCGACCATAAAATTAAAAGTTTTTGACTGAGGAAGCTAAAATTTTAGATTTAAGCTATTGAATGGTGTATGAATCAACCCTGAAAATTTGAAGAAAATCGGAGATGGTCACCCAACCAACTTTCTGAAATCTGTACCAGTTGAGCTGGAATGACTCTTAAATAAATTTATATTAATTATAAATAAATAAATAAATAAACAGAAAATGCATTAATATTTTCCATTTATTTTCAGGAAGAAGATGAATGGCAGCCCAGCCTAGGAAGAGGCCTTCAGGAGACTACAGCCTTTTAAAGTTTCCCAGATATGCTATGGAACTTGTCAGAGGTGAATGTTCATCAAATCTGGGTGCAGCTCTTGGGAATGCCTTGCTCCATGACATCAAACACCTACTGAGACCTGAAGTTGACATCAATCACATCATGGTTGACAAGTGCAAATTAGACAGGGCCAAAGCCCAAATTAGGGTAGTTAGTGAGGGTGTGGAATCAGAGAAAAAGAGACAGCTAATTTGTGTTGGTGTGGATGGGAAGGTTGACAAGAATACCATGACTTACAAAGAAATACACACACCTGAAGGGGAAACTGTTCTCAGAAAGTGTGTTGATGCAGAACATCACCTCACCTTCACCTGTGAAGATGGAAAATCTCCTGGCACTTACTTGACCCACAGAACAATTCCTGTTATAGGCAAGTAAAAACAAATTAAACTACTGGGATAGGCTCAGAGACCTTGACCTTTATTCCATAGAGAGGAGGTTTGAGAGATACATCCTGATCTATACCTAGAAAATCCTAGAAGGGCTTTTAGTTGCCCCCAATACCAAACCAACTGTGCCCACCTTGACAAGAACTGGCAGAATGTGTCAAAAACATCACCTCCCACCAAATAGCCTGAGAAGGATTCAAACCCTTCAATATAATAGTATCTCTAGGCAGGGTTCTCACCTGTTTAACTCTCTACCTCAGTACCTTAGAGATATAAGTGCAGTCCCAGTAGATACTTTTAAAAAACATTTGGACTTGTTTTTAACCAACATACCCAACCAACCCAGTGCCAGGGTATTCCTCTGCCAGACCAGCCCTCACAAATTCAATAGTGGACCAAATCGTATGGCAAGAGCAAGAGAAAAGAAGGGTGGTGACTACATCATGGTCCCACCTCGAGGTGCTGAGCAGACTTCGTGGGAGCAGCACAACCTTGAGACAGAAGTGCTTCAAGGTAAAATTCAAGGTAAACCAAACCATTAGCAGGTTAAGATTCGGTAGAACACATCCACCAAACTCAATATTGATATTTATATAGGGAGATAGCACAAAAAAGAAAACTACTTCTTTATACTAATTTTGGCCCACAAACACCTTTAAATGGGAGATCCAAAATGGGTGCACACATATTTCTACATTACTGTAGTCTTTACAGCCATACCTACACTTTTCCTCCGAAGTATATATGTTGTAAAGTATATGGTTGTAAATTGTGACTTGGTCCACAATTGATATGGACCGTGACTTATTTTTGGTTGGCGAGGTACTGGTATTGATGGGTACCGTAATGAAATTGACTAGATTCTTTGGATCTGATATATTTGCATGTCAGTTATAAATAGATATAGAGTGTAACATATTTGTGGATAGTAGCCTATTATGACTTTGATCCTCTGGATCAAGAGATTCTATCTTTAGTTTTAAATTGATAATTAATTAGTTTTAAATTGATAATTAATTAGTTTTATAAAAATTGGTTATTGCCAATGTACGTACAGGCAGTTTTTACATAATGGAGCCACCTCGGTGGGCCAAAGTGGCCCCTAGTGTGCCCACTATAAAAATTTATGTTCTTATCAAGATATTTATTTTGGTAATTGTACAGTGCCCGCGAAAAGTATCCGATCACTCAAGAAAATACAATATTTTCCCTTGATATTCAGAGACACGTAATTCACTTTCTATTTGTTCTAGCGACATCTGGTAACTTTGAGGTTGCTCGCTGATATGAGAGCTATCCAACGCATTCTCAAATTAGTGTTCTGGTAGCCTTCGTTGCGGGTGGCTGTGTCTCAAATTTGTCAGATTTCACTGTTTGTGTAAATTTCTTGATATTTTTTTTTTTTTTACAGAAAGTGGTGTAAATAAAATTTATATATAATGTGTGCTAAAAAACAACTTAAGAGTGATTGTCGAGGTGCTATTGTTGCTTTGCATGCATGTGGGAAATCACAGAGACAGATAGCTAAGGAATTAAACATATCCCAAAGTACCGTTAATTTATGGGTTTCACGGGCTAAGAACAATGGTGGCCTAACCACGCCAGTCCCTAAAAAACGATCTGGCAGACCGAGAAAAACAAATTCGTGAACAGACAAACTTATGAAACGTTTAGTATTGAAAAACCCAACAATAACTGCGAAAGAAATAAAATTTAATATGAATAATTTGTTATCTGGTGTTTCTGAACGAACTATCCAGGAGCGGCTCCAAAAAGAACTCGGATTACCATCTCGCCATGCTGCTAAGAAACCGTTCATTAATGAAAAAATGCGTAAAAAACGTGTCGCATTTTTTAAAAAATACATTCATTGGACTGTTGATGACTGGAAGAAGGTTTTATTTAGCGATGAGTCGACATTTTTGACATTCAGAAGTTGTCCAAAAAAGGTTCGCCGGCCTATTGGCTCAAATAGGATGGACCCTAAATACACCCTAAAGACAATGAAACACCCTCCAAGTGTGATGGTTTGGGGTTGTTTCGGTTACTATGGGCGTGGAAACTTATATTTTCTTCCGAAGAACACAACTATGAATGGTGCACGGTATTTAGCAATGCTACAGGATAAACTTCCAATGGCAATGGCAATCCAAAGGACAAAAACATACATGCATGATGGTGCACCATGTCACAGGGCCAAAATAGTGACAAAATGGATACTGACAATAAATTTGATATTTTGGATTGGCCTGGTAATAGTCCAGATCTCAATCCGATAGAAAATCTGTGGCTAATAATAAAAAATAAGGTTGAATGCCACGACACTGGCTCAGTCGAAAAATTACAAGAGGCCATCAAAAAGGTATGGTGCAAGGAAATATCAGTGGAAGTTTGTCAAAACTTGATTAAATCCATGCCAAAACGTCTAGAACAAGTCATCCAAACCAAAGGACAGATGACAAAATACTAATATAAGGTTAGTATACATTTAAACATTGTTTTTTATGTAAAAAATACAAATTTCAAGGGTGATCGGATACTTTTCGCGGGCACTGTATACAATATCCCCCTCACCTCAGTTTCTAATAAAAATTATTGCAATGGGTAGAAAATAATAAATAAAACCTTTCCTTTAAGTCAAATTTTGGTAATGGTTCAGAATAGGGGCACCACCTCAATTTTTGTGTTTTTTCTACCAAAACATGCTAAAACCATTGGTTTCCTGTTGTTTTGGATGAATGTGACCATCGCCATTACAGTAAATTATCGCTTAAAGTGATTTCACCCCCCCAACCCCTACTACAATCTGGGGGGACCACCGTGGGAACTGGGGGTTTTGGGTGGGGGAACACAGCACAAGCAATAATTTACTGTAATAGCGATGGTCAGATTTATCCTAAACAACAGGAAACCAATGGTTTTAGCATGTTTTGGAGGAAAAAAATATGTCATGAAACACATCAAACACCACGAGAAAAACCTAACCTAACTAACCTAAAAAATATAAAACCCTATACCGATCAATTTGTGATATGTGATCTTTACGGGGGCGTACCCCCGAGACCTAAATTATACAAACTGGACAGACTACATTTAAAGGGAGAACACCATGCGAGCTCTACTAGCATCACCGCACACCTGTCATAGACCGAAGCCATTTTCAAACTGAAGTAAATGAACGATACGATAGTAGGTTTGCCAACTCAAAATTTCATAGATTCATACCCAAAAATATGTTTTTCATAATTTTCTAACTTCGTTTTTTTTACTATGCGACACATGCAATCAACGTATGGTATTTTTCGAAATTTTGCTTCATTAAGTGGTACCCATATTCTGAATCATTACCCAAATTTTTTTCAGTCGATCATATTTATGGAGATATTATTTAATTAACAATATCCATTTGACGTGACATTTGCTAATTATTCGTTTTTTGACCCAGTCTCTTTTTATAATGAGAGCAAACGTTTCTGGTCAATTTTGAGGTGTTCTGCACGAATCTGCCATCCGTTTCCTGTGCAAATGCGTAGTTTTTGAGATATCGTCATCTTGAAAACTACGCATTTGCACAGGAAACGGATGGCAGTTTCGTACAAAACACCTCAAAATTAACCAGAAAAGTTTGCACTCGTCATTTTCGTTTAAACTAATGAATTTAAATGAAAATATCATGACTTAACCTAACCAATCATCAAGGGCGTACAGTTGACCTAACTGGTGTAATGTACTGAACTGTCCACAAAACATTAGGACCGATCAATTTGTGATGCGTGATCTTTATGGGGGCTCTACCCCCATACCCCCCGAGACCTAAATTATACAAATGATAATGTAATAACATGTGCCAACCTTGCATGGGTAGTCCGCTAAATTTCGCCTGCCCTTAAACTGAAATGACACACGGTTAATTTTAAGATTTTTTTACGACACTTAAAGACCTTCTGGTCTTTTGTTAAAATACAAGCACTATTGCATTTAGGGCAGGTTACGGATGTCTTAATTATTCTGTGATTGAAAAAAAGGTCTAAACTCTTGTCTTCATTGAGGGCAATATGGCGGATCACGTCTTAAAAATCAAATATGCATAACTGACACGTCATACTTCGTCACAAAAAAACAAACTGAACAGACAAAAAATTGCTAAAAATGATTTACTTGTAAAACAGGACAAATTGAATTACGAAGAAGTAGCCAGAATCACCAAATATACCAAAAAAGGTAGCCAAAATAAACAAATTAACCGAAATTTATATACTGTACATACATATTAGAAAGTAGAAAATATATTTTTTATAAAAAAATACATTTTATACAAATTTGCACAAGATAATATATATATTTTCTTATTCAGTTTTGATTGGTTATTCAATATATATTGCTGTTATAGCTGGGTGACTGGATCAAAAAACGAATATTAACCTGACATTTTTCTGATTAGGCTATTTTTTTGCTACTCTACAACTTAGTTGGTTAGTTTCTGTTCTGGCTATTTTTTTTTTCTAATTTGACTCAGTTTGGGTAATACCTAGTTTAGTTGCATTTGTGATAGAATTATGATGTGCTGTTCGTGTGGTTTCAGCTTTGAGAACTTGACTTGTCATGTGCCCTAGATCAGTGTTTCCCAACCGGGGGCCATGGCACATTTGAAGGGGGCCACAGACTCCATGAAGGGGGCCACAGGACTCAACCTATTGAAGCCTAAATTATAGTTAGGCCAATAGATAATTTTAATTTATGTAGTTGAATTACATTTTAAAAAATTATTAATACATATATTTTCCTTTTTTTTAGATATTTTATAATAGAATTTGAATTTATCTGTAAACAAATATTTTGCATCTTACAAGCTTATTGTGCGGCGCACTCCATTGTGCGCTTGATCATTATGCGCCTGGCAGCGTTGTTGACTTGATAAAAATACTTTAGGTTGAAATCCTTACAGTCTGTTTACCACGTGGATCGTAGCTGTAGTGTGTAAGTAGCTCTTATTTGTTTACCCTAATATTGCGAAGTTGTAGTAATTTTACTAGTTTTTTTAATTTAATAGATTGCTATAAGTACAGTATTTCTTTTGATTATATTTTTTTATAATTAATACATAATATAAGTAAATAACTATAAATTTTTGTTAGCCACTGTTTAGTTTTTGTTATGTTTATAGTCCTATGTGACAAATAATATTGTACCTGAATACAAATAGTTGTTTTAATATCTTTTATATATATTTGTTTTTGTAAAATAGAGTTAATCTGCATATTACCTACTGAAAATAATGCTTATGGGGGCCACAGGAAAAAATAAGGTTCCTAAGGGGGCCATAAGCCAAAACCAGTTGGGAACCACTGCCCTAGATGAAGACTAAAAAAGTGCATAACTTAACATGTTATTACATTATCATTTGTATAATTTAGGTCTTGGGGGTACAGGGGCTCTGCCCCCGTAAAGATCACGCATCACAAATTGATTAGTATAGGGTTCACTTTGTGATGCGTGATCTTTATGGGGGCAGAGCCCCCATACCCTTGAGACCTAAATTATACAAATGATAATGTAATAACATGTTAAGTTATGCACTTTTTTAGTCAAAAATACATTTTTCTAGTATACATTTTTCTAGGTTGTTAGGTAAGGTAAGGTTAGGTTAGATTGGTTTCCGAAAATAAATAAGGCAATTACATGCTATAAATAAAAGTTTTACATTGATTGTGAAGTCAATTTCATAAAATTGAGGTGAGGGGATGTATACAATTACCTTTATTTTTGAAATTATTAAATTTTGGTACCATTATTGACTAGTCAAACCATCTCATGATGTATGTAGTCATGTTATCATTATTAGCCAATCAGCGGCTACCCCATTGTCACATGATATTCCTACGCAGGTTTGGTGGCTGAAATTTAAATTCAACAGTCACTTTAGAATGGCTGTCTGTGGTGGGAGCTCCCAGTCCGAATGGGACATCACCAAGGCCTAGGTTAGGTTAGGGGTGGTACTAACCTTTCCGGGTTCCGAATTCATTATGGGGTATCTATGTCCAGTTAGGTTAATTGAAGGTAATTATTCGTTTTAGTGCTTTTCCTCCTTTCTAAACCCAAACACATTTTCCTGGTGTTTTGTGGTGTGATTTGTTCAAATCTGAACTTAGTTTCTTTGGGAAATGAGCCATTTTTGAGAAATTTTAAAATTGAAAATTTCTCAAAAATGGCTCATTTCCTAAAGAAATGAAGTTCAGATTTGAGCAAATCACACCAAAAAACACCAGAAAAATGTGTTTTGGTTCAGACCTAACCTAAACTGACCTGACCTGACCTAACCTGACCTGACCTAACCTAAACTGACCTAACCTAAACTGACCTAACCTAAACTGACCTAACCTAACCTAACCTAACCTAAACTGACCTAACCTAAACTGACCTAACCTAAACTGACCTAACCTAAACTGACCTAACCTAAACTGACCTAACCTAAACTGACCTAACCTAAACTGACCTAACCTAAACTGACCTAACCTAACTGACCTAACCTAAACTGACCTAACCTAAACTGACCTAACCTAAACTGACCTAACCTAAACTGACCTAACCTAAACTGACCTAACCTAAACTGATTGGGTTTTGTTGCCAGACCGTAATATCCAGCTTTTCACGTCTTTCCAACAACGCTCAATATTTTGAATGTGAACGGTGTCTTCCACGAACCGCTGTGAATGGTTGACTGTCCGGTGAATGTAGCCTAGATTTCCAAGTTGAGAATACGCACGCCACTCGTCAGAATAGATTGTAGTCCCAGGCTTAATATGTTGCTGGATCAGGCGAACAAGAGTTGTTGCGTCTCTCTGAGGAACCGCAAACAACAGTAGTTTTTTGGAACTGCGTTCCAAGGTACCAAAAACCCAGGCAATCACAACCTCCGCAAACCAAAATGAAAACCAGACTGAAAAAGCATTCTTAAATGAGTATGCATTGAGAGAGATTCAAAATGTACGTCTCTGATTGGTCGGATAAGGTCACGTGAAACAAAAACGATTTTTAATTGGTTGTTTTGACCTATGTTTCCTAATTTTGCCACGAGATGTCTCCCCATAAAACTGGAGGGCGACGTTCGTTAAAATTTTAACAGCGTTAAAAGCTAAATACTCGGTCAATGGCCTATAATGGCTGCTTTTTACGTCTAAATTTTTTTTAAATTTTTTTTTTTTCCATAAAAAATAATTATTACATTTCCTTGATTTTTATCAGTTTCCCTGAGGTTTCAAGGTGTCCTGAATATGAATTTATATGTTAAATTGTCATAGAATGTCTCCTTCTATCGAAAACGAACAAAGCATTAAAACGAATATTAACCTAATTGAATGCCTGGTTAGGTCAACTGTATGCCCTTGACAATGGGTTAGGTTGTTATTATTTTCGTTAGTTTTAATGAAAATATCACGACTTAACCAAACCAATTGTCAAGGGCATACAGTTGACCTAACCGGGTATTCAATTAACCTCTGTGGTATCCAACGACATAAGCGATTACACCCGAAAAGGTAAGGTTGAGTCATTGTCAGAACTGGAAATGTAAGTAGTACCAGGTTAGGTTAGGTTACTTTTGCCGTGAATATTACTGACGAAAATAGTTTTTCTGTTGTATTTCATGCTGTTTCAATTGATTTTGGCATTTTTAACCCACAATTTCCCTATTCTTCAAAGCCCTAGGAGGGAGGTATCTCCATAACGGTGCATCTGCGCCAAAAATGAAGGTAAGATTCAATTGAAATAGCATGAAACACACCAGAAAAACCTATTTTCGTCACTGGTTTGGGTGGATGTGTTCTACCAAATCTTTACCATCGCATCCATTTAGCATACCAAGTTTCTCATTAAAATGTTAAGTTGGATAATTTATTGATATATCTTACATTATTTTTTATTAATATATCCAAGTTCCATTACAACCCAACATTAACCTTGCCTAGCAATAAACTTTCACGCAAACACAGGGTTGCCAGATGATTTTGGATGTTTAAAGCCAAATTGGAGAAAAAAACAGGCCAAAAAAGAGCCAAACCGCCGATTTATATATAAAAGCACAGTTTTATAATAAACTAAATATATATATATATATATATTTAACTGATTTATTATGCATTGAAATGATATAATAAAGTAACTAACCTGGAGGTAAAACGATTTACACCATAACTATTCCAAGAAAATAGTTATGTCGTCTTCTTCATCCTGTCTTTCCACTTCCGTATTTTGCTGGGAATTGGCTGCTATAGCAGTTGTATTGCTATTGGCATAAAGCAAGTCTGTTTTAAATTTCTTTAACATGCTGTCAGAGGCGGTGAATTCCTTGCAACAAATCGAATTTTCGTTTAAATGCGCTCTTATTCTAACAAGTGCATCTAAGAGATTAACTTGTATTCTGTTTCTCGGACGTGTTTTGATCGCCGTTACAAGGGAAAATACTCTTTCAACAGTCGCATTACTTGCTAGTGTAACTAGACAATTTAGGGCATATTCTGCTAAATGCTTAAAATTTTGGTGTTTACTAACACCCAGCCAAAATTGTGATGTATCTTTTGGAATTACATTGTTTTCAAAAATATTATCTGCTCTCCAGTCAGTTAAATTAATTTTCCGGTACTGTTGTTCAATTTCAGCAAAGTTATCTTTAGCTAAATGCAACATCGGTAGATCTGTATATATGTAATATATGTAATGTTTTAGGTCACACCTTGCAATATTTATGTTATATTTTGCAATATTAATAGCTAACTATAAAGGGAAAAGACAATAAAATTTTATTTTGTCTTATACAAGGCCAAGAAAAGGCCAAATGTGTTAAAAAAGCCAAATACATATTTTCAGGCCAGTGACATTTGAATGAGGCCACATTTTACAAATGTGGCCTTAAAAAAGCCAAAATGGCAACCCTGCGGCAAACAACACATAGTACACATTTTTAATTATTGGTTGTTGTTGTTGTTGTTGTTTAGCCGATCAGCCCACCCTGATCGAGCAAGCCGGCGGCACGCAGGTAACCGATCGCCCTCTCCGGAGTGGACCAGAGGTTCAGCGCACTCGTGATGTTGTGTTGTGTTCGTTGTTGTGCTAGAGCGGTACAGTCCGTCATAATGTGTTCAATTGTTTGTGGTGTGTCTTGGCACAGGTGGCAGGTGTCGTCTATGGAGTTGTCTAGTCTGTGTTTATATGTCCATAGTTGGGGTGATGTCCACATCGGAATCGTACTAAGTTAACTCGATCCGATCTGCTCAGGCTGATCTCTGACCTGTTAATGGGCGGCGGCTTCGCACCTAGGACCGCATTCGGACCGAGTCGTGTCAGTGCTTTGTGGGTTAGTGTGTGTATGTGTTTTCTGTACTGTGTGATGTCTGTGGGGCGTGGTATGGAATGGAGTATTTGGTTATAATGTCTCTCTGGTGTTACCTTAATGGTGCGAGGTGTTGGTGCATGATTGTACATGTAGTGGCAAGGGTGTTGTGGGTTAGTTGTCGCTGCTGCCATGAATTGTGTTCCCCTCATGTCTAAATGTTCCCTAACTTTTAGTATTTTTGTTTCTGTGTGCAGGTGTTCTATTGGTGTTGTTTGAGTGCATCCTGTAATGATACGAAGTGCGTTGTTTTGTATTGTTTGTAAGGTGTTTATGTGTGTGTTTGAGATAATGGGTGCCCAGCATGGGCTAGCATAGTCCATAACTGAGCGAATATATTGTTTGTAGATGAGTGATGTTGTTTCCTGCTGGTGTCCAAAGTTTGTGCCTGTTAGTACCCTAAGCGTGTTAAGTCTTGACGTACATTTGTTTTTAATGTCCTGAATGTGGTTTGCAAAAGATAATGATGTGTTGTATGTGACACCTAGTATTTTGGTTCTGTGAGTGTGTGGAATGTTGATGTTGTTTAGTGTAAGTTGTGGAATTACCTGGTGTTCTTTTGTGTTGCTTGTAAGCAAGGTGATGGTTGATTTTGTGGGCGCTACTTTGAGTCTATTGTGTGTGAGCCAGTCTTGTATACTGTTTATGTATGTTTGTAGGTTATTTGTAGCGGTGTCGATGTTGTTGTGGGTGGATGTTAGAGTGATATCATCTGCATATGATGATAAGGTAAGCTTGTTATCTATGGGTGTTGGAATGTCATGCATGTATAAGTTGAAGAGTGTTGGTGAGAGAACAGAGCCTTGAGGGACCCCGTTCGGAAAAGCTTGTTTTTGGATGACTTGCCATTAAATGTGACATGTGAGTATCTTCCTGAGAGATAGTTGCTCAGCCACCTTTTGGTGTTATTGTGCATGTTTGTGTTGAGTATTTTGTTTATGAGAGGGAAGCGTGGGATAGCATCAAATGCTTTACTAATGTCTATTGTTGCTAATAGTGTACGTTGAGCTGGTCTTCTAGAGTTGATGCCATCCATGATGTGCTGCGTCAGGTTAGTGAGTAATGTCGTGGTTGAGTGGTGAGGTCTGAATCCATGTTGAGTAGGCGATAGTGGTATGTGTGGGTTGGTGATTTGTAAGATTAGTCTTTCTGTTACTTTGGAAGGTGTGCATAGTAAAGTAATGGGTCTATAGGAAGCTGGTTCTGTTGGATTTTTGTTTGGTTTGAGTAGTGTAATAATTTTACCTTGTTTCCATATGTCAGGAATAATACAGTGTTGGTATGAATATGTGCTGATATTTGTGAGAGCTAGTATTCCTTGTGGGCCCAAGTGTTTAAGGTGTATGTTAGATATGTTGTCTGGTCCAGTAGCCTTCGAATTTTTAATGTTTTTGATGATCTTGGTGGTCTGGTCTGTATTGAAGGGTGTAATGGTCGTGTCGAGTCTGTAGGTTTTCTTGTGTCTGGCTGTTTGTTTGTCTGCGTGTTTCTGGTTGTTGTCTCTGTTTAAGTGACTTATCTTTGCGTAGTGATTAACTAGAATGTTAGCTTGTTGTGTGTATGTTGGGATATTATTTTGGCTGCGATAGATAGCCGCGTGTGAGGTGTGAATGCCGCTGTTAGAGTGGGTAATGCTGTTTATAGTCTTGTATAGCCTGTATGTATCTGTGGAGTGGTTTAGTGTTGTTATGAATTACCTGAATGTTTCTGTTTGTTTTTCTTTGAGTTTGTTGTTTATTTCTGTGTTGAGCTGTTGTATCTGCTGCTTTATGGCTTCTGTGTGTGGTGTTTGTGTGTTATGTTTGAGGTTGTTATGTTGCCTTATGAGGTGGGCTATTTCTCTAGTGTAATTTGGGTTGTATTTCCTAATGTTGCCCTTGGGTATGTACTGTATTTGTTTGCATTATTGATAATCTGATTAAATGTCTTGAGTGTTGTATCGATGTTTATGATGGGTGTGCTGTTTAATGTGGTGAATTGTTCCTCAGTCTGTATTTTGAACTGTTCCCAATCAGCTTTCTTGTAATTTCTGTAAGTGTGCCTAAGGCTGTTGGGGCAGAGTGTAGAATGTGTTGTAATGATGATGGGCAGGTGGTCTGATGACAGTTGTTTTTCTGTTCTCCATTGTGTATGTGTTGCTAGTGAGGGGGAACAGAACGTTATGTCTGGGGAGGAGTTTGAGTATCCTGCTTGATGTGGTATGTGTGTATGTTCTTCTGTATTGTTAAGAATGAAGAGGCTGTTTAGTTGTGTGGCTATGTTGGCGCCTCTGGTGTTGTTTTGGTTGTGCAGGTACCAACTAGTGTCTTTGGCGTTGAAGTCTCCTCCTAAGATGACATTAGTGAGAGAGGCAAGATTGTGTAACTGTGGATTGTAATTGGCTGGCACCTGAGGTGAACTATCTGGTGGGATGTAAATGTTGATTAGTGTGGTGTTGTGTTTTGCGCGTGTTTTAATGTTAACTGCCTGTATTTCTATCGTGTTATCTGCTTGGATTGTGTTTGTAATGTTTTGGGTAGCATCAGTGTAGCTAATGCTTTTACGTATGTAAGTGATGAGTCCACCCCCGTTACCCCCAGTACGATCTTGACGGATCGCCGTGAAGTCAGGGATGGTGGGTGTTTTGTGTGTGCGTTTTAGTTTGTTTCTTGTATAAGTGCTATGTGAATGTTTTGTTTGTGTACGAATTCCTTAAGCTGCATGATTTTGTTTGTGAGGCCATCTACGTTGTACTGTAATATGTTAATATTACTTCTGTATGTGTCTCATGGTGCTATTGTGTCTATGTCTTTGTGTATGGTGACATGTGTAAGTTGTAGTGGGGCCTGGATTAGTCTTAATGTCGCCAGAGAGTAAGAGTAGTTCGGGGAGCACGCAATTGTTCCCTGTAATTGAAAAAATAGCACGCTGAGAATAGGTCCGGCCCCGGGAGCCGATCGGCACTCTGACCGTGCCACGCAACAGGCCGTCGACTGCCAGTCTGGCTAACCGTAGACAGCCCGCTGCACGGAGATTTGAGGAAGTTTGGCCACCAGCGCGTTGATGTTTTGGTTTGACGTCGCCTCTTCGCGTTGACGTGTCCTGCGCTGGAGGATGCAGCCACTGTTTAGAAGCTTCCTCGTCAGCTGCTAACACTTTTTTCACGTTGTTCTCGCTACCTGTTCAGACGTTTTTTATAAACAAATCTCAGTTTTCTGTCCTACCATAGTCTAAGTAACATACATAGTCTAACAAATATAATACATAAAATTCAATGCTCCAAATTTGACCTAGCCTAAATGACCTGTGTGCAAGATGGTTGACAGTCTTTTTTTTTTTTATTACAGTGCGTTATCAAACAGTCTTAGTAGGTATTTTTCAGTAATATAATTTTTCATGTTATTATGTAGTAATTTTCAATCATAAAAACGTAAAATAAAATAATTTACAATTTCGATAATGTTAGATGTACAGTCCTCTGCAATAGCCGCGCTCCACCCCTGTATAGCCCTCTCCGAGATGTGAAAGCAACGCAGTCCCTCTTTCTCCCCCAATTCTCACTCCCCCCCTCTCAGGTGTTCTCATAGTAATACTATTATTTTTTGAAAACCAATGACTGAATAAATATATTGTTCACTGTAGTTTTGATGGTAATGATAGGACGACTATGTATTTTATTCATGCATTATTCCTAAATTTAGGGAAGAGTAGTTAGGTTATTTCACAAACGTGGAATACTTTAAAAACTTTCAATCATAAGATTTTGATATGGTCATGTACTCATGTTATACTTAAAGTGTATGATAAGTTGTAGTATCGACTTTTCCTTCAGGCAATAACATTTCTGTTTAAAGTCTATGCATCATCAACAAATTATTATCCAGAAAAAGGTCTATCCATGGAGAGATAATGATAACATGGTCCAATTTTTTATTACAAAAATAAACATGAATCGAGTAAATTTAGGGATTTTCTTAAGAACATACAAACATAATGTTCAAATTAGGGCTATTCAAAAATTATGTAACGCTTTTTTCCACCAAAATTTATATCCCCCGATAACACTTTGTTACACCTATCCAACTACCCCATAAAAAATTATGTAACACCAGCACTAGCCCCCCCCCCCACCTCACATTGCCCTATAAAATTTTAGTTTCAACAAATTGTTACTTCTCTTTCATAAAAACTTGTTGCTCAACACTTACTCAAAACACCTTTTTATGCATGATAATAATTTGTTACTCTCAGCTATATTATATACAAGACGCGTGCTGAAATGACATGTCTTGTCATTTCCCAGTTTTGTGTATTTGTGGTGATGAAGTGTTATGTAACACTTGAGGTGGCGCCCCCCTCCACCACCGTGTAACACACTGTAACACTTGGCCTAACACTTCCCCACCCCCTTCTGCGTTACATAATTTTTGAATGGCCCTTTTATAAGGAACTGACAATTGTTCAAGTAAATAAATATATAGGCCTTATTTACTACATCACAACCATAACATTATTACGCACAACTACTCAATACTTGGTCCATCCTCCATTATTATTAATGACCTCTCGTAACCTATTTGAAACAGATGCCACGTGATTGTAGATGACTTGTAGGTTCCTGCAGAAAAGTTCCCACTCTGTCATGGTGTATTCCACATTTGCCCACACATTTTCAATGGGGTTTAGGTTACACCCCTTGGTGGGCCAGTTCAGCAGCTCGACATCTCGTTGTTCCTGAAACCACCGTCTGATGATCCTGGCAGGATGAACAGGGCAATTATCCTGTAAAAAGATTATTTCATCCATACTTTTTTGAAGTTGCCTTAAGAGGATGCAAAAATAAATAAATAAATAAATAAAAGTAAAAATACATTTAAAATTACATTTAAAACTACATTTACTCATGTCCTCCTTTAATCATATTAACTTAAAATATACACTGCGTGACTTTAATTAAGTAATTTTCTTGAAAGCATATTCTGTGTAATGAAAATAACTTAGTCGTATTACTTACCTGCATAAATATAATCCGCTCAGGATGTGGCAAAGCGTATGTCCTTACAGTTGGCAGCATCACTTATCTCTAAATACTGGTCGGCTGAAACCTCCTGATAATTTCTGCCAGCTCTCCAATGCCATACAGGTGCACCCATCCCCACACGTTGCAAGTCACGTGGCTACTTCTTGCGACTTCATATATGTGTTGGCGGGTATACTTCGTATTGTCTGGGTCGGGCCGTCCAAGTTACGTCACTACTATATACGAACTGTAAGTCGTGTCCCTTTTACCCTACTTTAACCCATTTCTTATATTTAAGTATACCATAAAAAAATGAGATAATCGTGATTTTTTTACTAATGCAAGAAGTGTCTCTTTCCTTTTCTATATGTTAGAAAATCTAGAAGAGGAAGAACCATTGTTGTCCCAAGGCGATATGATGACTAAGCTGATTGATGCAGCATTGCTTGTATATATTAAGTTAAGGTGTATATATATCCATCTCATAATTGTAAGGTTAGTGAAAAATTAACTTAATTTAGAGCTAGCATTTTTGAGCTCTTGTGGCATCATTGTTTGGTCACACTGTTGGCATCATTTGGGGCGCTGCGCGTCTTTTCTACTCGTTTGTGGGATGTCGTACGTACAGGGTGTGGTCTTGTAGAGAGCTCTCTTGCAATTCAGTTTGGTTGTTTAGATACAAGATTGTTGCACCGTGCAATAGTCCAGGTTGCGTTGTTGTTGCAAGGTTGAGAAAGAAGACCATAAATAGTACCCTTTTTGTTTACATTAAAATTCATGTAACTAAGGTCTAAGGTAGGCCCGCATCGAGTCAGCAACCCTGAGGTTACCCTGAGGTAGGACCTAATAGGATCTCAAATCCGTAAGTTTTAATTTAGCTTAACTTGGGCTTCAGATAGAACTGGCCCTTTAGAATTTGGCCGTTCACGGCTCAGCTGGGATTTTGAACCCAACAAATAAATAAAATAACACTATATAAATTATAGTCGATTGCAACAAAATTACTATTACATACTTTGTATAACAATCGTTAATCATATTACTCTTTTCTTTATTTAAGAATATTATCTAGTTTATACGTTGCATTGGAAACTGATGGAAAGCATATGTGATAGCGGTATATGGAGCTGTGTATCAAGGATAAAAAATATAGTGTGGGAGTATACACACACACACACACGATATCCATCTCTCACTCTGGCCGAATGCTACCCCTGTCCCCCTCCCCTCCTCATGCGTTTCTTCCACATCTCGGAGAGGGCTATACAGGGCTGGAGCGCGACTATTGTATGAGACATTAATTAAGGTGTACATAATTGTGAACATGACTGTATGTAATGCAAGCTCAGTAAAACATGATTTCGCTCATCTTTATGACTGAAAGGATATTGCCTTATAAAGTTACACTATTCTAAACACATCATCGGCCATATCAACAACACAGATTACAAGTATTGAGGCCAGAATTAATGACTGGAAAGAGATGAAAAGCATTTTTAATGATGCACAGCTAACAGTCATGCTCTACACTTTCAACATCTGATAAAGGACTAATATCTAAGGCCCAGAGAAAGGCGAAAGGTGGCGAGTCAGGCATCGCGCAGGATGCCAAGTCGTTGTCATACTCCAGAAGTGCGATGAGAATCCAAAATCTCAGAAAAAGGCGGAAAAATGTGAGTGCAATGATGCGGAGGTGATCTACGATGGTTCGGAAGTTATATACAGTATAGAGGGGATTAATGCGAAGAAACGGATATGCGACGATTCGATTCTTGTCTGTATGCCTTGGATAACCTCAATAGGTCCAAGTGGCTTCATTCTTTCCAAATGTAATATAACTTGCATATATTCATTGGAACCATTACAATTTCAATTTACCATTTGGTTGAAAAGTTAGTGTCAAACGGGCATTTCTTGGTAATTGAACATCTGGTTCCATTTAGGGTCTTCATTGGCTTAATTCCAACAAATACCATTAAAAAAAGAATTGGTAATGAATGACACAGCAAAACCAGTAATCAAACCAATAGGTTATTTTTTGTAGGATAAATGCGTAAATTCAATCTGGCATAGCTTTCTAATATTAATAAAATATATTTTCTGTTATATATTGAACTAAATAATGCAATGACTTCTTCAAATACTTTTGAGTCTGCAGACTATTAAAAAGTAATTCGAGTTTTCTCGACCTAACCACCTCCGCAGCTGGCTTCGGCAAAACTCGAATAAAATCTAGTTTGTTTTGACGAAAAGAACGCAACAACTTGAGTTGACTTGACTTTATGTCAGTTCGACGAAAAGAAAACGGCTTGAATTTTATCATTGCCTCTTTACCATACACGTATGGTGTCAGGTACCCACCTCCAAAAACAAAAACAAAAACAAACTTTATTTCAGACTCAACAGATACAAACATTATCCAAGTGGTTCAAAGAAGGTTAAGAGATAATTGTCTGGAATAGTGACTGTGCAGGCCAATGGAACACTATAAATAACGAACAAACAGTTGTCTACGCCAATGCTTCTAGATTTGAGATCTATAAAATATATCAGATACCACTCCACTAACCATGATTTCTATTATCTTACTGACTGGTTCACCAAGCCAAGGGATAAATCTAAATACAAAATTGCGTATAACACTGGCACAGTTAGGCACCTTATTGAATACACACAGCAAACTAGCACTAGAAGGAGCACCATTTATAAAGTTAAGAGTTCTTAATAAACTCCGAAAATATTACTGTAGGCAACATACAGTTTTCTCATATTATACATGCTATAGTTTTATTACAAATGAGCTGTATACATTGGGGCACAAAAAGTTTTGAAAAAGGTCATCTTAACATTTAATATACGCATATGAATTTTTCTAATCAAAGTATTTCTCTGAGCATATAATTGTCTACATTGCCTTAGAATGTCACAGTCGTCTGAAAGACCATCAGTTAGTACAGTATGTGGCCCAGATATTTAGTCTGGGTTACTTCTGAGAGCACCATACCATTCAATTGAAATTCCAAGAGATTTTACATGCTTGTAGTCCTCGGTTCTCATAGTCATATTTATGACCTTTAGTAGGATTATATTTTATGTCATTATCCTTTCACAAACTTTCAGAAGTACGTTGAGTCCTTTTACAGATAGAGAAATAAGAACTAGATTATCTGCATAATTAGATGATTAACAATCACTGTACCAAGATAGCAGCCTTTTTACAAGAGTACCGTACAACAGATAGATTATCCGTATAAACACTGAATAAGTAGGGAGATGATATCCCTCCCTAACATTCATGTTAGAGAGAATGGCTCTAAATTGACCCCCACTAAATGAGAACCAACTCTTTGTGATCATTTATTTATTTATATAAAGTCAAACAATGACAACGGTCTTCTGAAAAAGGAATAAGCATAATAAGTAATCACTTGAATAAAACATAAACATAAACATAAACATAATCATTGTCCTCTATCTCCTCCCAAGTCTTTGATACTAGATGTGATATGAGGTAATTGCAGTACAGTAGTGCAAAGACTTATATTGTTTTATAAAGTGAATACAGTATAGTACTTTAATAGGAAAACATAGATACTAGTTTGTTTAAGAGTAATATGAGACATAAGGCTTTGCTATTACATCATGATGAATACGATACTGTAGAAACTAAAATATAAATACTTATGGAATTATACAGTACATTATATCCAATCAAACATATTACAATACAATTAGAGAGTTCAGCGAGAGATTGAATCATATATTAAAATAAGGGTTGTACAACGGTATTCCTGACAAAAGTAATAGTACAGTAGTGAGGTTACAGCTGTATTGGGAACACAATATAAAGTTCTTAGTAAGTAAAGTGTAAAGTGTACTGTACTCTATCTCTCCCCCAAGTCTTTGAGCCAGCAATTTTATAAAGAAGATTATTAAGGATAATATGGCAAAAAAAAAAAAAAATTTGTATGTTTACGGATAAAGACTAAACCTTATTTTGTCAGTGCCCTTAATTTAAAGCATACTTGATTGGTTACTCTTCTTGATTCATATGGTAGTCTTCATGCCAGGTAGGGGGGCGTCTGGTACGGTTCGAATGCCTTAGTGGAGTTGCAGTTTGGGGTGCCGTACCCATTGGCCTAGGGGGTGCGGTGGTAGTATGTCGATGGGCGGCGTTGACATGTCTTCTTGGGTGGGGGGGTGGTCTCTTCAGGGATCGGGCGCCTTCGTTCAACGTGCGGGCTGGACCGTGTCGGACTACGGGGTGAAGCGGGTGTCTTTGGTCCTGGTGCTGACCTGGCAGGTGTAGGTGGTGCAGCAGGTGGGCTGTTGGTGGGCACCGCTAGGAAGTTCTTCAAATGTTGGTCTATGGTCATCTTTGGAGCAGGTGTGCTGAAGGGTTCATATTTTTTAAGGAATTTCCTGTTCCTTACAGTTACCCTCCCAGATCCATCGACCCTAACCACGTACTGGTCAAACTGCCTGACTTCGATGACCACACCTGTCTTGTCCCATTTACGGGCGTGTGGACCGACCTGGTTCTGGATGCGTATAAGGTCTCCGACTGCTAGTGGTGGGAGTCTCTTGGTGTGCTCTGACCAGCGTTCCGCACCCCTCATGTGGCGGTTCCTCAGAGCTCTTCTCGGGTGGCCAAGTTTTCACGCCACGTGTCGTGTGGTTTATATCGGCCGGGAAGGATTGGAATGAAGTCCCGGATAGGGCGGCCGAATACACACATTGCTGGGGAGTGTTTTGTATCTCTATCCGGCGTGTTTCTGTATTGAAGCATGGCCCGTTGAAAGTTTTCGGTGTTGAGGTCGCCGTTTGGTCCAGTGTTGTCGGTTATTAGGCGTTTCGTTGTCTTGACACCAACTTCTGCCCGACAGTTGCTGTGAGGGAAAGCCACTGATGAGAGTCGGTGGTGTACGCCCCAGTTTTTGAGGAACTGCCGTGTGGCTGCTGCGGTAAATTCAGGGCCCCCATCGGAAGCCAGTTCGTCGGGGATGCCGAAGGTGACGAAGGTCCGTCGGAGGCAGGCGATGAGTCCAGCAGCACCATCTGATGACCTCTCTACTATTGGCCAGTTGAGTATCTGTCCACCACGACCAGGTAGTTTACTCCTTTGTAGTGGAAGTAGTCCGCGCAGACGCACTGGAAGGGGTATTCTGGTGATGTTGGTGGAGTGGGTGGAGCGCTGGGCTGGGTTGGTGCCATGCGGTTGCAGTGGTTGCAGCTAGCCCGTAGTGCTGTGATGGCTGGTGTGATGCCAGGCCAGAAAATGGAGTCTTCTGCTCTGGAGATCATGGATGAAGTACCTTGATGAGCTGAGTGGAGTGAAGCCAGTACTTCTTGCCTGAGGGCCGGCGGGATAACCGTGCGGTTCCTGTACATTACCACGCCGTCAACAGTGCGGAGGTCGTCGCGAAACTGGTGATATTCCCGCAGCTGTGCAGGGAGTGCATGGCGGGATTCAGGCATACCGGACTCTATGACATTGGCTAAACTATTCATGACTTCATCGCTGGTCGTGGCGGTGCGTACTCGATCCCATGTCACTGACGCCAGGCTCAGCGAGTTGAGTGTTGATGCGGCTGCAGAAATGACGCAGGCTTCCATGCCATTACCATCTGTCAGTGATGTCCGTATGCCGGCTAGGAAGGTGGGGGGGGGGAAAGAACGCCGTTCCCTCGCATGGTTGATGGATGGCTGCTACATCATCGGGGAGTGTCAGTGGTATGGGGTCGCCAGTGGGGTATCGTGACACCCCGTCAGCAGCTTTGTGTTTCGCGCCTGGTACGTGGATCATCCGGAAGCGGTACCTGAGGGTTTTTTCCTTCAAGTTTCTGAGGCGTGTATTAGATATGTCCTCTAGGGATCTGTCACCAAACACTTTGAGGAGAGGTTTGTGGTCCACTGCAATTATTAGGTCTTCGCATCCCAGCACGAAGTACCTCGCCTTGTCAAGGGCATCGGCGACAGCAAGTGCTTCTCCTTCTACTGGTGCATAGCGGGACTCAGCTGAGGTAGTGAATCTACTGCCGACCAATGTGACACGCCATCCAGTATGGCAGCAGAAGGGTTCGACTCGTGTACAGGTGCAGTGTTTCTGAAGTAACCAGTAGCCGATGCCTGTTTTCGACCAGTCTGTGGCGAGGCATGTGGGCTTGGTTTTGTCAAAAATTTTAACACCCTCCTCTATTTCTGTGATGATGACATCCTTTGATTCTTCGAAGATGGTTTCCAATTCGTCATCCCACTTGAAAGGTGTTCCTGGCTTCAGAAGTAGGCGGAACGGCTGCATCCTCTTGGCCATGCTGAAGGCATACGACACCTGGTTGATGAGCCCGAACCATGATCGAACGTCGGTGATGTTCTTTGGAGATGGAAACTCTAGGATTGCTTTGAGGTATTTTTTACAGGGTCGGACACTGTCAGATGTGATCTCGAAGCCTGCAAATTCAACCTTGTCCTGACAGAACACAAACTTGTCGGGGTTCAGTGTGATTCCGTGTCTGCCGCAGGTGTCAAGCCACTGGGTGGCCTGGAAGAAGCTCTCCTCCACTGTGTCTGACCAGAGCAAGACGTCGTCAATGCACTTTGTATTGTTAGGGATGCTCGATACAATTTCGTCGTACCTTCTTGTGTAACCGTCACCAGATGCAATGTAACCCTGGGGAGCGGTTTTGTAACGGTAGCGACCCCAGGGCGTTATGAAGGTGGTCAAGTGGCGGTCTTCTTCACAGATTGGTACGCTGTGATATCCATTCCATGCATCAAACACTGTTTTCTTTTTGCCTTGCGGTACTGATCTGGCCTGGTGGAATGGCGATTGAGTGTGGTGTGTTTCGCGGGTGGCGTGAGCGTTGAGGGGTTGAAAGTCAACGGTACGCCTTGGTTTTCCGTTCTTTTTGGCGCACACCACCATTCTGTGACACCAGGTTACGGGCTCACCAACGGGTACTGGTTCAAGGACACCCAGTCTGACATCTTGGTCGAGGCCAGCCTTCACGTCCTCCTGCCAGTGGATTGGTACTGGGACGGGGGTGTGATGTGCGACTGGTTTGGCATTGGGGTCCACCATCAATTTCATTGGGGGGCCGTCCATCATGGGCAGCGCTTGGTGGTCACAAGTGTTGAAGGTGCTTGATTTGTAATAGTCCAGCAGGTATTCCTTGAGCTTTTGCTGGTTCGCCGCAACAGCGGGTAGCGGTAGCTCGATTGGAGGTGATGGAGGATGTTGGCGTCTTGGACAGTCGCAGTTAGTTACAAGTCCGCTGTCACTGTGTGGCGTGCTGGCACTGTTGTTACAGTATTGTGCTGGATCCAGTTGGACTTCCCCCACTGTAGGAAATCTTCCCGAGATAATGCCGAGTGAAACGCATGCCTCTCTGCTGATGAAGAACTTGTCAGAAGAATCCGTCACATATGTTACCTGTCTCGTTTCTACTTGTTGGCCCTGTTCATCCTTGCCAGTGAGGCGAAGTATGGCTGCGCCAAGGATTTTGATGCCCTTGTTGTTGGCGGCGTGCATCTTCATGGTCACAGGGATGAGGTCAGACTGGAGAAGCCCGAGGCGGTGGATAACCTTGATACCGGTGAGGCAGCTCTGACAGCCTGTGTCTGCCATGGCAGGCAGTACCACGGTTTTTGGGTGGGCATTGAGGGTTGCCCCAAGCGCCTCGTAGTCTTCGGGGAGAGTCCTGACTGTCAGGTTGATGTGTGGCTGTGGTTGTGAGTTCTCCTTGATCCATATGTCCGATAGTTCATTGTAAATGTGATGGTCGAGGGCGATTGCTCTTTTCTTATGTGGCTCGGAAGTGTTGCTTGAGCGCAGAGAAGATCAAATACCGCACCTTCGCACTCATCAGCTTTATTAGGAGTGGCTGAAAGGCTCTTGTCCTTGTCTTTGCTCCTGCATACGGATTCCCAATGGCTGTCGCGCTTGCAAATTTTGCATTTGTGGTTGTACGCAGGGCAATCCTCTTGCGTATGTGGACTGGGGCTCTTCTGCCGTGTCCTTTTTTACCACAATATGAACAGGGGGCATTTTTGTCTTGTGGGGGTATTTGCTTACTTCTCCTGTATGTGCTGCCTGAGGCCTCCACGGCATGGGAGTCCAGCAGTCGTGATGCTGAGCGCTTGCCTGCTTCCTTCGCCTCGACAAACTGAAAGACGTCTTCCAGGGTCATCTCCTGGTTACTGTTGCCGAGGAGTTCCAGTTGTATTTCCGGGTCAGCAATTCCGCGGGTAAGGACGTCGCGAAGGATGGGGTCAGTGTAATTTACGTTGTTGTTGCAGCTTGGGCATTCAACAAGAAATTTGCAGACTCCGGCCTGACCACGAAGACGGGCTCCAAAACTGCGCACAGTTTCGTCGCGGTCTTGTCGCATATTGTGTAGGGTAACCCTGGCTACCATGGTGTTCTCCTCACGGACAGCTAGTTTCTTGATTGCAGCAAGGACTTCATCTTCGGTTTTGTTTGTTAGGCTTCCACCTGCGGATCTTGTCAAATCTTTGCGGAGTGAATCGTCGCAGCATTCAAGTAGTTGTACCACTTTGTCCCTACCAGTGATTTTTGTAGCTTCCGCATAATCTGTCCAACGCGACGTAAAATATGCCCAGTCTTCACTGGTACCTGCAGCCGAAATGGTTGGCCGTCTTACTTTCTCAACCTTTGCAGAGACTGTCGGGCTTGGGACATGGGTCGTGCAGTGGGCTGTTATAAGTGCGGCTACAATGGCTGGGTCCAGGTCTGCTGTGACATAGGTACAACCTGTGATAGGACATTCTACGGCAGGCATTGTGGATAGCGTTTGTTGAAGTTGCTTAATTAGGTTGGGGTGGTTGACAGTTGCTTGAATTTACCACGTATGTAGACTTATTTTATTATTTATTTAATTAATCAGTCATTTGTACCTAAGACCGTTGTCATAAATGAGAACCAACTCTTTGTGATCATTTATTTATTTATATAAAGTCAAACAATGACAACGGTCTTCTGAAAAAGGAATAAGCATAATAAGTAATCACTTGAATAAAACATAAACATAAACATAAACATAATCATTGTCCTCTACCCACCACATCTTACAGTCATTGTCTGATGATTATACCAGAATATTAATATAGGGATCAAGTAACCAGATGATCAATAAAATTTAAATAAAAAAAACAAGGCTTTAATCAATTAAAAGTTACAACTCTGAAAAAAAAGAAAATGCAATTAGTACACACGTATACAAAGTAACAAAAAAGACAAAGTTAAACATAAAGCAGAAAAGCTGACAAAGAAATAATTCTAAATATTAACACAGAACACAATTTGATTCGGTTTACAACAACCATCAACTTTTCTTTAACATGACATTCTTTCCCGCCTTCAGGGGTACGAACAGATATATGGACTTGGGACAACAATGGCTCTTCCTCTTCTAGATTTTCTAACACTCCCCACCGAAGAGGCATTGTTGTCATTACCTTCTGCAGTCGCGTACTGAGCACTATTGGCGCCCGGGCGCCCCCCTCCCCCATTGCCAACTGGAAAAATAAAAAAAATATTTTCGATGAACAGTACATGGTTTATTTACCGTTTATGTATTTACAAACTAATCTTTCTGGCTTTCAAAGTAGCAAACTTGTCAATCACATCATCAAAATTTAGAAGTTCCAATGTTTTTCTCTCAATGCTTAACTGAGCTAAAGCACTAAGCCGATCTTGTCCCATTGATGCGCGGAGGTACGTTAAAGTCAATTTCAGCTTACTGAATGATCTCACACAGCTGGCAATGGACACTGCAACTGTCAACAATATTTGAAGAGCCACTCGTAGATTTGGAAAGACATCTTCTCCATAGGTGATGATGAATGTCAACAGCTGCTTAGGGCTGGTCACTTTGACATCTTGACGAGCTGACAAGAGCATTTTGCAATCTTCAACTTCAACATACAAGTCACTGCCATTGATATCCCCATCGTAAAATGTGGCAGCATTATCACATTTCTCTTTCAGGGTAGCACTGTTCAAGCCTCCGAGCTTCTGCACATCAAGGAAAAATCCAAATTTGTTATCCAACTCCTTCAACCGTCTGAATCTGTCACACATTTCCATGTTCAACCGATCAAGCACAGTGTTCATGACTCGGGAAACTTCCTGTTTCGCTGATAACCCTGCATCTCTGGCCAATTCTCCAGGCATAATTTTCCGTCTTCTTCTTCGCATAGTTTCAATTGGAACATCCCATTCTTTGCAAAGTTCTCCTTTCTCAACAGCCTCCTTGGTGATTGCTTCACGCTCTTCAGTGAGGTTTTCTTGCAGGGCTTTGATGTCCAAGTATGCATCCTGAAAGTTCATTGTTGGGTCTTGCAATCGCTTTTGTACTCGGTTGATCTTGCTCAAAACCGGATTCCAGAAATGCAACAGAGTCAAGAAATTGAAGGACATAATAGCATGTTGTAGTTGAACTGCCTCTCCTCTTGTTTCAGGTGTGCTACTTTCATCTTCCCCAAACTTCTCGAACAGTTCCAACAGAGGCTCAATCCCGTGATGAATTGCTTTCACAGCATCAGCTCGACCATTCCAGCGAGTATCACTTTCCTGCTTCACTGCAATAGGTATCACTTCTTTCATGCGCTGCCAACGAAGCGTCGAACGAGAAAAGAAAGCATAGATGCTCTCAACTGTTCCAAAGAATGTCATGACAATGGGCTCTTGACTGGCAGCGTGTACGCCACACAAATTCAGGCTGTGGTTGTCACAGTTCACAAAAATTGCTTTTGGATTTCAGGCAGATATTCTTTGTTGAACCCCAGAGAGATGGCCTGACATGACAGCTGCATTATCATAGCATTGAGATCGAAATCTTGGAGGTTGATTCCATCTGTCTCCAGTCTTTCAACGATACAACTCTCGATGTGGGATGCAGTTTTTCCATAAATATGAATAAAGCCAAGGAAGACTTCTTTCACTTCAACAGTCTTGTCAAAATCGATGTCCACATACCGAAAAACCTGTGACATTTGCTCTCTATGACCTAGGTCAGCCGTAGAGTCAAATAACATTCCATAGTACTTGTTCTTGCGAATGTCTTGGAGAAGTTTGTTTCAAAGAGAAAGAGCAAGAAGTTGAATGAACTCATTCTGTATCCGGGGCGACAGATATGACACATGCTTTGGATTCTGCTGAGCATATTCTAGATGCTGCTTCAGGTTAGGATCATAATGTGACACAAGGTTAAGAAATGATAAGAAATTACCAACGTTCATGTCTGTCATGAGTTCCAGCTTTTCTATATGACCACGGAGTGCCAAATTTTGGCAGACCAAAAACTTGATGCAATCTAAAATACATTTCAAAACCTACCTCCAGTTCTCTTTTTCCTTGTTGATTTGTTCTTCAAGACTGGCGTCGATAGTCGTCTTCTCTTTTACTCGTCTTTCGGTCTCTTTCTAGGTTCTGAAGGCCAGTCTGTGATTCACACTGTTTTCATGAGCAGAAACCTTTTCTATCTTCTTCCAGCTGTTGAATCCTTGAACCAGTTCAAATGAAGACCGAGTGTTTCTTGAGGCAGAAGAATACAACAAGCAACAAAAGCAGTATGCTGATCTTCTTGATGGAGAGTAGAGAAGCCAAGATCTATTTACTTCTTGGCCATTTGGGAGTTTGCGTTTGAACCATGATTTGGTCATTGCTCATCCATCCGGCTTATCCTTAGCTTCAAAAGGCCCATCTTTGTGTTGGAATGGTTCAGATCCAAGAGAAACCATCTCTGTTCGTAGATTTTGTGGCACAACAGGCAGCATTTGGTCATCAAATCTAAGAAACCCCATATCACATGTTTCAAGTACCTCTGCGCCTTTAGGTAAGCTTGGAGGTTCACTTAGAGCATCAGATTGATCTTCTTTACCCACTTCATGGTCAGATACATGTTGTTCCATCTCAGGATCAGACTCGGCTTCTTGCATTTCTGGTGTATGTTACTCACCTGAAAACTGTTCTTCTTCGCTAGATTTATCATCCGTTTCTTTTCTCCCTTCTTTGACTGTAAAGTAGGAACGCATACACTTGCTTAACTTCTTTGCTTCCTTGGCCTGTGCTGCTCTTCGTTTTCTGCCCCGCGCCTCACTCAATTTCTTCTTACCACATGATCCACTCATTCTAATGTCGCACATTGTGCTAACCAATAGCCTAAAAGAAAGAGAGAACATTGATCAATATAAAGCAATTAAACATTGACAATACAACTACAACTAGCAGTATTTATAATAATAAGAATAATAACAATAATAATAATAATAATAGTAATAACCACCATAAACACCACAATCACACACTACACCACAGTCACACAACACACCAGCCACCCAGCCAGACATCACACCACACAGTCACACACACCACACCACACAGTCATGCATCACACGCATCACAGTCACACCACACACCACAGTCACACATCACAACACTCATTCACACATCACAGTCATAAACCACATCACACAATCACACACAACACCACACTAGTCACACGCCAAATCACAGTCAAACACCGCACCATAGTTACGCATCACACAGTCATATTACCACAGCGCAGTCAAGCACCTAACTATGGAAAAACTATACGCGCTCACAACATGGTATCATATGTGGTACATTTATTTCATAATTAAATATAAATTATTAATTAATTGAATTAAATATCAATACAAAAATGCCTCGGGATTGGCGACATAGCCTATTGGGAATGAAATAATTGAATTGCCATACGTACAAAGAACCTGTATGTATGAATCAGCCTCACATAGCAACAAGAAAACCCAATTTATTGTTTAGTCTACCACAGGAGTAGACCAAACAAAAATTTTGCTAGTTCGGCAAATAATACACCAGAACCAAGGAACGGCTCTCAGGGCTGTTTATGTTACAGCGAAGCTTTAAACAGGGAGGATGTCTTTGTCCCCCCTAGAGTCCTGAGTGAATTCCTTATAATATAAAACCTAGTGACTATAAAAGGATAGGCCTATTCCTTCAGGGGTTTATATAGTGACTGCCTATATTAATTACCTTAAGTAAATTCGCCGCGTAACTCCATCGTGGCGGCCCTACACCGAAAATGATCGTAACGCCCTACATCGAAGCAAACCAAGGACCCAGCAAAAATAAGGTGAGGCAATTTCAGTTTTCATTAACATAAGGTGTCCCAAATCCCGGCGCTAAAATTACCGTAATCACTTAAATATAAAACGGTCCTTTAACAACCTACATATTTATAACTCTCTAACGAAAAAGCATAGGGCTTTTGTCGGTAACCCTCCACTGAAGTCTGTTGGAAATTTCCAACGGATGAGGGCATAGGCAATCAACCCATAGCCCTATATAGTTTTTTTTCCACATGGTGGCCCTGTGTATGGGGAACTAACCCCTCTACAATTTACACTGACACGCAGTGGCTAGGCTTACCTCATTGGCCTAACCCCAATTTCAACCGTAACCCCACTATAGTTTTTTCATATGGTGGCCTAATCAACTGGGAACCGATCCCTTTACCTTTACACTAACCGAAAACAAAGGCTTGTTCATTTAACAGGCATAACTTATTTTAGGTCCTAAAAAAATAGGCCCGCAACATTAAGCCTATTTAATAGGTCCTACTCTTCAAACTCAAAACTAAGCCTTGTTAATTTAACAGGCTTAACTCATTTGAGGTCCTATAAAATAATAGGCCCAAACATAAGCCTACTCGGTAGGCCCAACAAATAGGCCTATTTAGTAGGCCCACCTAACTTTACCTTACATAATAGGCCTACCTCTTAAAGTAGGCCTTACTCTTTACACTCAAGGCCTATCCTAATTAAAAACACTAAATTTATAATTGAACCTGTGGTGTAGGTTATAAAATTTATTTCAGCAATTTAACTTACTCATTAACATCACAAAATTCGACTCAGACCTGTAACATCAAAAAATTCGACTCAGACCTGTAACATCACAAAATTCGACTCGAACTGTAACATCACAAAGACCTAAAGCAATTGCACAAATTCAAACCTACACCCACCTAACACCTATTCCTGACCCTATTCCAACCTATTCCAAATCCTATTTGACATATAGGCATACCAAGTCCTATTTGACATATAGGCCCAACCTATTACCTATTCGAAGTCCTATTTGACATATAGGCCCAACCTATTACCTATTCGAAGTCCTATTTGACATATAGGCCCAACCTATTACCTATTCGAAGTCCTATTTGACATATAGGCACACCAAGTCCTATTTAACCTATTCCAAGTCCTATTTGACATATAGGCCCAACCCATCAAGTCCTATTTGACATATAGGCCCAACCTATTCCAAGTCCTATTTGACATAGGCCCAACCTATTCCAAGTCCTATTTGACATAGGCCCAACCTATTCCAAGTCCTATTTGACATATAGGCCCAACCTATTCCAAGTCCTATTTGACATATAGGCCCAACCTATTCAACCTATTTGACATATAGGCATACCAAGTCCTATTTGACATATAGGCCCAACCTATTCCAAGTCCTATTTGACATATAGGCCCAACCTATTCAAGTCCTATTTGACATATAGGCCCAACCTATTCCAAGTCCTATTTGACATATAGGCCCAACCTATTCCAAGTCCTATTTGACATATAGGCCCAACCTATTCAAGTCCTATTTGACATATAGGCCCAACCTATTCCAAGTCCTATTTGACATATAGGCATACCAATCCTATTTGACATATAGGCCCAACCTATTCCATTCCAAGTCCTATTTGACATATAGGCCCAACCTATTCAATCCTATTTGACATATAGGCACAAAACAGACAAGGCTTGATATAAGGGTCTCAAATGCAACGTTTGAGGATCTTTACTCAGCCAAATTGATTAACCTAACCCAAAACCCAAAAATAAAACCCTATAACAAAATACACACATTTACACACACACGTACGGTACAGTATATAAATATATACATACGACTTCAAACATCCAATTCTTCTTTTAAAAGAAGAAACACAACAGATTTCATTAACAGACACAAACATTCCTTGCAAACAGATTGGATTCCTTCAAAACCCCAAACCTTCCAGACCTACCTGTAGGATACACAACATTTACTCATTCATAACTACGGGTATTAACTTCATTGGAGTGGTGAATCCAAGTTTTGAAGACCAACTGGATTCGGAGGAATGATACACACACACACACACACACACACACTACTCTTTCATGTGTCTCAAACACAACAACCTGTCTAAACATAACCAAGGATCGGAGAGTAAAAGCTTTTATTGCTGCGCTCTGACTTCTGTGCACATAATTTTGTGCCAAATTATATGGTTAGACAGTGACACATACAAACAAACTACTCTACTCTAAAGGGTTGGCTACTTTGGCCATAGCCCAAAAATTCATCAAAGGGCTGATGGCCTACCCTTGGCCATAGCCCAACAAATCATCAAAGGGATGGCCTACCTTGGCCATAGCCCAACAAATTCATCAAAGGGCTGATGGCCTACCTTGGCCATAGCCCAACAAATCATCAAAGGGCCTTGGCCTACCTTGGCCATAGCCCAACAAATCATCAAAGGGCTGATGGCCTACCTTGGCCATAGCCCAACAAATTCATCAAAGGCTTGGCCTACCCTTGGCCATAGCCCAACAAATCATCAAAGGGCCTTGGCCTACCTTGGCCATAGCCCAACAAATTCATCAAAGGGCTGATGGCCTACCCTTGGCCATAGCCCAACAAATCATCAAAGGGCCTTGGCCTACCTTGGCCATAGCCCAACAAATTCATCAAAGGGCTGATGGCCTACCTTGGCCATAGCCCAACAAATTCATCAAGGGCTGATGGCCTACCTTGGCCATAGCCCAACAATTCATCAAGGGCTGATGGCCTACCTTGGCCATAGCCCAACAATTCATCAAGGGTCTTGTGGCCTCCTTGGCCATAGCCAACAACAAGGGTCTTGTGGCCTCCCTTGGCCAGAGACCCAAACCTCCCTTGGCCAGAGACCAAACACAGGGCTTGTGGCCTCCCTTGGCCAGAGACCAAACAACATTGGTCTTGTGGCCTCCCTTGGCCAGAGACCAAACAACATTGGTCTTGTGGCCTCCCTTGGCCAGAGACCAACATTGGTCTTGTGGCCTCCCTTGGCCAGAGACCAAACAACAAGGGTCTTGTGGCCTCCTTTGGCCAGAGACCAAACAAAAAGGGTCTTGTGGCCTCCCTTGGCCATAGGCCAAACAACACAAAAACAGTACAGGATTCAAAGCCCCAAGCCCTCCAGATCTACCTGTGGAGGAGTAAATTTACTCCACTAAAACTACGGGTATTGACTAGTCTGAAGTGGTAGGAGGTTTGAATACAGTACAAACTCTTTCTAATTCTCCTAAATTAAATGAACAAATAACAAAAGACAACAATGGGAACATTGAACCAAACAATTACACGAAAACACTTGGAATGCTTTGGTTTTTAAAACAGAATTCCGAACACGATGACACTCTTTGCACAAAGAGTTATAACTTAAATCCAAATGCCGATACAAAAAGACAAGTGCTTTCAGAATCATCCAAAATTTTCGACCCCATTGGATTATATTTACCAGCAACCATAAGATCCAAAATCCTTTTGCAAGACTTATGGAAAAAGAAAATTGATTGGGATGAACCACTTTCAGTGGAAGACCAACTTCATTGGAAAAAATTAGCCACAGACTTGAACAAAGTTCAAGACATCTACGTACCAAGATGTGCTGGCTACAGATTGAAATCTCAAACACTACACATTTTTACAGATGCCAGCACACAAGCCTACGGGTGTTGTGCCTATTTAACAAGTGAAAATGAAAGTAACTTGGTTTATTCAAAGGCAAAAGTGGCACCCTTAAACCAAAAGAAAACTGTACCACAACTTGAATTATTAGCTGTCTCATTGGGAGTTAAAACAGCAACTTTCTTTCACAAGTGTATAAAGAAGTTGACATAACAAACATTTACTTAAGGACAGACAGTCAAATTTGTCTAACATGGGTGACCAACACAGATACAACTTCTTGCAAAAATATATTTGTGAAAAACAGACTAACAGAAATCAAAACTGCAAACACAAACCTTGGTATCAAATTTAGGTACATAAAAACAAAGAGAATCCTGCAGACTTTTTGACAAGAGGGCTCTCTTACAAGCTGTTGAAAACAAATAAAATCTGGTATGAAGGGCCCGAATGGCTAACATGTGAGGATCTTTGGCCAGCCAAAGTAGTTAACCTCACACTCAACTCTACAACAACTGAAAAGATCACTGAGGACAAACCTATATTTGACTATCACCTTTATTCAGACCTCAACAAACTCTTGAGAATTACAGTCTATTGCTGCAAGTTTGTCAATAGCTACCTTCTCAAACACTGTCCTCAGAAAGCCTTTTCTAACTTAACAGAAACTGCAACAAAATACTGGCTCAAACAGATACAAGCTTCAGAATTTGACAAGGAGTTGAAGTATCTTAGGTCCAGTAGCACATTAAACAAAGGTATTCCTTCACTTGTCATGGATCTAAATCTGTACCTGGATACAGAGGGTCTGATAAGGTGTAAAGGAAGGCTTAACAAGTCAACTTTGACTTACAACTCTAAGCACCCAATTCTTCTTCCAAGGAGAAATCACTTCACAAAACTCATCATCAGGGATACCCACAACAAAATACACCACATGGGAGTCCCACAAACCCTGACAGAGCTGAGAAAAACTTACTGGCTACCAAAGGGTAGAACTGAAACAAAGAAAATTTTAAACACATGCATTCCTTGTAAACGTATCCATTCACGACCCTTTAAGACCCCAAGCCCTCCAGACCTACCTGTGGAACGAGTAACATTTACTCGGCCATTTGAAACCACGGGTATTGACTACACTGGAGCGGTAAATGTGAGTTTTGGAGACAAAATGGATTCAAAGGAATACAAAGTGTACATTGTACTCTTCACCTGTGCTGCCACACGTGCCATATGTCTAGACATAGTAGAAGATCTGACAGCAGAAGCTTTTATTGCTGCTTTCAGACGATTTTGTGCACACAATTCTGTACCCAAAACTATATGGTCAGACAATGCCACATACTTCAAATCTGGTGAAAGAATTATTCATCAGATTTGTGACAGTGAAACAGTACAAACTCATTTAACCAAACACAACATAACCTGGAAGTACATTCCTGTTAATACACCATGGTATGGTTCAATTTGGGAAAGAAACATACAAACTGTAAAGAACTGCCTTAAAAAGACTATTGGGACAAAACATCTACAACTTTTTGAACTCATGACTATTCTGTCAGAAATTGAAAATGTTGTCAACAACAGACCATTAACTTATGTGGGAGATGGTATTAATGAGCCAGAACCTCTCACACCAAACCACCTAATTAAGGGAGAAACAGTAAACATGTTACCAGAATCTGAACATAACAGTACAGAGGATCCAGATTGGGAAATAGGACACAAAGGACTCAACACAAAATACCAACATTTGACACAAATCAAGACTCAATTTATAACAAAATGGAGAGAAGAATACTTAACAAGTCTTAGAGAAAGACATAAACAATTAACAAAACAAAGTTGGAATGATTCAGTCAAAATTGGGGACATTGTGTTGATACATGACAAGACACCAAGACAACATTGGTCAATGGGAAAAGTCTTGGAACTCAAAACTGGTGAAGACGAAGTTACCAGGGTTGTAAAACTGAAAACAGCAACTGGTGAAACCACCAGAGATATCACATTACTATATCCTTTGGAGTGTGGGGCTAAATTAGAACCATTACCCCAAAGGATGGATCAGGATACTATTGGGGAGGAATCTCTCAATGTGCCTGATGTAACTCAGACTAAACCAGACAGGCCTCAAAGAAAGACTGCTTTGAAAGCCAGAAAACTTTTACAAGACAAGATTAAGACTGGTGACTTATAAACCTTACACAAACTGAGCAAAGTTAAAATGCTTAATAACTTTACTTTAATCCCATAAATTTCCTATACCTAAAGGGAGTCAAACTGATTGACATAACTTTAACTAAACTTGAGAAGTTGGCCTCTTGAACTTTCCTATTTGAATAGGTCTTGAGTAACCTCTCTCTTCCTAAATTTCTACTTCATTCTTTTGATCATTTTTTTACATGTTTTACACAGTTTGTCAAAAAATTTTGATCTATAACATACAAATTTTTCTCCGGCCCCCCCCAGTATATGGAAAAACTATACGCGCTCACAACATGGTATCATATGTGGTACATTTATTTCATAATTAAATATAAATTATTAATTAATTGAATTAAATATCTATACAAAATTGCCTCGGGATTGGCGACATAGCCTATTGGGAATGAAATAATTGAATTGCCATACGTACAAAGAACCTGTATGTATGAATCAGCCTCACATAGCAACAAGAAAACCCAATTTATTGTTTAGTCTACCACAGGAGTAGACCAAACAAAATTTTGCTAGTTCGGCAAATAATACACCAGAACCAAGGAACGGCTCTCAGGGCTGTTTATGTTACAGCGAAGCTTTAAACAGGGAGGATGTCTTTGTCCCCCCTAGAGTCCTGAGTGAATTCCTTATAATATAAAACCTAGTGACTATAAAAGGATAGGCCTATTCCTTCAGGGGTTTATATAGTGACTGCCTATATTAATTACCTTAAGTAAATTCGCCGCGTAACTCCATCGTGGCGGCCCTACACCGAAAATGATCGTAACGCCCTACATCGAAGCAAACCAAGGACCCAGCAAAAATAAGGTGAGGCAATTTCAGTTTTCATTAACATAAGGTGTCCCAAATCCCGGCGCTAAAATTACCGTAATCACTTAAATATAAAACGGTCCTTTAACAACCTACATATTTATAACTCTCTAACGAAAAAGCATAGGGCTTTTGTCGGTAACCCTCCACTGAAGTCTGTTGGCAATTTCCAACGGATGAGGGCACAGGCAATCAACCCATAGCCCTATATAGTTTTTTCAAACTAACTATAAGATAATTAAATAAGAAAATCATAAGCTTTCTCAAGGAGCCACGACTGGGTATTGCATAACACGCCATACCTACAAACAAAATCCATAAAAAAAATTAATAAAAAATCAATAATAATAATAATAATAGTAATAATTCAAATCTGTATCTACCTCACGCCCCACAGTTTGGGAAACACTATACTCTAGCCTAAGCATAAATAATGTGTAACCAATAATAACAGTGTTAAAAGTTATAAAGCAAATAAAGGACAAAAATAATGCTTACAATGGCATGGCCGCACGGACAACAACGCAACCAGACTACCAGAGTGTCTGCGAATGACTGACTCGGACTGCTGCCTGGCGCCTGCACTGTGACGCGTCAACTTCAAGTCAGAGTTCCCGTATTAGACTCGCATATCATTATGTTTGACTGCCACAAATAATGGTAAATTAATAAATAAACAACTAAATAAAGTTTATTTGTGCTGCCAAATTTGCCATTGAAAATTACCGATCAATTCCACAACATAATTTAACTTTGTAACTCTTTATTTTCCTTTCGGAAAAGTAAAGCATAAAAAATTCGTAAGTTTCAATAAAATAAAATAATAATAATAAATTTAATTTCATAAGTGCCGTCGGTACGTTCTGCTTGAGCAGTTTAACAACCAGTACTATTTGAACAAGAAATTTAACAACCGGTACGGCGTACCGTTCCGTACCACCTCAACTCAAGCCCTGCTAGTGAGTAAGATCGGAAACAAAATATGACAATATTCAGGGGGGATAAAATTGTAATGGCCTTTGCGATATTTCTATATTTCTTTTGTACTTATATAATTATTTTCATTAACATCACAATTTGGCGCCCCCTACATTTAGCGCCCAGTGGCAATTTCCCCTCCCTGCCCCCCCGTCGGTACGCCACTGACCTTCTGCAAGTTTAGCCAAGCCTTCTCCATGAGGCTGTAACTCAAATGTTTCATCTTGACTATCCGTGTTTTGCTGATTTCTAAAGCATAGAGTTTTTGTATAGGTCTCTTTAATTTTCCTCCTGAAGTCTTTACCAGTGCAGACCTAACTAAATTGTCTTTGCCAACAAACAACTCTTCAATTATGCCAAGCTTCCAGCATTGCCTTGGTCTTTCATCCCCAATCATTACCACTTCTCCCACCGTGATACAATTTGCATTGGAGCCCTTTACATTGCCTGATGGATAATAATTGAGTTCTGGCAAGTATTCCATCTGCCACCTCTTCCATAACTTATCTTGTAGCTCTTCAAGGTACTTGAACCTTCTGGTTAACTCTTCTTGAGTGCCCTGGATAGCTGTAAGTCTTCTGGCAAACTGGGGCTTGATGTTAATCGTTTACCACAAAGAAAATGATTTGGTGTCAATGGCTCTGCATCCTGCATACTGTTATAAACAGAGGTGATAGGCCTACTGTCATGGCCGTAACTACCTATGAGGTCACCGAGGTCCGGACCTCGGTAATTATTTCCAAAAAAAAAAAAGAGACTGAACCGTTCTCCGTGCAGCTTTAATAAAAGTATTTTTGCTAACAGGTCCCTTTGTACAGTATTTAATTATAGACAAGGGTTTTGTGTTTAGTGTATAGCTTGGGTTGTGTTTGTAGATGTCATTTTGGTCTGAATTTTGCTCGTCCCGCCGCGCTCGAAAAAAATCTGGACCTCACTAATTTCTAAACCCTAGTTACGGCCCTGCCTACTGTTCACCATTGCTTCTACTTCACACAAAACAGTGCAGAATTCTTCTTTGCTCAAATGAGCATTAGCTAAAAGTTTCTTTAATGGACACTTTACACTTCTCACTAGCTTTTCCCAAAATCCTCCCCACCATGGTGCTCTCTCAACAATAAACTCCCACTGTACCCCATGGTGTGAAAAGTAGGATTGGAATCCCTCCTCTTTTAGCAAGGACCAAACTTCTTGGAGTTCCTTTCCAACCTTTTTGAAGGTTTTTGCATTATCCGATATGATTTTATTTGTGAAACCCCTTCTGTTCACAAACCTTTTAAAGGCCAAAAGAAATACATCACTACTTAAGTTGCTTACCAATTCCAAATGGATTGCTCTGGTGGTAGCACATGTGAAAAGACATATATAACCTTTGTTAGACTCCCCGTTGCTCATACACATAGACTGGACCTGCGAAGTCTACTCCCACTACATCAAATGGGGCAGTATAGACACACCGTTCTCTTGGAAGTGGGCCACCTTTTCATAATAAGGCTTTGCACTCCAACGCTTGCAAACCACGCATTTATGCAAGACCTTTTTTACTACTTGTCTAATTTTGGGAATCGAAAACTGTTGTCTGATCTCTATTATCACTTCTTTAATTCCCGCATGTAACAACTTATGATGCGTATCCAGGATCAAAAGTTCCACAAAGTGTCCCCCAGAAGGTAGCAAAATTGAATGTCTTTTCTCCTCTGGAAGCCCAGAAAACTGTAGTCTACCTCCTACTCTCAATAATTCCTGATCCAAAAACACATCCAAACCTTTGAGAGCAGAATGTGTTGGTAGAACCTGTAATGGACTGCTGGTGAGCAATTCCCTCTCTTCACCAAATTTTTCCTTCTGCACATATACCACCCAGTATTGCCTGGATTGCTGAATCTCCTTACTGTTCAGAATTCCTTCCCTTCTTGTTTCTCCCTTAATGTTGTTTGTAAATCTATATATCCATGCTGTCACTCTTAACAACCTTTTCAGACTGCTAATGTCCTCAAGCCTCAATATGGGGTCCTGCTGCATAACTTGACAACTGTTCACAGAGAATTTTCTCATCTCACTCACCCATTCTTCTTCAGCCTGGCATTCTCCTACAATAGGCTGATTAGAAGGCCAATTTTCACTTCCAAGTTTTAGCCACTCTGGCCCATTCCACCATAAACTTGAGTGTGCAAGATCTTTCACTGAAATTCCTCGTGTTGGTAAATCAGCTGGGTTTTGGATGCCTGGACAATGCTTCCATTGTTTTGGATCTGTGTGTGCTTGAATTTCCTCCACCCTATTGGCAACAAATGGTTTCCATTTCCTTGCCTGGCTTCTTAACCAGTGCCAAACTATAGTGGAGTCTGTCCAATAATAGCTTGGAATTTCATAAAGGGCCAAAGATGTTTGCACTGTAACTGCAAGCCGATTAGCAATAACTGCACCCATCAATTCCAATCTTGGAAGAGAAAGCCTTTTCAAAGGTGCTACTCTGCTCTTTGCAGCAACCAACCTGCAACTTACTTCCTCTTTGAATGTGCCTCTTATATAAATGCAAGTTGCATAGGCTTCCTCACTTGCATCACAAAAGATGTGCAGCTCCAAATTGTCTGGACTATTATTTAACTCTCCAAAGTACCATCTTGGGATTTCAATGTCTCCAAGATGTACCAATTCTTTGAACCAATATTTCCACCTTACTACCATATGATCAGGTAACTCTTGGTCCCAACCAAGTCCAATTTCCCAGAGGCTCTGAAACCAAATTTTTTACTTTATCACAAATGGAGCCAGGAATCCAAGAGGTTCAAAGACCTTTGAAGCCAAACTAAGAGCTGCACGTTTTGTCCACTTTGTCTCATTCTCAGCCAGCTCTACTAAAGATTTCCCATTGAAGGTAAACAAATCCTTTCCTTGCTGCTAAACAATGCCTAGCACCTTTGGGTCTTTTGCCCACAACTCCTTAATACCAGAATCCTCAATACTTTCTGCTGCATCAGGTCCTACATAGGGCTGACTCATAAACTTTTGTAATTGAGAATGATTGGTCTGCCATTTTCTAAGCTCCATGCCAGCCTCCCTCATTATAGCTCTAGCCTCCATGAATATCTGTTTAGCCATTTCTGTATTATCCCGGAACACAGCAAATCATCAACATAAAAATTTTTCCTTATGTGTTCAATAGTGTTAGGATAGACTTCAGAATATTTCTTAAAATGGTACTGCATAGTAGCTGCCAACAGAAATGGACTAGAGCTGAGGCCAAACAACACTGACTTCATTCTATATGCTTGAATCTTAGGTTCATTTTCCAACAAGCCTTTCGTATCCACCCACAGATACCTTACTGCATCTCTGTCTTCTGGTTTTAATTTTATCCGCAAAAAGGCTTGCTTCACATCTGCAGTCAATGCCACTCTACCAAACCTGAATCTCAGTAACAAGGAAAATAAATCTGCATTTAAATTTGGCCCAGCATCCAAACAGTCATTCAAGGACACACCACCTTTGTCCTTGGCTGAGCCAACAAAAACTACCCTCAGTTTGATAATAGTTTTGTCTCACCGTACCACTGCATGGTGTGGCAGATAATGTGCCTCCTGGCTCACCAGCTCACTTTGCACCCTTTCAGCATAGCCTTCTTCCTTTACATAGCTTAGGATGGCCTCATTGTATTCAGTTAACAACTCCTCATTTTTTCTTAGCCTGTACAATGAAGTCTCCAACCTCCTATTAGCTAGCTGAAGGTTTGAACTGGGTTTGCAAGAATCCTTCCAAGGGGGGCCAACTTCATAGCAACCATCTCTAAACCCAATCCCTTTTTCAAATTGCTCTAAAACATCACTGTTCACTGTACTCGCCTGCTTCTCCTGTTTGCCCTTTATGCCAATGGATTCAAGTTCCCAAAAGGCTTTCAAATGCCTTCCCAAACTATGGCTGTTCTCCTCAATCTTAACAAAAAAAGCTTTAACCTCCATTTCATTGCAATAGCTACCATGTAGCATCCAGCTTAGTTTACTTTCAATAGCTACCGGACCTCGAGATGTGCGAACAATATTACCAGTGATGAAGTCCCAGTAATAGTCAGCTCCAATCAAAAGACTAATATCTTCTGTTCCTTCAAACTTATTATTGCCCAATTTAATTCCTTTAACTTGCAATTCTTGGACACGTGCCATATCTAAACAAGTAGTGACTGGAGCACAAAGTTCCTCAATCTCTACAGCTTGGACCTTGATAGTGGGACTCTGTGGTAGCAACCCCTTAACCAAAACTTCTACCTTCTTAAATTTGGTTCGGTTTTGAACGGAACCTCCAAACCTAGAAATTCTTAAATTTTCCCTCTTAAGTTCTTTAAACTTCAATTTTCTGGAAATTCTGGTCTTAATAAAGCTACACTGGCTACCACTATCAAACAACACTCTTACAGTAACTTCTCCATCATTCCCAATTAATAATGCTGCAGCTGTTTGCAATAATCCCCCTTTATTTTTACACCCTTTCATAGCTGTGGCATGTGCCACTGATGTCTCTACTTCTGTGGTTGGCCTACTAGGAGTGTTTTCACACAATAATGGCTGATGCCTGCCATGGCATTTTTTGCAAAAAATTTTAAACTTACAAAACCTTGCTCTGTGACCTTTCAAAAAACATTTAAAACATGCTGTGGACTTAGTTACCCTGTCCTTTCTCTCCTCAACAGGTAAAGCCTCAGCCACCTCACATTTATATAACTTGTGGTTGCCTTCGCAAAATATGCATTCCTTGATTCCCTTTAATTTATTCTGAGGACGTATGAAGAGCTGACACTGTACCTGGGCTATTCCTTTTTGTAGAAACTTTGGTGCTGTGCTTGCCTTTGTCCCCTTGTTTAACATCCCACTTTGTAAACTCAATTCTCTCTCGTCTTGTTAATTCTGTGCCTAAAAGACTTAACATCTGCTGAAGGGGGATGTACACATGTTCTGTAGAGTGTCCCCTACTTAATTCAAGCAAAATTGAGCTAGGCAATTTAGACTCCAGTATAGTGACCAACATTATACCATACCTTTCCATTCCTACACCCAGGTTATCCAGGGATCTAGTTCTAACTTCAAATTCATCACATAACTGCCGTAACTTCTTAACACCATTGGGATTATTAACAGGAGGTGCAGCTAAAAGTTCGCGGAGGTGACTTTTAATTAAGATCTCTGATTTACCAAACCGTTTCTTTAATATATCCCAAGCTACATTATAATTAGCCTCTGTTAATGCTAATCCTGCTATTGTCTTTGCTGCCTCCCCTTCCAAGAGGGACTGCAAATAATTAAACTTCTCCACCGCACTTAACACTTGACTAGAATGAACTGCTGATTGAAAACTGTCTGCCCATCCTTGCCATTCCTGAATACTCCCAGAAAATGTTTTGAGTACAAGCCTCGGTAATTGAACTGCAGATCTGTTAACGTTAACTTCACAAACACCATTTATTGAGGGTTGTGTTTCATTATTAGACCTGGTCTCTAACTGTACTGAGCTGCTAAACTCTTTTGCTCTGTGGCATACTTTAATTATGTCATCACTAATCTCTTCAAAGTAAGTTGTTATTTTCTATTTCATCCTCTTCTATTTTAACATTTACTTCGCTTAGAGCAACCTTTTTAGTTTCTAATATGGAAAGCTGCGCAGTCACTAAGCTTAAATCCTCTTGCTCTATGGCAGAATCTATAGTGGCAATGACCTTTGTAATTAGATCTTTGTAGGCGCTTCTCCTTTTTCTAAACTTGTTCAATTCAGCTGCACTCATCTTCAATGCAAACAACAACTGGGCTCAATGCCAAATAAGCTGAATTGGCAAAAATACTTAACCAAACTGATCAAACTCAAATTTTGCTTTTTTCAAATAAACTGAATTGCTTGAGTGGGGTACTGACCAACCACCAGTATGAAATATCAAATTTTCCACCCAAGTAACTGAAGCACTGAAGTCTGCAACCTTCGCCTACGAACAATAAACCAAAATTAACCAAACTGGTAAAAATGTAGGCCCAAAACAACGACAGACTAGCGGCCAAGTTTCGCAATTGGGCAACCAAACTTTCTACCCTCAGACCTTAACTCAATTATGCTCAACCCGTCCAGGCCTAACTTGGGCTACAATTTGCACAATCAGAACTTTGCCGAAAATTAGTCACTGACTCAGTCTTGGGCTAGAATCCGGTTTCAAAGGACCATGTTATATTTTATTTTATTGGGTTCAGAATTCCAGCTGAGCCCTCAACGGCCAAGCTCTGAAGGGCCAGTTTAACCTACAGCCCACGTTAAGCTAGACTAAAACTTACGGACTTGGAGGTCCTGTTAGGTCTTACCTCAGGGTTACTGACTCGATGTGGGCCTATCGTAGGCCTCAGTTGCATAAAATTAAGATAAAAAACAAAAGGGGCACTATTTATGGTCTTCTTTCTCAACCTTGCAACAACACAACCTGCACCATTGCACGATGCAACTGAATTGCAAGAGAGCTCTCTATAAGACCACGCCCTGTAAGTGCCGCATTCAACAAACGAGTAGGAAGGACGCGCAGTGCCCCCAAAAAATGATGCCACAAGAGTGCCTAAACAATGATGCCACAAGAGTGCCTAAACAATGATGCCACAAGAGCCCAAAAATGCTAGCTCTAAATTAAGTGATTTTTTCACTAACTTTACAATTATGAGATGGATATACACACACCTTAACTTAATATATACAAACAATGCTGCATCAATCAGCTTAGTCATCATATCGCCTTGGGACAACAATGGCTCTTCCTCTTCTAGATTTTCTAACATACCCGACTGTTTGGCAGTGAGACCGAGCCTTGGTCGGTGAGTAGATTAAAATGGTGTCCGGCTAAAAAATACTTTCACAATTGCATGGGCTTCCTTTTCGACAATATGATGAATCTTTTCAGTGCTCTTGAGTGTCCTAGAAAAGAAGACGACCGGCCGCACACTCTGCACCAGGATGGCATCTATACCATTACCAGATGCGTGTCTCCACAGTGAACCCAGCTGACAATTTTACGTGGATACAACGTTGTCACAAGGTTGCATTTTAGCACTGTGACGTAGATACAATATAAATTTGTGTGGTCTCAGTTACATCTTCACAACGTTGTGATATTAGTCTGGTCCAACAAAGGCGCCCTATTTGAAATAGTAGTATGACGTATGTAACTTCGTTACAATTTTGTAACAAAGAATAATGCAATACGAAACTATATGCTATGGATGTAAAATCTTACGTGCAGACAACGTCTATGCTACGTACAAAAAATTACGTTAGAACTTTACTTGAACTTCATGTGCATACAAGGTTGTATCAGCGTTGCAATATAACGTTTAAGTTTTACGTCATGTGGCACATAAAATTTCTCTGGTCTAATAACTCTTTCCATTTTAATTGATTAAATTGTTATGCCAGATGATTAATAAAGTCGAAATAAAAAAACAAGGCTTTAATCAATTAAAAATTACAACTCTGAAAAAAATGCAATTAATACACACGTATACAAAGTAATCAAAAAGACAAAGTAAATATAAAACAGAAAAGCTGTCATAAAGAACTAATTCTAACTATTATCACAAAACATGGGCAATTAATACACACGTATACAAAGTAACCAAAAAGACAAAGTAAACATATAAAACAGAAAAGCTGTCATAAAGAACTAATTCTAAGTATTAACACAAAACACCATTTGATTCGATTCACAAGCATCAACATTTCTTTAACATGGCACAGGTACATTACGATTTACAAATTTCATAAATATTTTGTCGTGATTAACACGATTAAATGCCTTAGAGGCACCCAGGAAACACAAAAATACATTACTATTTAAAGATTAATATTTACAGATCATATCTTTTAAGGCATATAATATACACCACATGTCAGTATCATGCTTCTTTTTTAAACCAAATCGGTTATTGCTAGTATACACAAGACAGGTAAAATTCGAATCAATTTATAATGATAATACATCCAAACACCTTAGACATAAGACTGGCTAAAGTTATAATGTTATAATGTTTCAGACCAACAAAGACCCTAGGATCCACTCATGGCTAGTCTACCTAACTGTGTTCGTAATTGTGCATTGTGTATGTCTTCCGTGGTGGCGGAGGGGACCTACAATTTTACGTGGGTTCCGAACCACAAGAACATAAGAAATTTATGTAAAAACTGCCTGTACATTGGCAACGACCAATTTTTACGAAACTAAATAATTATCAATTTAAAACTAATTAATTATCGATTTAAAACTAAAGATAGAATCTTTGGATCCAGAGGATCAAGTCATAGTAGACTACTATCCACAAATATGTTACACTCTATATCTATTTATAACCGACATGCAAATATATCAGATCCAAAGGATCCAGTCAATTTCATTACGGTATCCATCAATACTAGTACCTTGCCAACGAAAAATAAGTCACGGTCCATATTGATTGCGGACCAAGTCAAAATTTACAACCATATACATTACAAAATATATACTTAGGAGGAAAGGTGTAGGTGTGGCTGTAAAGACTGTACAGTAATGTAGAAATGTGTGTGCACCCATTTTAGGTCTCCCATTTAAAGGTGTTTGTGGGGCAAGTGAAGATCATGAGTTTTTCAATACCTCACAGTACTATTGGGGGCACCGCTCGGCAGAGGAATCTCTTTAAATGGGGGTGTGTAAGGACAGAGAGTATCCCCTAACCCAAGACGCCGCCTCCCTATATCCCACAACACTTGTGTTGAGCTGTGGGATCTATCACCACAAAGCCTTAATTTTACTACCTTAAACTATACCCAATCTATCAACATATGTGTCTAATTGATTCTTAAACATGTTTATAGACGTGCTACTAATTACTTCTACCGGCAAACTATTCCAGCTATTTACTATTCTATGCGTAAAAAAGTTTTTGGCAACTGCTGTCTCGAACCTTCTACTTGTCAACTTACACCCGTTATTTCTAGTCCTATTATATTGAGATATTTCGAAAAAGCTATCTCTATCTACGTTATCGAACCCATTCATAATTTTGAAAACCTGGATTAGATCACCCCTTAGCCTCCTAGTCTCGAGTGTTGTCAATTTTAACTTTTTAAGCCTATCCTCGTACGACTTTGACCTAAGCGACGGAATCATCTTAGTTGCTCGTCTTTGAACTCTTTCGATTTTGTCTATATCTTTGCGTATATGCGGATTCCAAAATTGGACCGCGTACTCCAAATGGGGTCTAACTAATGATTTATAAAGTGGAACTATAATATCGCGCGATTTGTACTCAAAATTTCGAGCTATAAAACCTAACACTTTGTTCGCCTTATTGACCGCTGCTGTACTTTGTTTCGCTACTTTTAAATCACCAGTGACTATAACTCCTAAATCTTTTTCCTGCTCTACGCTTGTTAAATCTTTCCCTGACATACTATACGCAAAATTACCGTTACGCGAATCTATATGCAAAATTTTGCACTTATCCACGTTAAATCTCATTTGCCATGTGACTGACCAATCTTCCTGGATTTTACCTCTATCTTCGTCATTAATCGCCCTACCACCCAGCTTCGTGTCATCCGCAAACTTTGAAACTGTACTGACTAGGCCGACATCTAAATCGTTAATATATATAAGAAAAAGCAAGGGGCCCAATACAGAACCCTGAGGAACGCCACTCGCTACATTAGCCCAACACGACTCCGCTCCATCCACGACCACCCTCTGTTTCCTACCCCGCAACCACTCTTCTAGCCAATTTATTACTACACCCCTGATTCCATGAGCCTTAGTTTTTTCAATGAGTCTTTTGTGTGGCACGGTGTCAAACGCTTTTTGAAAATCTAAATACACTACATCAACCGCCCGATGTCTATCGTAAACGTCAACCACGCTTTGGAAAAATTCTAAAAGATTAGTTAAGCAAGATTTGTTTCGCCTAAAACCGTGCTGCGTATTTCTAACTAGTTTATGCACTTCTAAGTGTTCGACTATACGATCCCTAATTATTGATTCCAGTAGCTTACCTACAACAGACGTTAAACTGATTGGCCTATAATTTCCCGCCGTACCTTTATCGCCTTTCTTAAAGATAGGTGTTACGTTTGCTAACTTGAAATTATCTGGTACGCACCCCTCAGAAATAGACGCATTAAATCTTTGTTAGCGGCACAACAATGCTATCTTTTAATTCTTTTAGTTGTATGGGATATATGGAACCCGGCCCCTGCGATTTACGCGTTTTCATTTTATCAATATAGCGCATTACCTCCCCTTCACTAACCACTATATTATCCAAAATATTACCATTATCAAAAGGTATTATGTCTGACCGTAGGGATATTCGTTACATCTTCTATAGTAAAAACTGACGTAAAAAATTCGTTTAGTAAGGTAGCCATTTCCTTGTTTTCAGAAACTAGATCTCCGTTTACATTTTTCAAAGGCCCCAAGACACTTTTTACTGGATTTCTATTATTGACGTATTGAAAGAATCGCTTGGGGTTTTCTTTACCGTCACGAGCTATGGAGATTTCAAATTCGCGCTTGGACTTTTTTATTACACTTTTCGCTTCACGCCTTAGAGATATGTAGTTGTTTCGTAACCACAAATTGTCTTTATCGCACTTATGTAGCCTATAAGCCCTATCTCTACTCTTTATAATGTCTCCTACTCTAGAAGTAAACCACAAGGGCTTATTGTTTACTTTCGCACGCTTAATTTTGTACGGTACACATTCCTCATTTATAGTCCTAAATACTGTTTCGAACGATTCCCACATTAGTTTTGCGTTGGAGATCCCCATCACGTTTTCCCAATTGACGTGTGACAATTTATTTCGAAATTTACTAAAGTCTGCGTGCTGGAAGTTAGGAATTTTAGTCGAGTTAGCTGGTTTCGAGTGACTTACTGAGAGGACAACTCTACCATATTGTGATCGCTGTTGCTTAACGGTTCTATTACTTGAAGATCAGTAATTAGCCTATCATCCGTAGTTATTACTAAATTTAAAATACTGTCCAACCTCGTAGGTTCCCCAACCTTTTGAATAAGAAAGCTATCCTCGAGAAAATTAACTAAACGATTACCTTCCGCGTCTCCCTGCATTGTATCGTAATTTACGTTAGCGCAATTAAAGTCACCCATAACTAAAGCCTGCTCACTACCGATTATTCTCTTTAGTTCACGATATAACGCTTAGTCCGTATCAGCTGTTTGATTAGGGGGCCTATATATAACCGCAACAACAAGTTTGAAATCGAACATACCTTCAAATTGTTTGTAATTGCGACACCTTCGCGAGCGCAGTGGAAATTTATGGAATTTACGCTGGGACCGTTCGAGTTACGGCAGCCTGAAAAGAAGAGACAGTATTATGAAATAGTCTGCCTAAACGCGCAGCTCCAACGTCATTAAGATGAAGTCCATCTCCGAGGAACAAGTCCCTCCTGCCGTAAAAACTGTTCCAAAAATTTGCAAAATGCACTCCTTCCTGTTGGCAAAGAGACTTTAGGTTATTGTTAATATAGGTCGCCTTGCTGTAGAAATCGTTACGATGGATAATTCGAGGAAGTATACCTGTTAAAACAATCTTATTAGTTTTTTCCTTTAATCGCTCTAGTAAGTCCCTGTACCTAGCCAGCAGTTCTTCCGATCTAGAATTTAAAACGTTATTAGTACCGACATGAATAACATACGTTGTGTCCTCGGAGGTACCGTCTGTAAATTGGTCAACACCAGGGCCGGATTAAGACCTTTAGAGGCCCTAAGCACTTAAAAGATTTTGGTGCCCCATATATATGTAATTCAAAATATAAACAAAAATAAACCATAAAATAAAATTTTATTTTTTGAAATGAAACAAAACTTACAGTAAGATGGAAAATAATGTTTATTTTTGTATACTTCCACTTCATTTATATTTGAAAAGTTTTCTCCTACTTTTTTTAATTGCAAAGTCTTTGATCAGATCCTCAAAACTAATCTTACGTAACACATCTGCTTCTATACTTAGTAGAGATAAGGCATCCAGCCTGCCTTGTTGCATAGTTGTTCTGTTGGTATTTTTAATATACTTCAACTGAGAAAATGAACGCTCAGCTGAGCAATTTGTGACCATTAATGTTAAAAATATACGAAAGGCAATTTCTACATTTGGGAAGGCACACTCAATATTGTCTTCTACAATTATTTTATAAAGTTCAGCATGACTGAATCTTGTTTTTACATTTTTTTTTGCACTGAACTTATGGCACACATATGAGTGAAACTGCTGAAGCTCAGCAGAGAAATTAGTGTGTATGATAAAATATTGTTATATATACAAATAAAGTACACTTCATAGACTTACCCTAGAGAAGAAGAGAGAGCAACAGATAAACTTCTTCAACGCTAATTAACTTAGGTCAGTATATCTTATTATTATAATGGCCGTGATAAACATCACTTGATACAACAGCAATATAGAGAGTTTATAGTTTCTTTTATTTTAATATTAATTTATATTACAATTCTATAAACCTAAATCTTTCTGTAAAACAATACCAAATGATTATGTAAAATATATATTTAATATTATATGCACAAATCACACGTTCAGAATAACTTCCTATAGCACACGAAAATATTTAATCTATATGTATTTTTAATATGGCGCTCAAAGATTTGATATAAACAAAATAATAACGCAAAGCGTAAAGTGTGTGATTACAACGAAATATATTTATTCTCTCAAAAGGGTTGTTGTTCACTACAAATTCAAACAATGAAAAAAAATAAATACTATATATGAATATATATAATTCAGTTTTCAACAGCTTATAGGCTATAAGCCGCGATTATAATAGTATAATAAATCCATGGTAAATCCGACAATGGAAAATTTCTGTGGTGCCCCCCTTCCCTTGATGCCCTAAGCACGGGCTTATTTTGCTTAATGGTTAATCCGGCCCTGGTCAACACTATTAGTTATATCCTCCACCCTTGCACCAGGGTAGCAGTAACGGCGCCTACGACGAGGGTTTCTCCCACAGAATTCCTCGAGCTGCCCTCGAACAATGGAATCGCCAACGAGTCGTATTTCCGGTTCATCAGCATCATCGAAACCTAAAACAGAAAACTTATTGTTTGTTATTACTGGTAGACATGTCTTAGGTTTTCTCAATGGGGCTCCATTACGCACTCGAACGAAGGGTTGGGAACTAGGAGAAGAGAGAGGGCTATTAATACTATTTATATTATTAGTAACAACTGAAGCAGGAGGGGTCGTAACTGGAGTCTCAAGGGATTCTAATTTTGCCGTCAGGAGCATCACCCTTTCTTCAAGGCTTACTCTGGCCTCCTTCTCACGTTCTAACTCGCTCCTCAGCACTTCCAAGTTTGAGCACCACCTGCAAACTAACTGTTCATTATTATTAGCCATTGTAAACGCGTAAGCGGCAAATTTCCCTTCACAGCGACTGCAAGTACTTGACGGGGGTGCCATGCTTTTAATTAGTTAAACAACAAAAAACAAAAAAACAAAAAACAAAAAATGAGCGTTTGGAAATTAGTAAATTACAACGTAGGTCTACCGCGTTTTTGAAACGCAGAAACAGGTTCTTGTAACACAAATTTATACTAAATGAATATAGAATTAAGCTACCGACAAAATATCTGTAAAAGAAGAGTATTTATAACACTTATCTGTCCGCGATTCGACCCGACTTTTTTCCTTTTCTTCACACGGTGTGTGACCACACTCTACCTGACCTCTCGAAGGACGGAAAAATGAACCTTATGTCTCCACGTTTTGTGATAGATTTGAAAAACAAACTAGGCAAGCCACGTGCAGTAGCCTTGGTTTGATCAAATATAGTATTGAATGACGTCAATAAATGAAATATATTCGTTAATGAATGATTAGTAGCACGAAGTAATTTAGTTATGAATGCACCGAACACTATTTTTTTTTTAAACACTTCAACGAAAACCACTTATTCAATTGATAACACTGGACACTCGATAAAACACGTCCGTTCACAAGGAAAGACTGATCAGAACTGATTGGTCTATAGTTATTTTTACTTTTAATTGTATACTATATTACTGGGACTAAAACAACTGAATATTGAATTGGATTAAATTTTCTGTTCAAAATCTTTCGGAAGGAATTATTAATTATTTACATGTGAACATTTGAACGTGAACCAATTAGGTATGCACTAGTTAGCTTTGCTTATGTTATAAACAAAACAACACATTTCATACAAAACTACACACCATTGAGACCGTATGACGTATAGCTACAGCCTAGCCTGGAGGCTTAAATATAAATAGTGCCTGAATGTCTTTGGGAGTGGAGGTTACATTTCATTTGGAAAACAGGAAGCCATTGCGGCCTATCGAAGTTATTCAAATCATGAGTGATATTTTATAGTAATAATAATAATAAAGTCTTGCAAAACGCCAATCTTAAGTCAGCTAATTAACGTACAACTATTTACTACTACCAAAGTAGTCTACATAACTTAAGAATATACACTATTTACAGTCTACAAACTATCTTTCATTCATGAAAGTGCCCAAATTTTTGGTGTAATAGTAAAGAAATACCAAAAATTTGGTAGGTATTTCTTTACTATTACACCGGTCTCCGGTAGAAAGTTTTAAAAGCTGGTTTTCAATGTTAAAGACGACTTAAATATGGGTATAAAACTAGGTTAGGCTGTTTTAAGTTCGGTAAAAAAGGGTAGAAAATTTTAAAAGCTTTAAGCTGCAATAACTCTCTAACAAATCATTTGAGACGGAAATGAGTATCATTTTTGAATTCAGCACATTGATCAAATCTACAAGTCTGTTTTCTAATTTCCTTATTCCCACAAGTTATCCCATCAGTCTCCAATGAGAAAAACAAACAAAACATCTTTGTTGTGGATCATTCACAATCCATAGCCACTAAACCTAACATGCAAGTACAATCTTACGTATTTACACAGAACTTAATACAAAAAATAAGGCAAACATAGCCACTTAACCTAGCATATTGTTTGATTAATTATCTGACAATTTTATGTACATTATTACCAGAGCTGGGCACTTCCGCAAACCGCAAATTCCGCAATTGCGGAAGTATGTTTTTCGTTTGTGGATTTGCATTTGCGGCAAAGTCATCGCAAATTAGTGAATTTGCGTTTGCGGATTTGCGTTTGCGGAAGTGATTTTGAGTTTGCGGATTTGCGTTTGCGGAAGCGATTTTGAGTTTGCGGATTTGCGATTGCAAGTCTGCAAACTCAAAATCATTTACGCAAATTTGCAAACGCAAATTCACTAATTTGCGATGACTTTGCCGCAAGCGCAAATCCGCAAACGAAAAACATCTTTCGCAATTGCGGAATTTGCGGTTTGCGGAAGTGTTTGCGGGGTAATTATGTATTTTATCCCACTCAGTCATTTTACACACCAAAATACATTTTTCTAGTAGTATTTGATGTGATTTGTTCAAATATGACTTCCATTTCCGTCGGAAATGAGATCCAACAAAGTTATAGTACTTTGAAGTTTGGCTCATTTTCAAGGGAAATGGAAGTCAAAATCTAAGCAAAACACATCAAGTATTACTAGGAAAATGTATTTTGGTATTAATTAACCTAACCTAACCATGGCTAAACGAGCCTAACCCTGGCTAAACGAGCTCTCGTCTGTATCCACCACCTAATCCATAATAAGGTAATACTCTAGGCTCGTTTAGCCAGGGTTAGGCTCGTTTAGCCAGGGTTAGGCTCGTTTAGCCAGGGTTAGGCTCGTTTAGCCAGGGTTAGGCTCGTTTAGCCAGGGTTAGGCTCGTTTAGCCAGGGTTAGGCTCGTTTAGCTAGGGTTAGGCTCGTTTAGGTAAGGTTAGGTTAATTAATACCAAAATACATTTTTCTAGTAATATTTGATGTGTTTTGCTTAGATTTTAACTTCTATTTCCCTTGAAAATGAGCCAAACTTCAAAGTACTATAACTTTGTTGGATCTAATTTCCGACGGAAATGGAGGTCATATTTGAACAAATCGCATCAAATACCACTAGAAAAATATATTTTGGTATGTAAAATGACTGAGTGTGATAAAATACATAATAACCGTTTGCGGAAGTGCCCAGCTCTGATTATTACATGAGACATCATTAACTGAAAAAGATCATTTGTATATGTAGGAGAAAATAATTGTCCTTAATTGTAGCTTAATGAAAAATCAGAGGAATTATGAAAATAAAAGTTTAATAAAAATGTTGATGAATTATGGGAAGCTGAGTTTGGATATGATTTTGTGGAAATTATATTTTAAATTATTAATTATACAATAAACAAAAAGTTATGTACATCTAAATTGTCCAAACCTGGAAACATTTTGAACATTTGTATCATATCTCTCCTCATACAATGTCTCTCAAAACTAAACATACCTAGTTCCTTTAATCTTTCTCTGTATACAATCTCTTTAGGTTAGGCATAAACTTGGTTGCCCTACATTGTATACTGTCAAGCATATCAATATGATGTCTAAAGTGAGGGGACCAAGCTTGAATACAGTATTCTAAGTGAGGTCTAACATAAAAATGATATAATTTACAGATGAATTTACCTTGAAGTGCTTCTGCCTCAAGGGTGCGCTGCTCCCATGAAGTCTGCTCAGTGCTTTCTGAGGCGGGGCCATGACAGGGTCGCCACCCTTCTTTTCTCTTGCTCCTGCCATACGATTTGGTCCCCTATTGAATGGTTAATGTGAGTTTTATTGCACTCAGAATATCAAAAGCAAATATAATTATAAAATATTAAAGCATAATTTTCTCATCATTTTCATATAAGTCACTATGCTCGCAGATGCGTATTTAACAAATTATGTACAGTTGAATATTATGACATTTTTGCATTTTTTTTCCCGCCCTTCCAATATTTTGATTGGTGACATCATGAGAACATGATATATGAGCTAGATTTTTTAAGTTCTTAGGCCTTTTAAGTTGCTAGTCTACTTCTGTTAGTTTTTGATAGATGTTTGTGGTGATGACATGTGAACGGTGCGAATATTATTTTGAGGATTTAATATACTCTAGGCTAGTTTAGCCAGGGTTAGGCTAGTTTAGCCAGGGTTAGGCTAGTTATCCAGGGTTAGGCTAGTTTAGCCAGGGTTAGGCTAGTTTAGCCAGGGTTAGGTTAGGTTAGCCAGGGTTAGGTTAGGTAAGGTTAGGTTAATTAATACCAAAATATATTTTCCTAGTAATATTTGATGTTTTGCTTAGATTTTGACTTCCATTTCCCTTGAAAATGAGCCAAACTTCAAAGTACTATAACTTTGTTGGATCTCATTTCCGACGGAAATGGAGGTCATATTTGAACAAATCACATCAAATACTACTAGAAAAATGTATTTTGGTGTGTAAAATGACTGAGTTACTTAAAACACATAATTACCCTATTGAATTTGTGGGGGCTGGTCTGGCAGAGGAATACCCTGGCACTGTGGGTTGGTCGGGTATGTTGGCTAAAAACATGTCCAAGTGTTTTTTAAAAGTATCCACTGGGACTGCACTCATATCTCTAAGGTACTGAGGCAAGGAGTTAAACAGGCGAGAACCCTGCCTAGAGATACTATTATATTGAAGGGTTTGAATCCTTCTCAGACTGTTTGGTGGGAGGTGATATTTTTTACACATTCTTCCAGTTCTTGTTAAGGTGGGTACAATTGGTTCAGTATTGGGGGCAACTAAAAACCCTTCTAGAATTTTCCAGGTGTAGATTAGGATGTATCTCTCAAACCTCACGTTGTTTAATATATGAGGTAAAGGTTCTTTGTAGGCCCTTAATTTTTTGCAATTCATTCTGTTTGTGGGGAAACCATAATTGAGAGCAGTAGTCAATGCGTGGAAGGACAAGTGATTTCCACAGGGTAAGCATGGTCATACTGTCCCTAGTCCTGAATGTCCTCAGTATATATCCTATTAGTTGTTTGCATGATGAGGTTACTTTGTCAATGTGCCTGTTGAATATTGCATCTTCAGATAATATAATCCCTAGATCCCTGACATGATCAGTTTGTACAATATCTTTTCCTGTGGGTCCAGTGTAGTTGAATTGTTCTTTCAGGTATTTATTTGGTCCATACTTAATTAGTTCAAATTTGTCTTCATTGAAGGCCATATTGTTTGCATCTGCCTATGCATATATAGTTTGTAGATCTTTTTGTAGCTCTACACAGTCTTCTTTTTCTGTAATTGGTCTTAGTATTCTGGTATCATCTGCGAATGACAGGAGAGAGCTTCCTAGGTTACAGTTTATATTGTTTAGCATTATAATGAATAGAATTGGTCCTAGTACTGTGCCTTGCGGCACTCCACTAATCACTTCTTTTTCTATAGATCTTGCTCCATTTACAATTGTTACTTGTTTTCTGTCAGAGAGAAAGGCATGGATCCATTTTCCTATTTTTCCACAAATACCAAGTTCTTTTAGTTTATGGAATAATATACCATGGTCAACCTTGTCAAAAGCTTTTGCAAAGTCTAGATAGATGACATCAACATTGTGGTTTTCTCCCAAATATTGTAGGATTGTATTGCAATGGTCTATAAGTTCAGTAAGGCAGGATCTCTCGTGTCTGAAGCCATGTTGAAAGTCTTCTAAGAGATGTTCATTTTCTATAAAACTGACATTGTGCCTTTTCAGGACTTTCTCAAATATTTTAATAATATGGGAAGTCAAAGATATAGGTCTATAGTTCTTGGCTTCCTTTCTTTTGCCTCCTTTATAGATTGGGGTAATATTTGTTTGTTTCATGATTGGTGGTATTCTACTGGTGTCTAGTGAGGATCTCCGCAGGATTTTCAAAGGCAGAGATAAAGTATATTTGCATTCCTTAAGAATCTTGGCTCCAATTCCATCTGGACCAGGGGCTGAACTCCCTGGTAGCTCTGTTATTGCCTGTTGTATATCTCTAGTGGTTATTTGTATATCTTCCAATAATGGTCTGTCTTGGTCATTTTCTTCTCTATCAAAAAATGCTGTAGTTTTTATTTTCTTTGCTACTACAGGAGTACTCCAGCTTAAAGCATATTGAGATTATAGAATGTTTGCCATTTCCTGTGGATTAGATGTGAGAGTTAGTCCATCTTTAGCAAGCAATGGGCCAATGCTTGTTTTGATAACTGCTTTGCATTTAGCATAGCTAAAGAAGAATTTGCTATTTTCCTTTATAGTGTCAATAGCTTTGTGTTCATTATCAATATTGGGGCATTCCAGGAGAGATCACCCAATGCATGTCACCACTCTGACTTGGATTTTGGTGAAAATTGACATGTGGGGTTCTTCTCAATGCTGATTTCACTGGTCAAAATAAAAAAGTTCTATGACCTATAGTTTTTGAGATAGGGCCCCCAAAATTTAGGGGGCCCCACTTTACCACCTAACTTTAATGGGCAATAACTCCCAAACATCTTACCATAGACCTATAAAACTATACATTTTTAGAATCAGCATGAAGAGATCTATTAAATGATACCACATTCAAATGTGTAGAACAATAATGAACCCCCCCCCCCCCATTTTTATTTTTGACTCCCACCTCCCCTAGACAGTGAAATCCAAAAAATAAATTTTCATTTACGTATTAAATTTCCATTAATTGTTAAAAGATACAAACAATAAAAAATGTGGGTATCAAGTTGCGAGATATTTTAAAAATTATTGAAAAAACATGTACATTGTGAAATTTTAACATTTTTACGCCTGCAGACTAAAATAGAGAACTACAAATGATATATTCACATGGATGAAAATGAACAGCAAAAATACAAATTGAACACACATATTACATCAAGTTGATTCATAATTACATGAGTTTTTTCAACTCATTTTTTGGGAAAAAATATTGAATACACATTGTTCCTGGCTTTTAAGTTGGTGTGCTTAATAAACCTAAAATTAGCAAGTTAGCAAGGCCATAGGATCATATAAAGTAGCTAAATTTAAATAATATAGTACTTGGTAATTATTTGATATTCATTACTTGGGCTTCTCAGAATAAACATTATTGGTGCTCTTCCAATATGTGCTCTACTGCGAAACTGTGATCTACCATATTCCAACTAATATTCCATATTCCAGGCTAATTAATGAAAATATCACGACTTAACCTAACCAATCGTCAAGGGCGTATAGTTGACCTAACGATTGGTTAGGTTAAGTCATGATATTTTTGTTAGTTAGCCTTATAAGGCTAGTTTCACGGTAGAGCACGTATTGGAATATGGTAGATCACAGTTTCGCGGTAGAGCACATATTGGAAGAGCACCACATTATCATTAATTAATTTATAAATTACATGTAGTTCTTCCTACTCACATTTTATAAGCCTGTTATCTTGTCCATTGTCCACCCACCATACAGATGAAGACAGGCAGGATTTGTACTGGAACAGTGTCAGGGCTCTCTAGTATTACCAGTATTTTACACTAGAAATTTAAGAAATAATTTCAATTAGCTACTAGTGTAGGTGCAATCCAGAGTTTTGCTTAACCCTTTACTGCTGTATGGGTCGAATACATACCGTTTCAAATACACACATTTAAACTCAACCCTACAAAATAGTTTGGCATTAAAGGGTTAATTATCTACATTTAATGTGTGTCAAATTCAGACTGAGATTTGATGAAGAAGGCCTAGTCAACCTACCATTTTGATGGGTTGAAGAAAACATCTGAAGATATTGTTTGAGGTAGATGGGACCAAAGTTTATGAGCTGTATTTTAAAACTTGTTTAATTTACTAGAATAGGCTGAATGTTAGATCAGTTTCCAGAATCTTCACAAAAATATTGCCACAGATTACCAAGTGTACTGTAAGCCTTTGTACTAGTGTATAGACAAAATAGTTTGTATTTATCTCTGTGCACTTTTTTGGAAATGAATCAAATCAGAAAATGAAGTTTATCTGGAGCCATTTAGATTATGATTTGAAAAAAAATTGCTTATTATTGATGTGATTCACAACTTTCTTTAGGCAATTATATTTGAATTTTGCAAGTATAGATCTAAAGAAGCATGGGAGATGAATTAATTATTTTTAAAATGTCAGACACCTGAAGCTACTAAAGCTGTTTATTAGCTAATAGTTGGCCTCTTATTCACTTTGAAACAATTTCTAGCATTTTCTTCTATTCTTGCATGTGTACTGCACATCAGAAATATTAACTAAAAATTACCCGAAGTCAGATACCATAAAATTAATTATTGGCAGGCTCTGGGAAATGGGGGTGCATGAAGTGTCAAAGCACCATGGGCTGGGCTGGAAGATAGAAGTGGTGGTGGTTGAGGGTAAAGAGGCCTAGAGTCAAAAGTAGCACCAGGACCCATGATTCTTCTGAGTCTTGACTACTGGTACCCATAGACTAAATCATGTAGTTCAACAATCATATTAAGTGGAGATATTGTATTCTACACATAGCTTCAGAATTATTTTTAAGATCATGGCATCTTCAATTTATAATAGTATAATGACCTAAAAACTGTTAAGAAAGGGTTTTGAGTAAATATTTGAGTGAAAATTGATATATTGATCTTTGGCCCCTTGCCTCTTCAGTTTTGGGCTCAGAATCCAGAAACTGATTTAAACTTTCAATAGGCTTAGTCCTTATATTCCCTATTCAACCGATAAGTTTATAGTATAAAATTCTCTATAGCTTGCTATAAAATAAAGTGACATAGGTGTATGTGTGGCTTTGTTGTTAGGTTTTGACCCTTAATCAAATTCTTATTTTGATTAAAAGTTCTAACGTTTAGGTAAAAACCTGTGACCTAAACTATATTGATCTAGCTATTGCCACAGTGTAGGTATATATACAGTATTGGGCTTCTGGCATTTTCAGCCTGTGTATAAATCTCTGAGTCAGTGAGCAGCCACTCGGTTGTTCAGTGACTCTTGACTCTGTTCCCCGAAGCAAAGCCAAAACCCTATTTTCTTTTTGTCAAACGATTTAGTAGCCTTAAAAGTGGTTCATATATGAGGGGTCCTGCGGCAAAATTAAAATTCACCAGAAATTGCCTCCAAAGTTCAGCAATATTCTCGCAATAGTATTTGTTATTGAGCTAGAATGTTCATTTTTGGCTAAATTAGAGTTCTAAGTATGCTAATGAAGATGTTGATGAGTTTTTGGAATAGATTTTCATATTTTATATACAGTATATTTTTTTAAATTTTTTGATTTTCATATTATGCCGAACTTTGGGTGAACTTTTGGCTGGCGATAGAGGTGAAAAAAGTAGTTTGCTTCATAAGGTTTTCAACCATACTTCTAGTGTCGTAAGGTCATTATAACCCAAACAACGCGATAGAGGAAGGGTGAAAATAGTGATATCTATCAAAAACACGTTTTTGCCTGTGGTGGTGCTTAGGTACCTTAAGATGTGCGACCCCTCATATACACACACACACACACATTTTTTTCTCTCTTGTCCTTGAAAATGTGAATATATCACGAAAGTGCTTGGAATTTTTCTTTTTTCCTTTTTCTCTGTGGTTGTTTGCTTATATATATATACAGGGCGTCCCAAAAAAATGTATACACACTTTAAATACTTATAAAGGCAGTGTTTATTAAAATACATATCATTTTCAAAATGTAATAGAATCTACAGACATTATTTAATTGTTTTGTCAATGCCTGTTTTCAAACTGACATCCGTTCTGGTCCAGGCACTGCTGATAACGCGAAGCAATGGAATCGCAAACATCACGAAACATTTCATTTGGTATTTGTGTGCATTCTCGTTCAATGGCTGCTCTCAATTCAGCGACTGTTGCAGGTTTTATAGCGTAGACTTTGTCTTTTAAGTATCCCCATAAAAAAAAGTCTAGTGGTGTGAGGTCTGGTGAACGCGGAGGGTATTCTACGAAACCCCTTCGTCCAATCCACATCCACATCGTGCCAAGTACCACTCGCAATACTCCACTCTTCGGTCCGGATCATCATCATCATCATCTTCATTAATAGCATGGACTAATCTTGGAATGTAACTTTTCCATTGACAGCGCTTCAAAATGCGTTGGACAGACGATTCTGAAATTCCTACCTCACGACTCGCTTGAAGCACAGATTTTCTTGGACTTTGGTGATACATTTCCAGTACTCTTTCTTGCTTTGTGGGGCTTGTCGATGTCCGTGGTCTTCCGGAACGCTTCTTGTGGACATTCTGAACAGTTCCATCGGCTTCAAACTTATCTCTAATTCGAGTGATGGTAAGTCGCGTTGGTGGATCTGTTTGAAACTCCCTCCTAAACTGTCTTTGCACTTCAACTGTGTTTTCACACTTCCAGTAGCATTTTAGAATGAATTTCCTTTGTTCAAAGCTTAGTCTGACTGCCATTATTAATTCTAATGGGTTTAACTTGGAAAGAAAGAAACATCAATTGAGCTATCAGCTGTTAAAGTGTGTATACATTTTTTTGGGATGCCCTGTATATTATAATATATATATATATATATATATATATATATATATATATATATATATATAGTAGACTCGCAACTTACACAGATTTTTCTTACATGGTTTCAACTATACGTGGGTTATAATTTTACAATTTTGGTGCTTTAACCCTTTAAGCCCTGAATTTTTTGTAGGGTTAAGTTATGAATGCTTGTATTTGAAATGTTAGCAATTTGTACCTTCAGTCCTTAAAGGGTTAAGGCAGCGTACACACGTCTCACCTTCATCTGCATTCGCAACGCCATGGAGGATGGCACTAACAAGAGTGTTATGGCATGCTGGAACATGACTCCAGATTTGAAAAAATTTACTGGAGCACAGCTCTGAATTTACTTTTTTTCCCCTTACACCACTAGATAGGTTAATGATAGTAAACTCTTGAATTGACGACATACCAATTACAAATTGTTTTAGCTAAACATAATAATACAATAATGTACAGTTTATAACTCACCTTAAGTTTATTTATTCATTGCAGCAGCAACAGTGGACGATGTTAGACCTTGCATGTAGGCATTTGTTGTGAATTTACCGCCATGTATGCTTGGCCACTGATCAACGGCTTTCTGTGTGATCATTACAGCAGATCTAGTGCCTGGAGCTGGACCCTCCTTCACAATTCTGCACAGCTTAGTCAAATGAGATGGCTTAATGGATCCTTTGTGTTCAACAATGTAACCAAGAATGGAGAATGTCCCTTCAGCTGGTGCTTCACTCCAGGCAGTTGATCCATCTTTATCAAAATGCTTTAATATCTCTGTGATTCCTCTCCACAGCTGTTCTATATATTCTGTCAGCCAATTTATCACTGAGTCTTTTGTAAAACTACTTTCAGATCTGGTTCTGGATGGTCTAGCAACTTCAGCAACCTGGTAGTAATCAGAACGTTTCTTGATGTATTTGTAAACTTCATTTAGGATATAATCCTCAGCTGTTAGTTCCTTTTGCTGCCCTGTGGTATCGTGCTTAAATTCAGAAACTACATCATTTGCATTTCCTCCATTAGCTAATTTGGAAATTGTTTCCATCACTCTTAACATAACAGTTTTCCCTCCTTCTTTATAAAATATATTTTCTACAAATTCTGCACTAACTGTGGTTTTTTGAGCTACTTGCAACATAATCTTTGTTACATAGGAAATCAATACATAGAACTTGGCACTAATTTCTTTCTCTTGTGGATGATCAAAAAACACACAATTTTCCACAAATCTGTCAAATTGATCAAATTCGTAATTAACCATGCGAGTATCAGATTTGAGTTTTGGTCTCTTAAAACCAATGATATTGTCAAGAACCATATTGGTATAGTCAAGGCCTGATCTCAGATTTGAAGTGATTCTGAATAAAGTCTAAAAGCTCACTTAGTTTACAAATTTTCTTCAATGCATCAATGTGGGCTCTGTTCACAAGATGCATTAAGTCCCATCGAAATTTGAAATTTTCTCCAAACAACTTTTTCATTTCGTTTTTAAATGGCTCATTGTCCTTACAAAAAGCCCCATCTCCAACCATTCCAGATACCTTGGATTTAATTGCTTCTTCAGATAGTTTCAAGTGATTAGGAGACTTCAACACATCAAAAATTTCATTGGCCAAATAAACTCCTGATTTGCTGCGTACTAAATTTATCCCAGCAAGTTTTACAGTCTTATCTTCTTCACTCATAACTAATACAACTAGCATGCTTAATCCCAAAATTGTTCCAATGTCAGCTGTTATTGTTACTGAAGTTTGTTCTAAGAACCACTTTACAGTTTGTTCTTTAAGTTGATTATCTAATAGCTCTCAAATTGTCTCGCACGCATGTGTGCTATGATTCAAATTTCCAACCTCACAACCTGACCTATGTAATACAGCTAGAAGTACTGGATATAGAGCCCATGCAGTGTTTGTTTTCATTATGTAGTATAAGATGTTGCCACATAAGTCTTCTATGCGTTTAGTAGTGTTCCGAGAAGATGTTTTCATCACTTCATAAACAGCAGCTCTTTGATGATGCTGAAGTTTAATTAAATGTCTCTTCAGGTGGGTTTTCAGATTTCTAAACCATCTCTCTTGATTTTCTCCTTGTTTGCATACATAGGTTAAATCTTTAACATTGAAGTAACCTTTTATGTTAGAATGTTTGTCTGAAGCACATGCTTTGGGGTCTGTGCAAGCTATGCAATATAATGTAAACATTTTATCATCAGAAGCATCATCAATATCTTCTTGATTATCATCATCCTCAACAGCTATATCTACATCAGGCATATTAGTGTCACTATTTGCAATGTTTTCCATTATATCACTTGGTACTGAAAATGAATCATCAGCATGCCCTAGATCCTTCTTTTCCACCAATTTGAATGTAGATTTGATCAAATCATTGTTCAGGATTTCTTGTATTGATTTACACTTGCTTAAATGGGCTATGGAAATGTCAAATTTGTTGCTTTTTGCTTTATTAGATTTGGATGCAACACTTGAACTTGAAGGCATATTTTGACTTCTCTTTATTAACCACAACAGCTTGGTGAGTTTCTTTTGTTAGGCGCAAAATTGCATTCAATGTCTTCTGGATTTGGGAATTTTCAAATTCCTCTAAAGCAGTTTTGTTAGTCTGATGCGCAGATTCCTCACTTACCTTTTGTTTCTTAGGTGGAGGAGAAGCACTTTCTTCAGTCTGTGAAACATCTAGTGAAAAAGTTTCATTTTCTAGATTAGCAGTTGATGAAGTTGGTTCATTTTTCTGAGGTCTAGCACTAGCACATTTTGTGAACAAACTAAATGACTGCTTTGCCGTATCTCTTTGCTGCACTTCATCCTGGTATTTCTTTACTGCAATATCTAAGCTGTGGGCCCAAACTCTGGGACCTCTTGTATTGTAACAAATATTTTTTTTGGAATTAAAATGTTCCTCCCAGTTTTGCTTCTTTGAATATTTGTTCTTGCATTGACCACAAAAGTAACCCCTTTTAACACCCTCACTTTTCTCTCCAACTTCATCAATATTAGGATCCATTATTGATTATTGACTACCTGAAAAAATACAAAATAAGTAAAAGTAAATAAATATGGTATGGTAAAAGTGAGTAAAAGTAAGTAAATATAGTACAATGAAAGTAAGTAAAAGTAAGTGCTTTAAACTTAGTAAAAGTAAGGAAGAATAAGTAAAAGTAGGTAAGTTAAAGTAAGTAAAAGTAAGTTTAAACTTAACTAAACTTTTCAATTCTAGAGTCATGGTGGATTACTTAAAACCACACAAGTAATTATCTGGCCAATTTATCAAACCTGGCCGAGATCAATGGAACATAGTCCAATCCTGATAATTTTATATTAAAAAAAAATGTTTTAATAAAATTTTAATTATCAAAACATTGAAGCTTAACAAAAAATAAAAATAATTGTTAAATATGGAATTACCAACTAAACTTAAAATAATTAAATTTGTAATTTAAAAAAATTGGTTTGTACAAGAACGTATACACAAAAAAATTGCATAACGTCTAGCGGATGAACAAAACCCAAACCCAAATTTACTTTTTCTCATGGTCAAATTTACTGGAGCAATGCTCCCAAGATCCCAGGAATCTGGAGTCATGTGCTGGAAGGAATTCAACATTGCCAATTGCATCACTTTTGTGTTATAGGTATGTTATACATATAACAGAGTTACAATATATGGTGATTTAAGGGCGATTTAGGGGATTTTTTTTTGTTTCTGACTTTACGCAGTTTTGGCCTTATGCGGGGTCCCAGGAACATAACCCCCGCGTAAGTTGCGAGTCTACTATATATATATATATATATATATATATATATATATATATATATATATATATATATATATACATATAATACATATATATACCTTACCTTACAACCTTACGAATTATAAGTTGTAATATATTTGGAATAAGAATGTATTTATAAGAAGATATTTAATTGTAATATAATAATATTTAATATATTTGACAATAAAACAGGTTAATAAAAGAAAAATACCATATTTATTTGTAAAAATTTATTTATAAAAACTTTAGTATCCTGTATGGCCATCCTTGTTCTTTCGCACTAGTTCAAGACACCAAGGCATTGAGTCAACCAACTTCGTGCATGATTCAGGACTGATTTTATACCACTCTTCTTGAAGAACTCTCCATAAATCTTCTTTATTTTTTGCCTTATCTTCTCTCATTCTTTTCTATCGAGCTCATCCCAAAGATGTTCAATAGGATTTAAATCTGGACTCTGAGATGGCCATTTTAAACCCTTCTTCAAGCTTACTGTAGAGCTGTTTTAGTAATTTAGCACTATGCTTAGGATCATTATCCTATTGAAATATGAAGTTTGCATAATCTCCATGAAGTTCTTTAGCAGCTGGGATTGCAATATTCATGAATAGATGTTTGAATACGGTACATATTGATCCATGTATCCATTTTCATTCCTAGTGATCCGATGTAATTTTCCAACTCCCTTTGATGAGAAGCAGCCCCACACATTGATTCCCCCACCTCCTTTTTTCACTGTTGGAATAAGGGATTCATTCTTATATTCTTCTTCAATTCATCTACAGTGTGTCTGTAAAGTCATGGTGGGATTTTAAATAGCTATATTATTGCAACGAAACATGATAATGAGATGAAACAATGCCAAATTTAAGAACAACTCTCAAAGTTGTATCTTGTAGTTAGTCTAGGCTAAGCTTAACCTTTATCTCGTAGTTAGTCTAGGCTGTCCACATGCCTATGTTGAACATGAGCGTAATAGCCCGAAAGCTAATGTGTGGTGTGCTCTAGCACGAGATCGAGTGATTGGCCCATTTTTCTTTGCGGAACCCACTGTGATGTCACACAACTACCTCGCTATGTTGGAACATTTTGCAGTACCCCAATTTATTGACAATAATGTCATCTTTCAGCAAGATGGTGCTCCTCCGCACTATGCCAACGTTGTTCGAGAATTCCTTAATGAAAAATTTCCACAGAGATGGATAGGAAGAGGAGGATGGAAGCCATGGCCTCCACGCTCTCCGGACCTGACAACTTTGGACTTTTATTTGTGGGGTTACGTCAAGCAAAGCGTGTACAGTGTACCCATTAGGGATATTCATCACTTAGCTACACGAGCGAATCACGGAAGCTATCGCATCCGTCACTCCTGATGTTCTTGGGCGTGTGTGGCTGGAATTGAATCACCACCTAGATGTCTGCAGGGCTACCAGAGGAGCCCATATCGAACTACGTTAAATAAATTATTCTTTTAGAGTTGTTCTTCAATTTGCCTTTTTTTCATCTCATTATCATGTTTCATTGCAATAATATAGCTATTTAAAATCCCACCATGACTTTATGGACACACTGTATTAACAATTTTCCTCCTTTTATCACTACCAAAAATTTCAAATCTGCTTTCATCACTCCATACAATTTTCAACCAGTTCTCAGCATCCCAATCTTTGTGTTGAATAGCAAATTTTAATCGTGCTATCACATTCTTCTTTGACAATAAATGTTTTTTCTTACTCTAGCAAATATTTTATTATCTGTTAACCTTCTTCTTACTGTATCAGCACTAGCTTTTGTTTCTCCCACTTTCACTAATTCATTATTCAAGTCATTTGCTGTCATAAATCTATTCTCCAAAGCCAGAAATTTTAGATGCCTTAACACCACACTCGAGGGGTGGATTTAGGTTTCTTGGTGCCAAGGGCCATACTGATTTAGCCACCCTTCGGACGCTTACGAAGTTACCATTTAGCAATAAAATATAAATAGTTATTTGATATAAGGGTTTTCAGTAAAATGTAGTCAAATAGTTTAGGCATTTACTCTAGCAAAATATATCTTAACATATAAGATATTTTTACATCAATCATAATATATTATATAGGTATATTATGATATATATATATATGACAATCCCTTAAATGTGTGAACAGAAATGCATTGTAGGTTATCTTTATGATCTTTATGTTTAGTTACGAAATTGACCATTGTAGAATATTTAAAGCAGTTTCCCCCCGAGATTGATGAGCAGCGGAAGAGTCAATAAGATCTGTATAGCTAAGAGCTCTCATGAGTTTTGATTCAATACTAAGGATAGCTAAAGAGTTGAGATGATTTTCTGACATCACTGACTGTAGGTAATTCTTTAGTTATCACAGTACAGAAAAAGATCTTTCGGCAGAACAGTTGGAAGCTGGCATACATATGAAGATCCTAAGCACAATATCAGTATATGGGTACGGTAAACTTCTTTTAATCATTTTGCTTGGATCATCTCACTTATCTCAAGAATGCTCATAGGAGTTTTCTCCAAATTCAGAAGAAACCCATGGAAATGAAGAGACTCATTAACAAATGCTTCCACCAAATCATCCTTGTAAAATTCCCAAAGTTTAATAGCATTGGCAGTTATATCTGTCAGATTCAAGGTGGTGACTTTTGCAAAAAATGCAGGTTTTCTTACACATCTTTGCAATGTTTAATTCCAACAATAATCTGTCAAGTACCACAAGATAAGTATTAATGAAGAAGTTCCTCCATCCATCTAATTCTACCTCATCTTCACGAGTTTCATCGACTCAAAGTTTTCTTTTCTTTTTTCTTTTCATTGTAACTTCATATTTGTGGATAGATGATTTCTTAATCACTGCTTCTTCATAAAAGTCAAAGTTCTCTCTTGCGTCTTTTTCACAGAATGTCAATGATGCATACAGTTCTGCTACAACACCAAGATCAATGTTAACTGCTTGGAGCTGTTTACTAGTAGCATTGAACCTTTCCAGAATGTCACCCCCACATTAAAGAAAGAATTGTAGTTTCAAGGCATTGCAGTTGATTGAGGTAGCCTGATGCTTCACTGTGTGCGCAAGGCTTTTCTGATTCATCTTCTTCAATGGATGTAAGTGCCTCTATAACCTCTTGCCAGTCTTTAATGAGACTCCTACACACTTCTTTACAGGCTGACCATTGAGCATCTGATAAGCTCTTCAGCATTACATTTTCAGATTTGGTAAAATGATTTTGTAGTATTTCCCAATGGTGAGTGGAGGCAGTGAAGAACATTTAAAGATTTTGGAGAAGTGCGAAAAAATCAATGGCTTCCTTACAGCAACTTGCTGCACACTGTCCAATCAAATTTAATGTGTGTGTAGAGCAGGGTATGTAAACTGTTACTGGGGATGCTTTTTTTATTCTGGCTTGCAAGCTAGTTTGATGAATTGCTCACATGTAAACAAAGACAAGTATGAAGTATGACCTCTTCCTAGATTTTTGTATTTTGCAATATGTTCCGCCAGAAAAGGGTAAAATTCAGCAATAAGTTCCAAAGCCATTATAAAGTTTCCACTGTGGACAACCAAATTTCTCAATGTGGCCCCTAAAAGATAAACTATGAGATGCCATTGACTGGATCACTGCAACAACTCATTGTAAAACATTCTTCCAATACTACTGCTCCTTATCAATTTGATAGAAAAGTTGTCTGCAGGGCCGCATTTAGGGGGTGGCATACCAGGCAAATGTCCAAGGTCCCGCGCCTGATGGGCCTCACAAATTTTAATTGAAAAAAATTAAATGTCATGTATTTGCCATCTGCAATGAGTTTTACTTTTTCAAGCAGGTGGCATGGCAATAGGCATTCTAATATCCACTTTGATGATGTTTAATTTGTTGTTCTTGTTAGTGTTGCTCATTTCTAATGTTGTTACTAACTTACTTGTTGTTTCTGTTGCAGATTCATGATTTATGTTCTTATTGTTGGCATTGTAATACATACAACATGGAAATGAGCCGTGACCAGGATTGAAGGAGGAAATATAAACCCAGTAGTGAAAAGCGTAAGGATAAGAAGCGCAGAGAAGAGTTTCTTGTGACAGTGCCGAAACTGACTAATTGGATTAAATCATCAGCAACTAAGTCAGCCCCTTCAGCAGGCCCACCAGCTGCCTCTGCTACTTCAGCAGCTGTGTTTTCAGAAGATGCATCTACGTCAGTGCGTTCAGCAAGCCCAGCAGCTGCATTTTCAGGAGACTCATCTACATCAACCCCTTCAGCAGGCCCACCAGTTGCCTCCACTACATCAGCAGCTGCGTCTTCAGAAGACCCATCTATGTCAGTGCCTTCAGCAGGCCCACCAGCTTCAGGACATGCAATTAATGACATTGGTTTGTGGCCACAAGTGCTGACTGATGACTTTAGAGAGTTCTGGATAGAGCGGGGAACATCAGATTGCTGAAATTATGACAGCAACTTCAGTAACTCTTCAACTACTGAAAGTGGTACAACACGCCGATGTACCAAAACATTATTTATTAAGAAACATAGCCTGACGAATGAGAGGATTGAGGTGTCATGGCTGTGCTATTCTGAATCCACAGGCTGTGTTTACTGTTTTGTCTGTAAATTAATGTTGAGGGGCAAGTTCACAATCGGGTTTAATGACTGGAAGCATGGTAGACAATCAGTCGAAGCACATGGAAAATGTGAGCAACATATGGAGTTGATGAGATATTTGTTGGTTAGAAACTCTGTCTCCTGCCATGTTGATTCAAAACTGGTGAACCAGTTTGAAAAGGAGTGCAACTACTGGCAGGAAGTTTTGCGGCGCTGTATCAACATTATCAAGTATATCACGTCACAAGGACTAGCAATTCGTGGACATGACTCACGTTTTGGTTCACCAAACAAAGGCAACTATTACAGAATTTTGGAACTTTTAAGTAAGTATGACAGTTTTCTAGCTGCACATATAAGCGAGCATGCCAACAAAGGTAGCGGACACACCTCGTATCTCTCTCATTTCATTTGTGAGGAACTCATACTGTTGATGGGGCCAATAAAGTACTTCAGACAATTATCCGAGAAATCCAGCAGTCAAAATACTACTCTCTATCCATTGACTCTATGCCTGATGTTTCCCACACCGATCAACTGTGCTTCACCATCCGATATGTGGTTGAGTCTGGGTCTGTTGAGTGATTTCTACAGTTCATACCTATGAACACATACAGGGAAAGGAATCGCCAATGTGGTCCTCAAATTTCTGGAGATGCATAGCATTTGAATTGGAGACTGCAGAGGACAGTCTTATGATAACACAAGCAATATGGCAGGGAAATACAATGGTATAAAGAGCCACATCAAGTCAAAATCTCTGTATGCTAAGTTTGTGCTATGCATGTGCCACTCACTAAATCTTGTGGGTAAATCAGCAATGGACAGTTGCACAGCAGCCGTTGAATTGTTTATGCTCATTCAGAATGTCTACACGTTTCTCATCTCCTCAACATACCAATGGCATTGACATGTAGATGTTCTCGATAATAGTTCCCGTAGTGAGAAACTAAAGGTTGACAAAGGTCTCTCCGATACCTGCTGGTCAGCCAGATCAGATGCCATCCAATCTTTAACCGAAGGCTATGCTGAGAATATTATGGTACTGGATTAAGGTTGGCAAAACCCCGGGTTTTTCACAAAAAAACCAACCCAACTGGGTTTTTGGTTTTTTGATGGGTTAAAAGTTTTTTTAGAAACGTTTGATAATTATGTAGTGCGTAATATATCTATTATTTTATTAATTTATTTATCTAATCTACAATATATATTAAAAAGACATCTTTATTTCACAGAAAAGTTCAGATATGAGAGATAATAATGACATATTAGAATTTTCTCCATTTTAATTTTAGATCTTTCCTTTATTTCTTAACAGCAGATTTCAGCTTTATTTAGACCTAACTCAAATTTAAATTTTTAAGATGCCAAACTCAAAGAGTTATAGATATGGAAGATCTAAAGCTAGCGAATGGGATGAAGTGACTTTATTAAGTGATCAGCCAACTAGAGTACTATGCAGTTATTGCAAAGAAAGTATCACTCAAAAAATTGAGTGTGTGAAACATCTAGAGAAATGTAGTAAAAGAAAAGTGGTGTGTTTTGAAAATGAGGCAAGAGGTATGCCGAGACTAGAATTTGGAGCATCAGTTGAAACACTTTCTCAATCACATAAGTGGCCTTGACAGTTTTTGTCATTTTTGCCAAACTCTTTGCCACTTTTGCAAGATTTTCAGTCAACTTCATCATCAGAAATAATACATGATCTTATCTGTCTTTTACAACATGCAAACCTAAGAGTTTTATAAAATTAGCACTATATTTTATATTTTGTCTATTTTTTCAAATATTCTACAACCATTTTTAATCATTGTAACTCAAAATTTAGACATTTGTACATGTTTCTGTGTTAGGAAATTTTAGTAGAGCTATTAATATCTAATTTCTTGACTATTTAGTTCGATAAGATTGGTTAGAGCTAGTTTATGCACCAAAATAGCCAAAAATTTCATTTTTGCGATTTTTTGATAATATTTACTTAATTTTTTATTATTTTTGCTGTTATTTTTTGACATTTTTGTCAGTTTTCTTGGTTCAGGCAGCCGTATGTTACAAACACAGATTCTCAAATAAACAATTGTCCTTAAAAAATTTTTCAACTCAAGAATATGACAAAAATACAAAAAACTGATAAAATTTTGCTATTTTTCCCAATTTTTTGCCATTTTGACCACTTTCGCACCAATTTGGTGCGATGGCATAGAAAAATTTGGATTCTACACCCCAAAATTAGTCTAGATCAGTCATCAAAACCTCTGCACCCAGAAATTTATACGAACTCTAGGCCAGATCCTGTACTAATTATTTAAATTATAAAGCTGAAAAAAAAACATGATTTATTTTTAGATATAGGTAGCCAATTAGAAGGTAGATAAATTAGATACAGTATTAGATATAAGGTTCATAATGAAACATGTCAAATAAATAGTTTCTGGAAATTTTAGTTTATATTGGCCTTATCACATTAATTATAGTTTATAGTTGTTAATAAATAAGACTGCATAACCATATAAAAAATGCCAAGTTAAAAATAAGTTTGAGAAGTAAATTGATGTGGGTTTTTAGGTTGGGTTTTTGGGTACCAACCCTGTACCGGATGAGCTAGCAGCAGATACCAGCCAAACTGCGGAAGCCAGGATCGAAGCCAGGGGATTGTCTAAACAGCTTCACAACTCAAAACAGCCATTTTATTGGTTTTATGGAACACTATTCTCGATTGATTTAAAAAAATGAATGAATCTCTGCAAAAACAAGGAATGTCGTTAGACTCAGCCACCCTCTTGCTGAAATCACTACTGCAATTTGTTGAAGATCTCAGATCAAGATTTGACGAATTTGAGGACCAGGGCATTGGAAAGTGTGGTCATCGAGTATACAAGGAACTGACTCAATGCACAAAGAAGAGAAAGTGCCATCATGACGAAATTGGAACTGCCGAAGATATGAACCTGACACTAAGAGATTCATTTTGGACCACTGCATTTCTACCAATAATTGATACACTGTGTACCATTCTGAACACTCATCTAGAAGCGTACGCTGTCCTGCAGAAAAGATTTGGATTTTTGTATTTCCTTCTAGTCCTGGACATTGACAGTCTTCGATGGTCAGCTGAACATCTAGTAGAATGCTATCTGGTTGATCTGGAGAAAGAGCTGGTAACAGAAGTTGTGCAGTTTGCTGCCCTAATGAAACTCACTGAAAGTGAAACAGAATCCCAGACAGAATGTGAAGACATGTGCAACAGATTTTATCAGCATATGAACACAAACAAACTGAAAGGAACATTCCCAAACGTAGAAATAGCAATGAGAATATACCTGTGTATGTTTGTCACGAACTGTTCTGGTGAATGTTCATTCTCGAAACTCAAACTCGTCAAAAATTACCTTCACTCCACAAGGGTCAGGAGTGCCTTTTGTCCCTAGCACTGTTGAGTATAGAGCATGAGGTGTTGCAGTCAGTGAGTTTTGAGGACACAATCATGTAGTTTTCCAAACAAAAAGCCAGGAAGTGTCCTATGTAATATTCATTACAAATCTACACTCTATTTACAGTACAGTAAGCTGTACAGTTTAGCTGTTTATTAAGTGTATTACAACTGTGTAGCTGTTTATTAAGTGCATTACAATAACTGTGTAGATGTTTATTAAGTGCATTACAATAACTGTGTAGATGTTTATTAAGTGCATTACAACTGTGTAGCCTACTAGTATAGCTGTATACACTGTATGTGTACATAGTTAAGTTATATAGTCAGGGGGCTTAATCATATAATTGTTCAAATCATTCCAAAAGTGCCATTTTTGGACCACAGGTAGCTATGACCATACTAATTTGAATGTTTGCGGGAGCCAAGCTGTGCTCCCACTGTGGCGGCCATATTGGCCAAATCAAAATGGCCGCTGTCCAAAATGACATCCACTTGAGTACCAATACTAGTACAGGTTACATAGTTAACTTGATAAAAAATAAGAGTCAGCATCAACATCTTTTGCTATTAAACTTTAGTATATACGCAAGTACAATCTTCTTTATTCCTTTTACTCACAGTACTGCATCTCATGATAATGTCTATCCAATAGATGGCTGTTCACTGATTAATAGTCGTCATTGTTCAGGCAGCCACCCTCACACTTGCAGAGTGTCGTACATCGAATTCCAGCACTACTGCATTTGCAATTCCCTCTGCAGGCTTTAGTGCATCCGCAATGAAGGAGAAGAGCACATGCCTTACTGGCATTGGCGAGAGTTGTCCAGAAAGGGAGCCATTGGTTGCTGTGCTTGTCATATTGCCATCCCCATTTATCAAAAGCAGGGAGTGTCTGATGGCATGTGGTTGACTGCTTCCACACAAAACTTGCCTACAACAATGACCTCTTGATATGCTGGAAGAGGGCAGCTTGGGTAGGTGGTATGCTGTCCAATGATCGACTGTCGCTAGAAAACAGATGGTGCCTGGCTACGTTTACAGATGCTTGTCCACATGTTTTACTGTACATGAGCACAACAAACCTCTCAATGTGTGTCATTTCAGGAGATACTAGACTGAAGGACTCGGGGTCTTCAGTCAATTTGATCATGGTTTCAGTTAAGTTTGGTGTATTATTCCATGCAGTCCATGCTGTCTTCTTCCCACATCCAAGAAACTGAGATGTAGTGTCGCAGCCTGTTAGTGCATGGAACAGAGGTAGAGCCAGTGACTTTGATGGACCAAACTGTGATTGAATGCTGTGCACTGGGATGTCTCGGTAATATTTGCCACTACCAAAACCAATCCAGAGTTCTGTTAGGTCAAGCTGTTGAAAGAAAGCAATGGCAAGAACGACTATGTCACTGTCAACAGTGCGGATGAATGCTTTCTTGTGACCCTGAGATGATGCGTGAGCAAGATGCAGAATGATCTGCGTATCTGCCTCTGTGTGGTTGCATGGTTGGAGCCCTGATATATTAAATGCTTTATTGGAGAGCACAGTTTCTAATTCAGTGCTGAGGAGGAGTTTTCCACCCATGTCAATCTTGATCAGCTGTTTACTGATAAAGACGAACAGTTCCTTCTTGTTTTCCACATTTTTCAAATATGACTGCCAGTCTCGTTTGGGAATGGGTGTGGTACCATCACTATCTGGATCAAGTCGAGTACGTGCTCCTGAACCATGCTGCTACTGTGCAAGTGATTTCAGACTGTCTTCAGGATAGGTATCCCACATGGCATCAACGCGCTCAACTGTGTCAGTCATCTGTGTTTTAATGAAAGGTATGATGTGTAGAGATACATATTCAGCAAATGTTGATGCTCTACTTGGACGCACAATGTGGATGATGGCGGCCATGTCATACAACTGAACTGTCACTTGTTTAGCAGGATTGGCAGATCCAGTTGGTGCATTGACACATGCAAGAATGTCTGATTTATTTCCAGCTCTGAGTGAACCTCGGTCTGAGAGTGAAGGGGGCTCTTGCTGATTCTTGTATGTGAAAAATTCTGTCATATCCGCATCTGGACGTGATTGTAGAGACAGGAATAGCTGAGTAATGAGCACTGTGTTTTGCTTCTGTACCCCCACTTTGCTACTCTTCTTGCGTGGGTCTGGCCGATTGCTGAATGTGTACACATTGTTTTTCTTTATAGTGTTTGATATAGGAACTGTCCCTTTGTCCAGCCTAGTCTTTACATACTCCTCATGAAGGGCTTGGCCAACTTCCTGTATCTGTGACAGTGATGCTGCTACTTCATTCTCCATAACATCGTGTGTGTCAAGGGCTACAAGCTCCTGATTTGTGGCCAGGAAGGGGTTGCCCAGTTCAGACACCACCTTTGTGAATGACGACATCCTTCAAAAACCTAGACTGTAGCCCAGGTGCTGTTTCGTGGTGGCCAGTTGGTCCTTCTGTAAGTTTCTGAGCATTCTCAAACTCTTCTATCATTCTGACACATTCAGGACCTGCCAACATGTACAATGCTAATGCTTCTGTTTTGTCATAGAGGTCAGATGCTCCACCACAGCCCTGCAGTACTTTGTTCATCTGCTCATGAGATTGATCTTTCGCGATGAGGCTGAATGTACGAGCAGACTTTTGGACTGTAAAGTTCCCTTTGAGGTACTCTGCGTACACCTGTGGATGGCTTTCAGCAAGACCAACCATATCTCTGACATGAATCGGCAACCAGCGGGGATAGTTAGTGTGGTCCAGCACAAAGAACCATGGACATAGTTCATCACACACCTGAACATAGAGAGGGAAGTCACCCTCTCTTAATGAGCGCACAAATCGACACATCAATAGCTCAAGCTCAATCACTAGTGACCAATATTTGAACATGTGAACATTTGCAGATTTCCTTGCACACCACATCTCATATGACTCACAAGGACCCAGCACATTGGATGTGTATTGCAAGTATGCATTTTGCTTCAAATGAGAGAGGGAAACAAGTGACACTTGATGATCATATCGTGTACGCTTTATGTGGTGATCATCGAGAGCTGACTGGGCACATCCAGAGGAGAGGACATCTGCTTGAGCTAGAGCTGTGTCCCATCCGGAACCTCGTAGCACCTTGCCCATCATCAGCTGACACTTATCCTCGATATGTAAAGCTCCCAACTGCATCACAAACTTATCCTCACCCAGTGTGTCAGGAAACTCCCACTGTAACTGTTTGCATATGGCAAAGAGAGGCTGATCAGCCCCAAGGACAGGGGTTTGACCAGGGTTTATGAACTCGGTCGTAGTTTTCATAATCTCCATCGTGTGCTTCATCATTGATGCAGAAGCTGCCTTATCAGGAAATAAGGGGAGTATACCAGTCTCTGCCTTGGCTTCATTGATGCATCATCCATGAGCTGAGAGTTGAAGCCTGACCACGTAACCACATCACATTTTTCAAGCTCACCCTTTTCCAGCACTCTTCCAACATGTGCTATCCATCAGGGTTGTGGAGTCGGTCCAAAATTTTCCGACTCCGACTCCACACATTGTAAAAATTTGACTCCGACTCCACACATTGTAAAAAATCTAAAAATCCGACTCCGACTCCTCACATTTTAAATATACGACTCCAACTCCTCTAGTGTTTCACTCTATAATTATCATAATAATAAGACATTTCATCACCACCACACTAAGTGTGAAATTTTATATTTTATATTTTATATTTAAATAAATATTAATTGTATATTCTGAAAATGTAAAAAAAAAATATTAAAAAAACTTAATCTAGGGGCTATCAATGAATAAGGTTTATTGACCAAAAAAACTAAATAACCTAAATGTTAGTATTTAGGATTTAGAAATTAAGGGTGACACAGGACACAGAAATTGGAGTCGGAGTCGGAAGTTTTTTACCGACTCCGACTCCGCCCTGAAACGTGCGACTCCACGACTCCGACTCCACAACCCTGCTATCCATGCATCATCTTTTACTTTGGCACCGTTGACCAGGCTGTGGTTCGGCCGAACTTGACCTTCGTTGATTCTGGGCACAAGAATGTCACGGGTGTTGAGTTCGATGGGAGGAACAATTACATAGCTATCCGGCAACTTGGGTTTTGATGTATCAGATGGATCAAGTGTGATTGCTGGTCGACGAATTCCCAAGTTCTCTTTGGATAGGTGATTGGTCACAGTAATGCATGTTCCATGAAAATCACCACGTGACAAATTTCCCGTTTTGTTGCTGTCCAGATTGTCTACATCATGTGTAGTGAAAACTGAAAGTCTTGTATTTGTGGGTAGAACAATACCGTCTTCAGTGTCTCTCTTGCAAACAGCAAGAGCTACCTGTGTTTTGACTTCCATCACACGGTCATATGAGACAGAGAGCCCAAGGTGATGGGCATTCTCTATCTGGTGCTTGAATCTGGCATCTCCATGCAGTTTAATACCATGGTAAAGTGGGAATTGCGTTTCACGATCCCTATTGTGACGGATTTGGGTGCTGTCTGATGAAGATGCATATTTTACTGTGTTGAATATCAGCAGTTGGCACAGTGTGCACGCAATCTTTGCCCTTGTGCCCAGTTCAGCATCACTGTTGGATTGCTCTCTACTATGTTTATCGATATTACCTTTAGGACCCTGGAGGACAACATTGATGAAACCTAAGTGTTTCTTCTATGGGGGATGTCAGGCATTGTGGAGAGAATGAACCATTAAATGGCTGTTGTTTCTGAAGGATTCGCTTTCGTAGTGCCATAGCAGCACGTATCAATAACACAGCTTCATCTTGATTGATTTGTGAGGAATGATAGCTTTGTTCTAGCACAGCACCCACTTTTGCCTTGTAGCTAATGAATACATCTCTCCCCTGTGCATAGGAAGCCCACTCAGGAAGATGCTCAAGCAGATGGTCTTTGAATCTTATTGCATGAGGTTCTCTACCAGAACAGGGATGTCCTAGATCTGACATCATTATCTTGTACATTTCCCGTAAGTCAGACAACTTGTGGACCTCAGACTGAGAGTCATCCACAAATGCCACTAACTGTGCTATGACCATGGGATCAAATGGGGGAGGCTTGGGTTCACTTGAAGATCGACATTCAACTGCACGAGCTCCATCACGAAGCCGCCAATAGCATTGTACATGATAACATGCATCCATTGCATGTGCATCAGAACCTGCAGTCAAGCGCCCATATAAATGCCAGTTGTTAGTAGTTTTTGCCCAATTCTTCAGATTTTGATCAATGTTGTCACTTAAGGCTCTATGAAGATCATGCTGATCCTCACCCAGACATATGATGCAGAATAATGTTTCTGGAGGTGATCCGTAACTTGATCTGAGTTTCTTCAGACTTATCCCAGCTGCACATTCATCTTGCGTGGCCACTTTTCCTTGTGCCTGCTTTACCCTGTAACTGTTGCATGCACTCCTACAACTTTTATGATACACTGCAGCATGTGATTGGAGGGTTGCTGCAATTCCTGAGCCATCATCGAGCTCACTAACCTTGATACCAGATGGAACAGCATTGAGCTGCACAAAATCATTCAGATCTCTTTCAAGAGATGAATATCCCTGTTCTTTTGGCTGTTGTAATGCCTCGTCTTTGCTGGACTGACATAGGCAACACAGTGTCCAATTAATTCCAGTTATGTTAGTAGACATGTTGAGGTATTAATGTTCTACTACACACTACTAACTACACACTAACGAGATCTTCATATCTGCAGGCCTGAAGAGACTAGAATGTGAAGAAGACCACCACCGCATAGACTTGCTTCAGAGGAATACAGGTATGCCAACACCTGCAAAAATAATAAAAAATAGATTAATAGTGGACAAAATGTCAGTAGAAATCCAATGTAAAAGTTAATATAGCTGTTACAACCACAAATCTAAGTGCAATAATTATGTATCATGATTCAATTGACATAAAATGTACATTTCTTATAAAAAAATATCAAATGTGGATATATACGACGATGTATATCTTGAATTAAAAAACAAATATCAGAACTGGATTCTCTATACTAAAAAACATACAAAAAGTATCATTATTTGCTGTTCTACTATGATTGGTTGTTATTTTATTGCCCAATGTCAGACCAGATGGTGGCCATCTTGGATTCATCCATAATGGCCTCTACAGGGAGAGCCCATGTTGGCTCCCGCAAAAAAAATGAATGCTTATGGTCATATCTACCCCTGGTAAAAAAAATGGTACTTTTGGAACAAAGGGAACAATCGGGGTGATTTTCTGGATTAAGCCCCCTGACTAATAGTCTTTAATATCACATTAATAACCCAAATGGCTTCCGCATTTGTTTTTTGTGTGTGTTAAAAAAATATATCTGTTATGTGCATTACAAAATATTGTCATTCATTAACACACTTGTTATTCGTAATTTACATTAACGATATAGATGTAGGATTGATTAGTAACGTGTCAAAATTCGCGGACGATACTAAAATAGGCGGTAAGGTTGTTAACGAGGACGATAGAAATAGGATCCAAGACGATGTAGATAGGATTATGGAGTGGACGGATAAGTGGCAGATGCAATTTAACGTAGATAAATGTAAAGTTTTGCATATAGGTTCTCGCAACAATAATTACGTGTACACGATGGATGATAGGGATTTAGCGAGCGTTGATGAGGAAGTAGATTTAGGCGTACGTGTAACTAAAGATTTAAAGGTTAGGAACCAGTGCCTGGAGTCTTGCGCAAAAGCTAATAGGATGTTAGGCTTCATAGCGCGTAATTTCGAATTTAAATCGAAGGATATTATATTGCCCCTTTACAAGTCCCTAGTCAGGCCTCATTTGGAATATGCCATTCAGTTTTGGTGCCCGTACTTGCGTGAGGATATTGATAGGTTAGAAAGGGTTCAGCGTCGTGCCACGAAACTTATTCCGGCATTGCGCAATAAGCCTTATGAAGATAGGATTAAAGTGTTAGACTTGTATTCACTCGAAACTAGGAGATTAAGGGGGGAGCTTATTGAAGTTTTCAAAATCGTTAATAACATCGATAACGTAAATTTTGACAAATTGTTCACTTTCGATAATAGTAATACTCGCAATAACGGATTCAAGTTGCGTGGCAGACGTTTCATTACTAATATCGCTAAAAACTTTTACGTTTAAAGTAATTGATAAATGGAATAATCTTCCCGCGTCAGTCGTTCATTCTACCAGCGTTAATGTGTTTAAGAACCGTCTTGACAGACATTTTAAAAATATTAACGTTGTTTAAAATTAAAAAAGAAAGTTAACAACAGGAGCTCTGGTGGTGGTGCTCGAGGATGAGTCTGTTGACGATGAATGCCAGCTTGTGACATGCCAGCGTGATGCCAGCAATAAAAAAAAAAATAAAAAAATTAGACTAACACGAATGTAGATGTAGCTCATAGCGTAAACTAACCCACTTTTTGTTTAACTTTACCTACTTTTTTTTTTTTCTTATCCTCCTTACTTTGCATGTCTCTAACTCTTTTCTTGCATGTTTGTAGTTTGCATGGTATGACAGTGAGTTAAGACTGTGTTTGCATGGTTTGTAAGCGTTCTTATTTTACTTCTTTTCATCTTTCACCCCTCTCCTATATTCTCCGACTATTTTTCTGACTTGTCGGCAGTGGCCGGTGGATGATGATGGTGAGACTTTTTCCCTCTTTTTCTGAATGAATGTTAACCCATGAATGATAGGTGTTGCTCCTTACTTAACCCCTTATTCTCCTCTCTTCTCTTAACCCCCTACTCTCTCCTTTCTCTCGGGCTAGCCTTAGAGTGGATCTTAGGGTCTTTGTTAGCCTTAGCTTCTGTAGATCTGTAGATCCTGAGAAATAGTTTGCCCAAGGCCCTGCACACTGTAAATGCGCCCCTGGTTGTCTGTCAATTCTTCCGAGAGTTGAACTTCTCATTTTTATAGCTAACACATATGATTTATGTTCAGAGGAATTCTCATGGCTTGTTAATGCTTCACTGCCATGCTTCTAGTCATCAAATCCTTCCTTACCAATTTTAGTAGTTCCACCAAATAACTGACATGGAACGCAGAAAATTCAGCCTGTGCTCTCTGAATACATTAAATATGTTCTCTTCACCTTCTCTCCATTGACAAGCTGTGTTTCAAATAAGGTTTTACAAAAATATCTGAATCATTCACCAAAATCTCTCTCTGATTGAGAAACGTTCATGTTTTTTAGGTCCTGATTTATGCCATGCTCTGACACACAATGACATGTAGCATCATGAACTTCCCATAATGCTGGGTCTTGTCCAATCAGACCCGGATCTAGGGGTGGGCTATGTGGGCTGCAGCCATGGGCCCCGCATTTGAGGGGGGCCTCCAAATTTGGAGAAGTTTTCCCCAATGTCTTAAATGCATACAGAATGTACTTGTCATTGATGGTGACCAATTGTACTGGTGAACGGAGTTTTTCTAAGTTAAAGCGACTAAAATGTTGCACACGTTCAACAATGAAGCAAAAGCGATTAGTCACTGGCAATTCTCTGTGTTGAACATGCTCTGGCCAAAGAAGTCGATTTTCGAAATATTATTAATGAATTTGCACAAAAAAAGGCTCGTCAGTTCAATCGGTTGCCAGCTCATAATCAGTAGGTAGGTGTGTATAAAATTATTAATTCAGGAAAATATATGTAAAATAAAGTAAAATATTTGTAAAGTAATATGTTTGTTCTGAAAACTAAATAAATAAAGTAAAGTAATATGTTTGTTCTGAAAACTAAATAAATAAAGTAAAGTAATATGTTTGTTCTGAAAACTAAATAAATAAAGTAAAGTAATATGTTTGTTCTGAAAACTAAATAAATAAAGTAAAGTAATATGTTTGTTCTGAAAACTAAATAAATAAAGTAAAGTAATATGTTTGTTCTGAAAACTAAATAAATAAAGTAAAGTAATATGTTTGTTCTGAAAACTAACTAAATAAAGTAAAGTAATATGTTTGTTCTGAAAACCTTTAATTTTCCTCGTAAACAAAGCTTATAATCCTTATACAATAAAAATTGTAGCCAAGGGGGCCCCCCAAAAAAAAAATTAGCCATGGGCCCCCATTCTTCTAGATCCGGGCCTGTGTCCAATGGAAGTATTGCTAGAGGTAGTTGTGATGCTACCTACATCACAAGACTTAGTATAGGGTAGGCAGGATTCTTGAACTTCTCTACCAGATAATCTGAAATTACTAGGCCCTTCATTAACATTGTGATCATCTTGGAAACTCCTAATCTCAGTACATTCTAATTCTTTTAAAAGAATATTCAGATTTGTTTCAACATTTTTGCTCTTTATATCAGATTTCTTGAAGAAAGTACTGTATCAATTTTCGTAGTTTTGTCAATGACATCTCATTTTTCAGCTTTCTCTTGAGCTCTCTTCTTATACTCCGAGCCACTTAGTCTTTTTCTCCCATCACTCATCTGAAGAACAAATACATCTAAAATTAATTAAAAATATAAATAATATATTTTAAAATAAATATATTATTGAAATTAATAAAATATATTATAATTATACTGTATATTTAAAAAAATAGCTCAGCCAGGCTGAGTAGGTCTCTAACAGCTAACTACATATAGGCAGTTAAGTTAACATCAAAAATTCAAAATTGTCTTAAAAACTGCCTTCTTCTTACCTTGTATAAATACCATTACTGTACTAAACTGAGATAAACACAATCTTGTCTTTAAATTTTAAATGTTGTCCAGTTTCAAAGTTGCAAAATAGAAAAAATATAAATTCAATTTTATAGAGAGAACCTTAAACAAAATAATTGCCCAATTTTTGGCTTGATACTCTGTAAACGTAAAGTGTAAATGATAAATCTGAAATAAAATAAAAATAATTAGCTTTAAAATAAAGATATTAAAGTTAATAAAATATATTAAGGCCAAGGAACAACTTTGAAATTGACTTTGTTCAAACATAGAGATTTTTTTTAAGTGGTACTAACTTTTCTTTGTTTTTTTAGCTAAAAAAAATACCAGAAGTTTTGGATTTTTTCCCTTATGTAAAAAGTGCTTTCTTGTTATGACTTTTCCTCCAGAATTTTACTGCCCTCAAAATTTTGCCATCCCCTAAAATTTAATGCCCTGGGCCATGGCCCATTTGGCCCATATGTAACTATGCGCTTGCCACACTCTGACAAAACCCTCTTTCTTCCAGTTTAGACTAATTTAATGTACTTCCTTGGTAATACGTTTCTTATGGTATCTGACTGTACCTTCCCTTATCTTCAGCATTTTTGCAATACTTGTATTGGAATAATTACTAATTTTAACAAGAGCAGTCAATTCTCCTAACTCTTGACTAGATAACTCGCATGTCTTAAGTATCCTCTCAAATTGGAAATATATAAGTAAAAATTTCATTGAACAGCGTTAAAATGAACCTTCCCATATCGAGGCTGACAGCACACTAAACTGCGCATTGTCTGTGTCTGCTAATTTCAAAATTAGAGGACTTTTAATTTAGTAATGCCAAATTATCAAAATATTGAAGAAGCTCTATGGGAATTAATTACAATGACTTTTAAAGTGGCAAAATATTATATTTAATATAATAATAATCGCAAAAAATAGTTACCATTAATATCTGGATAATATTTCTCAATTCATAAATACTTTTGTGGAGCAGTGTGTGTATGTGTATATATATACACACACACCATATATATATATATATATATATATATATATATATATATATATATATATATATGATGAATAAAACCACGAAGGAAAGGAAACACAAAAAGGTGCTCAAGCGCTTTCGTCTAATGACATCCTCAGGAACACTGAAGTACATAAAAGGTTATGGCTTATATATAGGTTACAGAAAAAAAAAATAAAAAATAAATAAATAAATAACATACACACACAAACATACATATATATATATACAGGGTGGGTGGAAAGTAGCTCCCTATTTTGGATTGGTAAAAAAATACGTATATTATCCATTTATTTCAGAAGAAATAATATGAAAAGGTAGGCATACATGGTAGGTTTTCTCTAAAATTCAATGTGGGCTCCAACTCTTTCCACCAGCTTCTGGAGCCGCCCAGGAATGGCGTCCACTGACTTTAGCAGGAACTCCGGCGGGATGGAGGACATGACTTCCCGAATTCGGTCCTCCAGTTTTTCCAATGTCCTCGGTTTGGTGCGGTAGACTTCTTCCTTTACCCACCCCCAAAGAAAGAAGTCGCACGGTGTCAAGTCGGGGCTCCTGGCTGGCCATTGATGTGGACCACGACGACCCATCCAACGTCCAGGGAAGTGGGCATCCAGCCACTCACGGACAACAAGAGCGAAGTGCGGAGGGGCGCCATCTTGCATAAATATCAGATCGTCGATGTTCTCCCATGTGCTGACAACCGGCCAGACCTCGTTTCGCAACATAGCAAGGTACCGCTCAGCATTCATGGTGTTGCGCAGAAGGAACGGGCCCACAACCTGATCTGAGGTCATACCACACCACACCGTTACACTGAACCGATTCTGCCGTTTTTCAGCGGTAACCATGGGATCCTCTCCTGCCCAGTAGTGGCATTGTGGCGGTTGACAAAGCCTCCGACGTGGAACACCGCCTCGTCGCTCCAGAGGATGTTGCGGAAGAGATGGGGCCAGTCTTCATGCCAAGCCAGCATGATTTCCCCGAACTCCATGCGAATGTCGCAGTCCTCGTCCGAGAGAGATTGGCAGTAATGCGGCTTCCACGCACGCCAGTTCAGCTCCTTCTTCAGCACAGTTCGCACTGAGTAGCGGGAGAGTCCACTTTCCCGAGCTGCCTGGCGAGTTCTTTCGTGGACTCCGTGCGAACATTTCCTGAACTGCCTGCACCGTCTCCTGGGCCCTGGATGTCGAAGGGCGACCACATCTTCGAACATCTGCCACAGACCCCGTGGTCATGAGCTTCGAGTGGCAGTTCTTGATTGTTTTCGGGTCCACTTGGGCACGTGGTCCGTGAATGGCCCGCCACCATCTTTGAACTCGAACGACAGATTGCCAAACTTCGTACCGTGCCGCCAACTGGGCACGCTCCTGCAGTGTTAAACGCTCAGCCATGTTACCCTTCAATCTGAAATGAAAAAAAAAAAATGAACGTTACAATTGTACCACTTTAGAGAACACACCATAACAATATAACAATACAATCACAATTTATACATAATTTATATGTAATTTAAATTAGGGAGCTACTTTCCGCCCACCCTGTATATATATATATATATATATCTACACACACATACATATATATATATATATATATATATATATATATATATATATATATATATATATATGCAATAAATGGAAAATAAAAATTAAAAATTAAAGATTAGAGGATTAACAAAGGCATACAGATTTGTAAGGAAAAATATCGATTTTTAGCACAAGATCAAATGAATTAAAAATACAAATTATACTGGAAATCTACCCGGGTTTTAACACTTTGCCTTTTAGAGTCAAGTTTCGATATATATAAAAATAAAATGAAGATTAAAAGTTAATAAAGTGGCATACAAGTTTACCAAAGATTTAGTTAGCATCCTACCCTTTTTATCTAAATCTGTTTTGAAGGAATTCAAAACAACAGGATCGAGTTGAAAAAGACCTTTGCTTATGTTGAAGTTATTTGAAAGTTGGATAATGGCAGACTCAAGAATATTTCTATTAACAATATTGCTAGAGTGAAATAAAACTGAAGCATTATTCCAATCAATACAGTGGGATAACTCTGACAAATGGACAAAAAGAGCACTGGACAACTGTCCTGTTCTAACGGAATATTGATGCTGTTTTATACGTGTGTGCAAATCCTTTCCCGTCTGACCTATATAAAAGGAATCACATTGTTTACACCCAATTTTATAGATAATGCCTGAATTATTGGTAGGGCTATTTTTTACTATGATATTTTTCACAATATTGTTATATGAAAATACTACATTAATATCCAAAAGTTTAAGTACATTAGCAATGCCTAAAAAGCCCGGGAAAAATGGAAGTACTAAAATATTTTTTGACAAAGTACGAGTGTTATTATTGACACGATAGAAAGTTCGTTTTGCCTTGTTGAGACAAGATTCCATAAACGCAGATGGGTAACACAGATCACTTCCAATACCGTTGATTTTTTCCAATTCGGCATCGATGTATTCCGGACTGGCGATCCTAAGGGCGCGGAGAAACATTGATGAAAAAATGGCCTTCTTAGTGGGGGTGTCATGTCCCGAGTAAAAGTGTACGAAGGACAAATTGTTTGTTGTTTTCCGATAGATACTAAACTTAAAACCTGGGCTTTCCCTCTGTACCCGCACATCCAAAAATGTGATTGAATTGTCTTGTTCCACTTCTAAAGTAAACTTAATGGAGGGGACTTTATTGCATATATATATATATATATATATGTATGTGTGTAGATATGTATGTATATATATATATACAGGGTGGGCCGTAAGTTTCCATACATAGGAAAAATAAACATTTTTTTATGGACAACCATTTTTATTTATATAATATGCTCTACATGGTTGCCATTGTTTTGAAAACACATTTCAATACATGTTCCCCACTGTTGATGAACACGCATTAGCACAGTTGACGTTATGCTTGTAATGGCGTTGGTGATACATTCCTTTAGATGATTTATGTCTCGTATCTTTTCCTGATACACCATGGCCTTCAAGTGCCCCCAAAGATAGAAATCAAGGGGGGTGAGATCTGGGGATCTGGGAGGCCACTCCACAGGACCACGCCGACCAATCCAAGCATCCGGAAACTGCTGATCCAAATACCGACACACGTGAAGACCATAATGAGGTGGAGCTCCATCTTGCTGGAAGTAAACTGGGAAGTTACCTTCCTCGTTTAGCAGGGATGGGAAAATCTCTTCTTGCAACATGTTAAGATACCTTTCGGCATTAAGATTTCCACTGACAAAAATTGGTCCAATAATTCTGTCACCCCATATCCCGGCCCACACCATCACTTTACCGGCACCTTGCATCTTCGTCGGACTCAGCCAGTTAGGGTTAGCATTACTCCAATAACGTATGTTTTGCCGATTAACCTCTCCATTGACGTAAAAATTTGCTTCATCAGTAAACAAGATCTTACGTCAAACGCATATTCTTAGGGTATCTGAAACATAAAAACAAACGTTTAATTTTTCCTATGTATGGAAACTTACGGCCCACCCTGTATATATATATGTTTGTGTGTGTGTATGTTATTTATTTATTTATTTACTTTTTTTTTCTTTCTGTAACCTATATATAGGCCGTAACCTTTTATGTACTTCAGTGTTCCTGAGGATGCCATTAGACGAACGCTTGAGCACCTTTTTGTGTTTCCTTTCCTTCGTGGTTTTATTCATCATAAATATTTTTCACGTGTTACTTTCGTGAAATAATTTTCATATATATATATATATATATATATATAATATATACACATACATATATATATACAGGGTGGGCCGTAAGTTTCCATACATAGGAAAAATTAAACGTTTGTTTTTATGTTTCAGATACCCTAAGAATATGCGTTTGACGTAAGATCTTGTTTACTGATGAAGCAAATTTTTACGTCAATGGAGAGGTTAATCGGCAAAACATACGTTATTGGAGTAATGCTAACCCTAACTGGCTGAGTCCGACGAAGATGCAAGGTGCCGGTAAAGTGATGGTGTGGGCCGGGATATGGGGTGACAGAATTATTGGACCAATTTTTGTCAGTGGAAATCTTAATGCCGAAAGGTATCTTAACATGTTGCAAGAAGAGATTTTCCCATCCCTGCTAAACGAGGAAGGTAACTTCCCAGTTTACTTCCAGCAAGATGGAGCTCCACCTCATTATGGTCTTCACGTGCGTCGGTATTTGGATCAGCAGTTTCCGGATGCTTGGATTGGTCGGCGTGGTCCTGTGGAGTGGCCTCCCAGATCCCCAGATCTCACCCCACTTGATTTCTATCTTTGAGGGCACTTAAAGGCCATGGTGTATCAGGAAAAGATACGAGACATAAATCATCCAAAGGAACGTATCACCAACGCCATTACAAGCATAACGTCAACTGTGCTAATGCGTGTTCATCAACAGTGGGGAACACGTATTGAAATGTGTTTTCAAAACAATGGCAACCATGTAGAGCATATTATATAAATAAAAATGGTTGTCCATAAAAAAATGTTTATTTTTCCTATGTATGGAAACTTACGGCCCACCCTGTATATATATATAATTATATATATAAAAAATGAAATAGAAGGGTCTTTTCAGTCAAAATCCAACTTTTTTTTTTGATTGGCTGCCAAATAGCCACTGGTTTAGTTGCATGATTATAATATTGAAATTTTTAAGAATATCAATTAACTAAGAAGTTATAAATTAAATACACAGCAGCTAATCTTACAAAACTAAATTTTATACTTTAAAATTGCAAAATAAAAATTGCCTGATTCACCCCCATCATTTTTTAAAAATGTATATATTCACTGGTGGTATATGGTGAACAAAACCTAACTGAAGTGTATCAAGTGTAACATACAACATTTGATAAAATATATTTTGGTGTAAATCCACTGTTTTTCATGCAAATTCATGTTTTGACTATTTAATCATCATCACTGTTACAATCACCGGAGTCCTGTTCTACATCAGCATCTACTTGTGCCATGTTTGGGCAACTCTGCAGCTTACATGCAGCAGTGCACTTTAAGCCACTAAACATAATGAACAGCTTGACTGTCAGTAACCCTGTTGCATGAGGAGACTTAGCACACATTATTTGGAGTTGGCAAGCCAGTCATCCACTGGATCATTAAGTCTCCTTTGTTGTTGAATTCCCAGCTGTAACCTGCTGATGGCTCCAGCATGTCCAGAGAGCTCTCTAGGTTGTCTCCAGATAGCAGCTTGGTAATTTGCACAGTGCTTGCTACAGCAGTGTGTCCTGACAGGGTGGAAACTGTCCAGATTCGACATCATCCTTTCTTGCACAGAACATCTGATAGCAAATATGATTGATACCAGCTATCTTCATGTGTTTAGAGTAGAGCTGACATGTGAACTCTTGGATTTGGTTGAAAATTTTCTGTAGCAGGGTCCATACTGACCTAAGAGAGATGAATACTTCTTGGTATTTCTGGTTCTTTTGCCTAATTTTAAGAGCTTTTATCGTTCCTTGGTTTTCAAGGGCACTCACTGAATCACATGATTCACATCCAGTCCATGAGTGAAGTTCTGGCAGTGCTGAGCACACTTCACTCCCCAGTGCTGCAGCCATCAGTCATCCTAATGCGAGACTTTACCCATGCCTGATGCAGCCCAGAGAGCTCTCCAAACATTCCAGAGCCATCAGCAGGTCATAGCTGGAAATTCAATGACAAAAGTGACCTAATGATCCAGTGGATGATCGGCCTGCCAACTTCAAATGCCATGCTCTCTCTCATCTTGTGCAACAGTGTACAAAGTTGCTGATAGTCAGACTGTTTGTACATGCTTAGTGGCTTAAAGTGCACTGTTGCATGTAAGCTACAGAGTTGCTCAAACATGGGCCGCATTCAATCTGACATGAAGGCAGCAAGTCTTTTGCTTATATTGAGGTTCTAAATGTAGCAGGGCTAGGCTGCTTTAAACCCTAGATCCATGTCCCAAAGCTGGATCCTGTCTGCTTTGCAGATAGCTGGTGAGGGAAGTTATATTTATAGGACCTCTTTGCGAGTGACCCGTTGCCCACGGCGGGCTAGCATCATGAAAAAGAAAAACTATGGTATTTGTCATTTACCATTACTTATTCGGACTATAGTGGATTTAATTATCCCAGAAGAGTTCCTTGTTCCATGCACTGTCTGTGTGTATCATAAAAAACTAACTTAGGGGACCATTCTGAGTTCCCATATATATATATATATATATATATATATATATATATATATATATATATATATATATATATATATATATATATATATATATATAATCTTTAAAACAGTTTTATTTCGAAAAAAATATGGCTTTATTTTAAAATTTTGGAGTGGCAATCCTGTCTGGCTCACAGACTGTACATATCCTGAAGAGAGTTGCGTTTCCGTAGGGTTGCCAAGAAACACACACACACACACACACACACATATATATATATATATATTATATATATATATATATATATAGTATATCTAAAAATCGAAACAGGCCTCAGCCAAAACAAAAGACGAAATACGAGCGCCACAGAATTATGGAAAGAAAATTCGCTGATTCACGCAGAGCCCCAAGTCTGTTTCAAGGAAGTCTTTAAAAGGAGCGAGGGCCACCGCGTTAGATCCTTCAACAATTTTATTTCAGCTTTTCATGACCTCTTAAATGTCATTTATGACGAAGTTAATTAAATTGCAAGTAATGAAAGCCCTTGTTTCAAGGGATCAAGGAATTTGCTGCCAACTTCGAGGAAATGAGAAATGAATTGTTTCGTTTAGAAATTGAGAACGTTCTCTACAAAAACGTAAGAAAGAAATGAATAATTATAAATTATATTCCGTGATAAATTTAACTATTAATTGGTTTGTTTGTTTTTATCTCCTAATAAAAACCTTGAAGATTGTTAGACCCAGTTTGTCGTGTATATATATACACAGGGCGTCCCAAAAAAATGTATACACACTTTAACAGCTGATAGCTCAATTGATGTTTCTTTCTTTCCAAGTTAAACCCATTAGAATTAATAATGGCAGTCAGACTAAGCTTTGAACAAAGGAAATAAATTCTAAAATGCTACTGGAAGTGTGAAAACGCAGTTGAAGTGCAAAGACAGTTTAGGAGGGAGTTTCAAACAGATCCACCAACGCGACTTACCATCACTCGAATTAGAGATAAGTTTGAAGCCGATGGAACTGTTCAGAATGTCCACAAGAAGCGTTCCGGAAGACCACGGACATCGACAAGCCCCACAAAGCAAGAAAGAGTACTGGAAACGTATCACCAAACTCCAAGAAAATCTGTGCGGCAAGCGAGTCGTGAGGTAGGAATTTCAGAATCGTCTGTCCAACGCATTTTGAAGCGCTGTCAATGGAAAAGTTACATTCCAAGATTAGTCCATGCTATTAATGAAGATGATGATGATCCGGACCGAAGAGTGGAGTATTGCGAGTGGTACTTGGCACGATGTGGATGTGGATTGGACGAAGGGGTTTCGTAGAATACCCTCCGCGTTCACCAGACCTCACACCACTAGACTTTTTTTATGGGGATACTTAAAAGACAAAGTCTACGCTATAAAACCTGCAACAGTCGCTGAATTGAGAGCAGCCATTGAACGAGAATGCACACAAATACCAAACGAAATGTTTCGTGATGTTTGCGATTCCATTGCTTCGCGTTATCAGCAGTGCCTGGACCAGAACGGACGTCAGTTTGAAAACAGGCGTTGACAAAACAATTAAATAATGTCTGTAGATTCTATTACATTTTGAAAATGAAATGTATTTTAATAAACACTGCCTTTATAAGTATTTAAAGTGTGTATACATTTTTTTGGGACGCCCTGTATATGTATATGTATATATATATATATAGATATAGATATAGATATAGATATAGATATAGATAGATAGATAGATAGATAGATAGATTATTTACACGTAGTTTGAAGGTTACTCGAGTTCAACTTTTGGATGCCATAAAAAAAATGTGGAACACCTTTCATCTGTTCAAGTTTTCAGATTTGTTGAATTTTAACTGGTGATCATTTTATAAGTTAGAATTATGTAATCTGGTATACAATTCAGGGAGTTCAAGTTCGATAACTAATTGGTATTTAAGAATTCAGTTGAAATCTCGTATTCTTTTAAGTGGTAAAGTATACTTTTTGGGTGTATATTTTGTAAATGTAATCAATTCTATCAATTATTAACGTCCATTGTGGCAGTTTATTACTTTTCCTTTAGTTACCCATACTTATCGTTTTTTATGATTTCCCTTTTTTTTTTAAATCGCTTTTATCTTAGTTTTGAAGGTGCTTTTTAGTGTGTTTCAGTCGTCATTAGTTTGTCATAAAATTCAGTTTCCCTCTAGATTTCGTTCGAGTAGGAGGTTAACACTCGTCTCTTCGTTAAATGATCGGTCATCTACATAAACCTTTTTTTTATGTATATCATTCTGGTGACGTTGCCACGCACCGTTAGAAATATTTAATCCTCAAAGTTGGGAATTTATCCATTCATTTATGGACCGTGAACGATTTTTCTTCACAAACATAGTTTAGTGAGTGAAATATTAAAAAAAAAAAAAAAAGGAATGTTGAATCGTCTGTATTCAGGAAATCAGAATGTATACAAGAGAATTAGGTTGTACGAAATTGTTAGTAATTGTGTTTAGCATGGAGTAAACTCATAATAGATTTTTGACCATTGTGTTCTTGGTCCCAGGCCGCTGTGCATGAAGGCAGAGTTAGTTTTGAATTAATTTTTTTTTAATGGCTTGAAATCTACAAGGCCAGTTTTAATAATGATTTATATATATATATATATATATATATATATATATATATATATATATATAAAATCTGAAAGTTAATAATGTACGCTAGTTGACACTTATTTAGATCCTACACTGCCTTAAAATAAGGCGCTTTTGGCACGTAAAGGGGCTCTATAAATATGTATTAATAAGCCTCTTCTGTCCGCGCATTAGCACAATCATGGCTAAACATATTAGTCAAACACTCGCGAATATTTTCTCTCTCCCTGATCACTTGCTTTTAAGAGAGGTTCACTTATGTTAGGAACTCGTACTTTCATAAGTAGGATAGTTAATTAAAGTCAGGGTTGTCCATATTTTAAGTGCAAAATTTCATTTCTTAAGGGCACCTCTAAACTGAAAATGTGGGACGGTTGCAATTAGATTTACTGTAGAAAGTTGATGCGTTCATACTACAGAATGACACGCGCATATCAATTAGCATTAATCTTTGCTATTTTTTTCTGTAATTAATTCAGTTTGATACTTGTTGGTCAAGCGCATACACGTGCGTGATCTGTCATAAAATTAACGGAAGAAATTAGGCGTTGGGCCTACATTTTAATTTGATGACACTGCTTACGATGTTGAGTCGAATATCTGGATTCTTCGCTTAGTTGATTCCAGGGTTCACCCGACAAGAATTTTCTGATGTCCATTTTAGAAAGTGAAAGCTCGCAAGTTTTAAACACAAAAAAAGTTAATTATTTAGTCCCTTCAGATAAGGTAAAATGTCTGTCTGTGTGCAATTTTTCAGGCTTTGATTCAGCTTCACTTGTCAAGCTACTCGTAATTAGGGTTCAGCACTGAAACTTGGTCTAAATGATGTGTGGAGATGTCCGATATGAGTATTTGAGGGAAGTCGCTTCGTTAACAAATTTAACCGTCATCTACAGGAATTGAGGCACTCTTTCCGGAACTTGTGAATCTCTCTCTCTCTCTCTCTCTCTCTCTCTCTCTCTCTCTCTCTCTTCTTTGGGGAGGGGTGATCGCACCTCTATTTTAGTAGTAGAATTTGGACTAAGGCTATCATAATTTATGAACTTAATTTCACTTTTTCTTTTTCAGAAAAAACAAAAATGGAAATTTAAAGCAATTTCTCCTTGAACTTTACTATAGTTGAGCTGTACACCATTAAATTAGAGAGATAGGCCCTCACTGGGTTCCTCTGAATACGAGAAATTGTATTCAACCCTTTTGAGTAATAACAGATGTCCATTGAAAACGCCTCAAAGGAGTGAGAGACGAAAAAACTGAGTTCGTCCTTCAAAAGTGAAGTTTTTCGTTATTTTTTTTTTATGTTGAAGGGAAACTAAGTAATTATATTGTTGTGATAATTATTAAGTGTTTTGAGTTCGTGATTATAACCGACCTTTCAATCCTTACTTCTCTTTCGGCACTTCAACAGAAAAAATATTCACGGATATTTTAAGGTAGGCTGCCTATTATTATTATTATTATTATTATTTGAAGAAGAGAGAACGATAGCTTAACTACAAAAGCTCGTAACTGCGGGCAACCACAGTAGTAGTGTAGTAATATTAATAGTAAATAATGTTGGTTGGTTGTTGGAATTGCCAAGTTTCTTTGTGAAGTTTGTTGTCGTGCCAACAAAAAAAAAGAGAGCAAAATGAATTTTGTATCTTGGCCATGTGACTACTGTAGGCATGTCTTTATACCAAACTTTGCGTAATAATTTTAATGTTTATTTACAATGATTGGGACATCTCTCTCCTGACCCACTGTTATGCTTATGAATACGGGCATTATTTTTATCTCGTCCTTGGTATTCCGACCCCTGCCTCCCTAATTAAGGATTCAGTCAAGGTGTTCCCTTAACTATTTAACCTTGAGATTAGTGCTGGAGATGGGCAAGGCTTTTTTTTTTTTGTCTAGTACTATGTATGTATCCAGTGGTGGTCAAGTATCATGTGGCGTAGTATTTGGTACAAAGGTTTTATGCGAATAACTCGTTTTAAAAGATGTAGTCACTGCAGAAAATAAATGCCCTACCTTGATATATATCCTAATGTCGATGTAATATATATATATATATATATATATATTATATATATATATATATATATATATATATATATATATATATATATATGGGGAAAGATAGGGGATTACCGGGAATGTGTGTGTGTAAAAACTGAGTAAATAACCTGTTTTAGTAAATTAAAACAGGTTATTCTAAAGAGTTTTCGGCTGTAAGATATTTATAATTGGGATGATATGGCCTATAACAGTGGAAAAGGGCAGAGTTTTTGTCTTAAAGCGCAGCTCGACTCTTCGTGTAAATGTATTTACTTTGTCATACCAGACGTTCGTTTAACGCAATGCTTCGTATTAACTGGTGAGTGTTGATGCGAGAGTAAATGAGTTGTGTGTGACATACTATGTCACCACTCCTTGTCACCTTCCATGGGTGGTTCGAAATAAAAAAAAAAGTATCGTATCCTTGTGCGCATTTTAGTTTATCCGTATTTTCCACACCTCAAAAAAAAAAAAAAATTAAATGAAAGGAAGTAATTTCGTGAGAAGTCAACCTCACCTCGTCAGCTTGAAGAGATTGTGTTCTCAGATGTGAAACACACACACACACACACACACACACACACACACACACGAAGGCGAAATTGACTCGTAATGTGGAAAAATGAATGGAGGGTTTTTCGTTGTATGTTGTGTCAGTATAGTTTGTTTAAAAGAAAGTAAATTTTGCTATGGTCACTCGAACCAACGTCCCCACCTCATTAACTCCAACTCTAGTTCCCTTGTCATTCCTCAATAGACGCCCCTCTCCCCTCCACCGATCTCTCTCTGTTTTACACCTGGGTAAATGGCATTGGTTAGTTGGTTGGCTGACTTAATCCGCCACGTTTGGGTGCCACGTACCTGGCACTTCGTTGTGCTTGAATAATTTTTCGTTGGCTCGAATTTTAACTCCATTTTAAATTGGGAGAACATGGCACGGAGTAGCACTGAGCGGCACGGGCGCCGCAATTGCGCTACCAAAAGTTTGCTCACGCTGTCATTTTTCTTAATTGCCTTTTAACATGACTTGGCAATGATTTTTACACGTGATAATAGGCTGTGTGTAGTGCCATTTTATTAGTTCTCTAGGGCTTAATTCTGAAAGTTTTACACACACACACACACACACACACACACACAAATGTTTGGTAACCTTACAAAATCGCGGCATTTTCATACTGTGGATGGCGACATTTAACCAAATCTGCATAATCTAACTTTACCTTCATTACATGCCTATTTTCATATTTAATGATTTTCAATTAAAATAAGTTAAATGTCGCTACCCGCACGTTCGTGTTTCAATGAGCTCCATGTGTATCCTAACAATTGTCGCGAATATGTAAGGTAGTCAAGAACACGCACGCACACACGCAATGCTACATATATTACTCGGTTATAGATTACGAATAAGCACGAATTTTTGTCAGGTAAGAGGCGGATAGTGAATAATATGGAGAAATGAGATTTTTTACTTTCTCAAATATTTAGTCACGAACCCTTTCCTGAATGTAAGAGTTGTACACAGAAAACAAAGACTTCCAGCAACCTTCTATACATAGAAATAATATCCTCTATTGTCACAAATCAGTCAAAAATGAAGTTTTGAAGGTTATTTCTTCTATCTAAAGAATTTACGTATCATTAAAAGAAATTATTATATCGTCTGACAACGAGTTTTGATACTCGAAGGAAGGAAAAACGTCTAGAACACACCCTCAAAAAGAAGTTATAAGTTCCAAATTTAAGGAGGTTTGTATTCTGAGTGCAGTAGGTTTTGTTTAAAAACAATTTTGATTAACGTACAGTCGTTAGTCTTTTAGAATCTCGCTAGTTATAGGGTTAATATCGAAAAAAATTCAAAGTCAAATAATTCGGAGAATATGTACGAATCCTATATTTGCGCGGGATTTTGACCAGCTCTCGAACTTAAAAATCGCTTATCTGATTAAATAATTAACTTACACTTATTTTTTATGAATTTTAATTAACCCCACTTTTCCGGGAAATATTTTTTTCAGTGGAAAAATACTTATAAATATATTCAAACTCTGAACGTAAAGCCAATAGCTCGTCCACAAAACCAAAATTCTGGAATAATTGTTTTCCCTGGAATATTACGCGTCGGGAGAGTACTTAATAATAATAATAATAATAATAATAATAGTAATAATTATTATTCCGGCAGGGTACAGCCTTTGTGTTTCATTGGATCTTCATGAAACTTGGTGGAAATGTTCGAACTATGAATGGCTCTGGGATTTATCTGAACCGGTTGATTCCCATTATTTTTTTTATCATGGGTCAGGGTATCAATTCTAGAAATATTCGCTCCAGAGAAAAAGTGATAGAAGTGAGAACATTCTGGAAACGCAAGCTAATAATTTTATTTCAAAATATTGCTATTACTAATATAGTTTTATTGGTATTAGTGAAAACTTGTAAAATAATCGCTTTTCAACCGGTCGTAATGAAACTTCGTAGGAATATTGAAGGAGAAATGTTCTTTGTATATAGTGAATTTAGCGTTTTTATTATTTACTTTTCTTTATTTCTTCGTTTATCGTCATTCTTTCTACGTATTCACGCTGATTTCGCCGTTTTATTACGTGACCGCCATTAAAATTAAGAAGAAGAAGAAAGCGAGCGAGTGTGAGAAACTACGAACGATTATCGCTATTTACTGATTTTTATCTTCGTTGAAACAATGAAGAAGACGGGGGGGGGGGGAAAGGGAGCGCGAATTTATAATTTAATGGTTTTACCGTGGAGAGAGTTTCGAGTTAACTTTAAATCACAATTTCATTTTAATCGGACAAAGCACTCCTATCCAGAGCTGGGCAGTATTTAAATACATTTGTATTTAAATACGTATTTAAATACATTTGTGTATTTAGAACTGTATTTATAAATACATTGTTTTTCATGTATTTAAATATAGTATTTAAATACTTTAATGAGTATTTAAATACTCAAAATATAAAAATGTAAATACTTTTACTGGTTTAATACACGTTCTGTACTAGCACAGTACGACGCGTCGACAGTGTAGTACAGCATGGTTCATGTTTTAATGTGTCAGTTCAATCAGTTGTGTGTCACTCTTAGTCATGGCTTCAACAAGCAAATCCGGTGAATCAAACAGTGATATATCTGCAGATAACAATTTAGTGCACCCTCTGTTTGATGGAAAATACTTTAAAATTAAATCTAAAGACGGTAATATCGGAAATTAGATTGTACTATTTCTTTATCCTTTATCAAGCATTTTATATTGTTGTTACTCATGAATTAGTGAATGCATATGTTAAAATTTGTATGTATTTAAAATGTATTTACAAATGTATTTAAATACAATTGATGTATTTTGTATTTAGTATCTAAATACATTCGTAAAATGTATTTAGTATTTAGTATTTAAATACATTTCTCCCATGTATTTAGTATTTAGTATTTAAATACATTCAATGTATTTATTGCCCAGCTCTGCTCCTATCTTATTACCCTACTGGGTCCCAGGACTGGCTCGGGGTATACGCCTCTACTCCGGAGTTTTCACCTCTTTCTAACGGTTGCTGATTAGTGATTTATATTTCAATAATAATTTAATTATTACCTTTTACGCTTACCTATGCGCAGTTTATGACGCATTTCTTTTTGAAGCTGAACCCACACACTGCCTATTTTCTGTAAATATTGCTCGTAGAACAATATCTATATTAGACGCGTGGGATGTCTTTCGAAAGGTCTTACAGAGCCCTAAAACCTGAACGTGTTTAAAATTAAAAATATTCGTTTATAAACCCGTGAGCTTCAATTATACGTTTTCATAAATTACTCTCCAGTGTAAGATAATTCAATACAAACTCGAAATATTAAACCCACGAAAAAATGTATGGAACGAAAGTTATAGAAAAATTCCTCCTCTTTAGATTGATACAGAGTTTGCGCGTGTAAATTGTCGAGTTATTTGCATTTAAATGAACACGGGTCGAAAACCTCAAATTTGAAAAATATTTCTAGGCAGTTGGTTATTGAAGTCACTTGACCGACATATATATATATATTATATATATATATATATATATATATATCATTAGAAAGATCCTCAAAATCTCTATCATATACAGTAATTCAAAATATTGTTTTAGAAAGGAGTAAATAGTCAAATATCGATTTAAAAAAATGAAATGGTCATAAAATAATGAATTATTAATGTAGTGAGTTTATTTGTATACTTTTACAGAGAGCTCATATATGGTAAAAATTTCAAGTTCATACACCTCTCAGTTTTAAATTGAGGATACAATGAACATCATTATTCGGTTATATTTTGCGGTGTGGGCTGAAGGAAGGCAGAATTTTTTTAAAATTTCGTGGAAGACCAACGCTCATAGACAGTTAACCACAAAAGTCATTATCCATATATTATCATTAGAATGGTGTGAGAATTTACCATACGACAGAATTAGTTAACAAATATAATTTTTATTTTCTAAGGCTTAATAATAAAAATGTAAACTCTTATAAAATGTGAAATACATTACGGAGGACTTCGAATTTTATATCACTCTGTAGGCAATAATCTCTTCTGGATATGGCATGAAATTCGTGTATATACCTTACGTATGTATTGTTCTATTCATTTTTGAAGAACACTGTTCGTATGAACCCAAATTTTCAGGCTTTTTTTCAGCCATAAATTGAAAATTGCGATAAAATTCCCTCGCGGATACCAGCTTTTTTATATATAATATTAAAGACCAGGAAAGTGTCAGTGATATTACGGACATTTTAATTTCGGGGCCCACTAAGATTAACCGAAAGAATGTCTCAAAAACGTCTCGTTTTTAACACCCGATAAAACTATGCATATAACGAGTAGGTGACGAAAATTCATACTGAACATTAAAAGAATGCCTTATCCGCTTTTGTGTGCCGAATTTTATTAAATTTTGTCGAATATTTCATTTTCAGTTACGTGAAAAGTGAAAGCCGGTACTGAATTGGTCGTCCCGTAAATTAAAAGAAAAGCGAATAATTGCAACTTGAAATATTATCTTTTAAGCTTATATTGTATATATATAACATTATATGTCGATAGAAAAAGATGTTTTCTATATACGTAATAAAGTCTCCGTTTTCATGACAACAGAGCAGCTAGCTAGGGAACAAAAATTGTCTCCAATTTCAGTGGACGAAAATCTTTTACGAAGAAATATATGGTGAAGGACCTTAAAACATAATTGTATACGTTTAAAAGTAATTTTGCTCGTAATCAGAGAAAATGTAATTAACGTTTTATGTCTGACTGGTGCAATTAGTGACGTTTCAAATGCGCGCATACGCGACTTTAACCCTACAAAAAATAACGTCGTTAAAGAATTAATGAAATGCTGTAATTGATAACCACCTTCATAATGATGAGAAACTTTGTTGGCAGAAAATAAATCCCATAAAAGAGTACAATATTTTTTAAGGTAATAAATGATAAGGTAAATCAAACAATAATAAATTGGCAAACTAAAATAGGATCAACCCAAAGTTTTGGTAGTTTGGTAGGGCTTAACTTAAGCTACGCTTAGCTGTGTGCGTGTGCGTGTGCGCGCGCGCGCTCGTTTTCTCGGAATACAAAATCTTTAATATAAACTACGATCGGGAGACGTCCGGCAGTGTTAAGACACCTTTGAGTCGTGTATATATATATATATATATATATATATATATATATATATATATATATATATCGTGTACAAGAAGAGCTAAAAAAAATGTGCTTTTAAATATGTACAGCATGTTTGGTGCGCATGATCCTAACGCCACTTGACTATTTTTGTTGTACGTATCACGGTCAATATAAGTTACGTCTTAAAAATTGTCGTTGCAGCAAATTTTGCCCCCCTCGAAGCCCCCCTTCCCCGACATAAATTACTCTCCGCTAAATTCTCTTTTCTCGAGAGTATTTTGGGTTTTTATTGACAATCGTTTTTCCCCGAAATGATCGTCGTGTGTTTGAGGAAACTTTTTTAGATTTTAATTGGCATCGCCATTGGTTTCCATCCCGGATTATGGTGATCAATTTGGATAGACGAACAATCGTGTCTTACTCTTCAGCTTTTTTTACACTACGTCCATTTCTCATTTCTTGAAGGATACTTCTTGATAAGATTCCTTCCACACAAATTTTTAATCAGACCATCTTGAAATTTCAGAATCTTTTCTTGATATGGAAATAAATTATATTTAATAATAATAATAAAGTATAACATGGTATAAAGTGTAATTATATATATACGATATATATATATATATATATATATATATATATATATATATATATATATATATATATATATATATATATATATATATATCAGTGGCGACTCGTGACATTTTTGTTCAGGCATGCAATGTTATGGAATGGAAGAAAAACATCCGCCTAACCCTCTTGCCCAAACTTTGCATATTGTTTACATAGAACTTAGCAAGTTAAAGGTGTTTTACAAACTTTTGGGGACCTCTTTGAAGGAAAGTTCATTTAATGTTAGGCTTAAATATGCGAACAAAAAATTAGACATATTTATATATAGTAGTTACCGAATTGATCTAAAGAAAAAGATACAAATTTAAAATTTACCTTAAATAATTGTGAAGCATTATTTGAATTGAAATTCTGCTCTCCTAGTTTTCCTGCAAAATTCTTCGATGACCCAATTGTAAAAGTACTCTCGATTCTCCATAAGCTTCTTGAGGAAATTTTTTCAATTGAAATTAAGGCAAGATTAGATAGCCTTTCTTCACTTTGGGAACTCCGTAAATAACTTTTAATTCTTTTAAGCGCAGAAAATGATCGCTCAACACTTGCTGTCGATATTGGTATAGTTAGAATCAAATTCGTCAATTTATATATTTCCTTAAGACCTTTGTGCATTTCGCTTTCCAGTAGATATTTTAGGAGCTCAGCAACATTCTTTTTGGCAAAAGATTTGTGCGAATATAAAACACACAATTCAGAACGGAGACGAGGAAACTCAAAAAATGAATTGTAGCTTCTTTTCAAAGATTCAAAAGCTCTCTCTGGGAAAGTAACATCATAGAACTCAAATTTTTTGCAATCTAAAAGCTCAATGAATTCCAATTTTTCCATTGAACTGAAACGCTCTTTCATTTGAAGAAGTATATTATCGAATATTTCATGAAATAGTTGACTATACTTCTCTTGTGGAGAAAGACTCCGTTTCCTTTTACATACAGGTTCACCACATCTTTCTGTTATCAAGTCCCACATATCTGCAAATTTTGTATCCCTTATTTGTTTGATTTTTTTCATAGTGCTTTCAACGGTGATTGAGCTATACACAATATCCATAGATTTTGTTTGCAGCACATTAAATAGATATTCAGTAAAAGGAAAAATTGAAGAAAATACTTCTAATAAAAAATTAAAATCGAAAGTATCGATACCAGCAAGCAATCCGCGTGCACTATTTTTTGTTTTTTCATCAAATTTCTTTGGGTTTTCAAGAATGCTTTTTAAAAGATCTATTATATCATCTTTATTTTCCTTAACTCTTTCAACTAGACGAGATGAATAGTTCCACCGCGTTGGAGCCAGTTTAGGGAAACGCTTTCCAACAACTTTGTCAAGCATTGAAGTTCGCTTAGTTGAACTGCTGAAAAATGATGACAAACTTCCTAATACTGAAAAAAAATTATTACATTCGGAAATTTCAGCGACAGCTTGGGATAAAACAAGGTTAAGTTTATGGGCGTAGCAGTGAAGAAAAATAGCCTCTGGTACAGTTTCTCTAATCTTTGTTTGTACTCCATTAAGATCGCTCCCCATAACAGCAGCACCGTCGTAGGTTTGAGCAACTAATTTTTTTCAAACAGCCCAGTTCACCTAGTTGCCTTATAGATAAATCAGAAATCGCTCCTGCACTTCTATCATTGCTGACGTCATTGAATTTTATAAATCGTTCACAAAATCTCTCCATGTTTATTAACATAACGAACAACAGTAGAGAGTTGAGAAAAACAGCTGACATCAGATGTTTCATCTAATAAAATCGCCACATACATGCAGTCGATAAGCTCACGTTTTATTTGTTCTAACATAACTGCACTAATAGATTGAATTATGTCATTCTGAATAGCAGATGATGTTCCCTTAAAAACAGTCGCAGTTTTTAAATGGTTTTGAAGCTTTTCATCGAATTCTCCCATACAAAATACCAATTCAATATAGTTACCCCTATTGTCAGCGTTTTCTTCTTCATTGTGACCGCGAAATGCTAATTCTTGCATACCTAAAAAACATGTTATCCTAATCAAACGTTTCAAAATTTCTCGATTCTTATTAACTTCTTCGTTATGTCTGGAAATGGCAACTGATTTCTGCTTGTCGAGTATTAAATCAATTCTTTCTGACTTTCCAAATGTTTTAAGATCAACAAATGCATTTATGTGAGCAAGAGATTTTTCATGGCGAGAAATTGCAGTATGTAAATTGTTTAAATCGTCGTATCCACGACTAACAGAATTCCACACAGAGTTATCTCTTGAAAATAGGAAACACGACCAACAGTACAATTTGTTATTTGAAATATTTCCACATAACCAGGGAACATCATCATACAGCTTAGGATTAAATTTCCTAGTGAAGCCTTTATTTTCTTTGCTTAAATTCAAATGTGGAATCGGTCTGCCATTATTCAATATGCGCTTTTTCTCATCAAAAGAGAGTGAGTAAAATCTTCTAGTCTTCAATTGATTAAACACATCGTCAGTCATTATGGGCACTACAATGCTATAATTTATTTAACTGATTATCCAAAATAATTAAAGCACAAAAGGGAACACCGAACACAAGTGGATGCTTGCGGCGGTGGTACTGGAAAGAAGCCTTGTCAGAATTGCCAGATGTTACTTTTTGGTGAATGCACCTATAAAACTGAATGCATGCCGTATTATTTCATTAATTAAAAAAAATCAGAACAAAGCTTTTTAATTATTTTTAGTAAAAATATTAAGTAAATTTTCTAAGCATATTTTAAAACATATTGCCTTTTGAATTTAGCTATGAGGCTCAAAAAAAATATCTTATGGATAGTGAGAAGTCTCCTTAAAAAATTGCCCAAGGCAAGGCGGTGTAAACAAAATCATGTCTTATTTCACTAGACAATTAAGAACATTTTTCTGTACCCAGACTGAATTAGTGAATGCTTTAGCTACAAGTATTTCGATCTGTGTACAGAAAAATGTTCTTAATTGTCTAATGAAATAAGACATAATTTTGTTTACACCGCCCAATAGCCAGTACATGCGTGATTGAAGCATTAGACTATTTTTAGTTTCTGAAAATTATTTTTGTCAATTATAATCCTTACTTAGATCTGAAAAGAGAACATATTTAACACATGCATTGCATGCGTTGCATTCATTAAGAAATCGCCACTGATATATATATATATATACAGGGTGGGTGGAAAGTAGCTCCCTATTTTGGATTGGTAAAAAAACACGTATATTATCCATTTATTTCAGAAGAAATAATATGAAAAGGTAGGCATACATGGTAGGTTTTCTCTAAAATTCAATGTGGGCTCCAACTCTTTCCACCAGCTTCTGGAGCCGCCCAGGAATGGCGTCCACTGACTTTAGCAGGAACTCCGGCGGGATGGAGGACATGACTTCCCGAATTCGGTCCTCCAGTTCTTCCAATGTCCTCGGTTTGGTGCGGTAGACTTCTTCCTTTACCCACCCACAAAGAAAGAAGTCGCACGGTGTCAAGTCGGGGCTCCTGGCTGGCCATTGATGTGGACCACGACGACCCATCCAACGCCCAGGGAAGTGGGCATCCAGCCACTCACGGACAACAATGGCCAGCCAGGAGCCCCGACTTGACACCGTGCGACTTCTTTCTTTGTGGGTGGGTAAAGGAAGAAGTCTACCGCACCAAACCGAGGACATTGGAAGAACTGGAGGACCGAATTCGGGAAGTCATGTCCTCCATCCAGCCGGAGTTCCTGCTAAAGTCAGTGGACGCCATTCCTGGGCGGCTCCAGAAGCTGGTGGAAAGAGTTGGAGCCCACATTGAATTTTAGAGAAAACCTACCATGTATGCCTACCTTTTCATATTATTTCTCCTGAAATAAATGGATAATATACGTATTTTTTTACCAATCCCAAATAGGGAGCTACTTTCCGCCCACCCTGTACATATATACTGTATATATATATATATATATATATATATTAGGGTGGTCCAAAAAGTTAAAGCATCGACTAAGTTCTCTCCACAAGGTTGGTTTTATGCCTCTTGGTGTGGACAGTATTTGTGTAAAGTTTCACGTTATTCGGTTAATATTTAGGGGTCGCCCCACTTGCCCCCTTTTTGAAAATTTGGGAAAATATATAGACAACTGAATAACTAAATTTTTTTTGGTTCTCAAAGAATATGAAAGAAAACAGTAAGACAATAGGACATGATAATGGGTGTATCTTCATTATTTCTTCTGCATCAGAGTCGCCTTGGATGGTATTGGTATCTGTTTTCGGTGGGCGGCTACGAGTTGTAGGAGGTACTGCTTTTGGTCCTCGTTTCGTGTCAAAGTGTCATTGTAGCGTTGTGCGAGAGCAATACCTCGCTCGGCAGCATCATTGACGACTTTCATCTTTAAGGCGCGATCTCTAAGTTCCCTGTAGTTCTTGTCATTTGGCCATTCCCGTGGATCTTTTTGAAGTAACTGGCGCGCTTCCTCCTTACCTCCAACTTTCAAGGCATCAAAGAGGGTCAATGTCCTTTTCGTGACGAAGGATGCCACATCATTTTCAACACCAGCTTCCGCCATGTCGATTCGTCGGGGGCAGCCATTCTTTTGTGGATGTTGGAGGTGTTGAACCATTCTCCTTTTGGTATCAGGATCGATCCTATTATCGAAGAAGGCCAGTCCAATCAGATGCTCCGACAAGTACCACAGGTGGCGTCTTAGAGCTGTCTTCGCCGCTTGTGCAGCTCCTCCGTGTGGATATTTTTCCAGAAGATGCAGCATTTTGAGATCATTGAGAGGAGCTTGTGTCCCCATTGGCGCTTCATGCCAGTACTTGACGTAAATCAGACTGACAAATAAAGCCAGCTGAGTCACGTTTCGTTCTTCGCGTGCTGTGAGCTTGAATTGATAGTGAAAGAGGTAGATTTTGAGCGCATAAATCGCCTTCGCCATCCATCTCGCGTGGTGCATGGGACCCGGAGCTCGGATAAAGAGTTGACCACCAGTCTTTCCCCCAGGAAGAGCAAAGATAGTTCAAGGAACTCCTTGTAGTCGTCACGAGGTTGGCTTGCCTGAAGAGCGTTAGGTAAGTAAGTGAGCATCTCTTTTCTCATCTCTTGGAGTTGAGGGTTCTCGAACAAGCTGTCCGATGCTGAGACAAATGCTTCGTGGGAGAGAGATGGCCATTCCTTTGAAATCGCTTAAAAAGGCCTGTTTCAGGACTTCCTGTTGAGCCAAATATTGAGGCAAAGACATCAGCAAGTACGACTTCAAGTATATGATGTCGACAACCGATCCAAACTAGCTCGTGACCCAATGCTTCTTCAATCCTGACACAGGCTCCGCGATGTAAACCCGTGTTTGACGCAGTGGTATCGAAGACGAGACCTCTCACATGCTGTTCCACGTTCCATAATTTCATAGTTTGAAGGCATGCCTGGGCCTGTGCTTCTCCAGTTCCTTGTTTCATCTTTGGGACACCAAGCAGCTTCTCCTGTCCATTGAATGTTATAAGGATTGCTATCCGATGCACATTCGTCTTCTTCCCTTCAATGCCGGGGAGAAGCTTTCCGTCCCAATGGAGAAGGACAGGGTCTTCTAGAGAGAATGATTCTAGGTCTTCTCGAGCTGCCTGTTCTCGCCCACTTTCTCTGTAGCGATGAATAGAGCTCCGAGAGCACGTCATCCCAGACAGATCATGCCCCGCGGCCTGTAATACAGCTCCAGTTACGAAAACAGCATTCCGGTCAGAAAGATTGGTGCGATCCATTGCTCCAATGACTTCTGGAGATTGGAAAATGTTCGTAACCTTGTTCTTGGGATGCTTTGGTGCCGGAGCTTCAGGCGAAGAAGGAATCGGAACCGATGGTCTATAGTCGTCGTCGTCTTGCGAAAAAAGGGAAGAAGAAGAAGAGGAAAGATCAATTGATGACACTCCTGCTTCTTCCAAATCTTTCTGTGTGCTTCATGCCTTGCCTTCCTCTTGGCTTCCTTCTCCATTCTGGATCGCTTTCTGTCCTCTTGTGTAGTCGTTTCCTTATCAATGCCAGCCATGCTGCAAGAATTGACGTCCTTGCGCTGCATGGACAGGAAATTTCGGTCCTCAACGTTGACGATTGTGCTCATGGCATCACTGGTTGCGATGTCAAACAGTTCCTGGATGTCCGCTTTGAAGATGTCTTCATTCATTCTATCGCTGGCACGTTGCCTGGTCCTGTGCTTCTTGAGTGTTTTGTAGCGGTCTAAAAGCTTTGAAAGCTTACGGACACAGGAGTCGATCCGTTGAGTTGGGATCCGCGCTCGGGTCCAGACTTCAATCACCCTCTGGCATGCCTGGTTCAGACTGTCGGAGGTGGTTTGCTTTTGATTGATGTGGTGGTATTGCCCCAAGAGGAGGGCGTCAAGGCATGTAGGGAGCCTTGACGTGGATAAAGTTCCAGTTGCCATCCCTAGAAGCCAAACTTTTGGAATTGATCGAGTTTGAGCCATCGGACCTACGGAAGAAAAAGTACATTATATAATATATATTCAGAGTGGGGCGACCTCTAAATATTCACCAATCACGCTGCAATTTTGCACAGACCATGTGGACACTAAATGGACAAAAACCACACTTGTGGAGACTATCTAAGACAGTGGTTCTTAACCTGGGGGGCGCGCCCCCCTAGGTAATTTCAAGGGGGGGCGCGATCCCTTGGGGAAAAACACTAATTGTATTTGTTATTCTCTTAACGAGAGCATGGGCTAATATTGAGAAGTTTATGAAAAAATGCAAAAGTATCCCCCTCCAAGGGGGGCGTGGAGGGAAGGACCAATTCCTAGAGGGGGCATGGTAGTAAAAAGGTTAAGAACCACTGATCTAAGACAATTTTGAAATTTCCCCCTATAGATTTGGACCACCCTAATATATATATATATATATATATATATATATATATATATATATATATATATATATATATATATATATATATATATATAAAGGGTGATCCAGAGAAATGGGACCCAAAAGAAACCCCTGTAACTCTTAAAGTATAAGTCCTTTTATAAAATCATACGCATCATTCGAAAGAGGATAGTTACAAGTTTGTACAGGATTGTATAGGTTTTGACAATACAAGACAAGATAAGATACAAAACAAAATAAAAGTGTTAGTTAAAACTAACCCTTCAAGATGACTGCATGGACTGTGGAACAGCTGCGTTTCATAACTGAGCAATATTATGAGCATGGAAGAAGTGTAGTTTCAGCTCAAAGATCTTTCAAGACAAATTTTCAGATGTCAAAATCATCTTCTAAGAGCTGAAACTACACTTCTTCCATGCTCATAATATTGCTCAGTTATGAAACGCAGCTGTTCCACAGTCCATGCAGTCATCTTGAAGGGTTATACGACAAATAATAATAATAATACAAACTGAAACAAAAATGTAAAATAAAATAAAAATACTAACAACAGAAATAGAAATAATGAAAAAAATAGCAATGTCGAAGTTAAGTGGAGCTACAGACAAATGTTTTCATACCATGAAGTCCGTAGCTTATAGATGGCATATGGCGGGACTGATAAAGAGCCTGGATATTTGGGTTGGCTGATTTCTTGAATCTTTTCATTAGATTGTATTGAACGCTTCTTGTTACCTCGGATGCTAGAGACATTGTGATTAGCAAACATTTGCGAAGCTGAACATCTTCGGGGTAACTTACGTAGGAGTCTGAAAGATGTTATAAAATAAATTCAGGGTTCTGCCAGAACCTTTTTTGTTTTCTTTATAATTTACCCAGAGTTGTTGCCCAAATGTATTGTACAGAAGGTACGATAGTGAGTGTCTTTAGCTTGACCTGTTAAACCCACAAGGAAAAAGAAAAATGATTCCAAGGCCTTTCGTGTATTCAGAAGTACACCTCGTCAGGGATTACACGAAAAGCTTGGAATCATTTTTCTTTTCCCTGTGGATTTACATCATTCAGTCATTCATTTCGTGTTTAATTGTGAAATTCATTTTGTATAATTATATATATATAGGATGGCCCACAAGTCCCAATCGGTTAAAATTAAAGCAAAAATACCAAAAATGAAACAAAGTAAAGAATTTATAATAATTTGAGAATATTTATTGTTTAGTCAAAGTGCAAAATATAATCATCATAAATTCTTTCGTTTTTTTTTTTTTTTTTAATAATATAATAATAATAATAATAATAATAATAATAATCTGCGAGATGGATTTTCACTTTAATTGTAACCGATTGGGACTTATGGGCCACCTTATATAAACTGTACTGTAATGAAAAGGGGGACACAGTGTTGCTGCGTTCATCTTTATATTAAGCCAAACTTTTCAAAAACTGTTTTCCTCCTCAGTGGTACTTACATTGCCAAGTTATAATTGTTTAGAATATGGAACACAATTACGAGTAAAAATAATAAAACTTTTAAAACTTACAAAAAACAAAGCTTAATGGAAAAATCATTACGATTAAGTGATAGTTTAAGTTTGTAAATCGGGAATGTTTTCTCCACCAAAACATTCAACTTAGACTGAGCACTAGCTAGTATTTTAAAAGATACGGGAGAGATTGGATGGTTGGTTGTATGGCTATGAATCCGAATGACGGAATAAGATAGTATATGATAAGGTTGGTTAGTGCGAACGGAAATACCCGAGTAATTGTTAATACTCGTTTAGGTGTGGCGATCTGTCTTGCCCACATATGACTCTCTGCATTTGTAAAAATAAACGATGTAGGATCGCGATAAATGTTTGTGTATTTTATATTATATTTGAAAAAGTTACCGATAGTCGGGTTAGGCTTGAAAATAATACGCAAATTCAAGCGTGGGAAGAATTGTTTAGTGATTTTGAATAATTTATTCCGGGCAATGATTGAATTGTATCCCATATGTGGTAATGAATAATATAGAACTCGCTTCTCTACGGTCATTTTGTTAGTGTGAGGCGCGATTAATCCGTTTAAGGTACGTCCAGTAATGGACGAGTCGATTAAATTTATTGAATATTCTTTTTGTTTTAGAAATGGACGCAAAATTTCAAGTTTGGAGTGAAATGAAACTAATTCGAGCAAAGAATATAAGCGCAAAATGCGAAAATAGTAATGAGATTTCTTTTAACCCTTTTAAGACTGATTTTAAATTTTCTAACTAGTAAAACAGTAATGTACCATATATGCTTCAACTCCCGGGAGACTCGAAAGGGTTAAAGGTCAATCGGACGTTTGGCGAAAATTTCACGCGGAGTCCCAGCGGAGTCCCGTAAATATTGGCTTACGATAAATGCTAAACGAGTGTAGCGAGTTTTCTATCCTATTTAGTGATAAGAATATCTGAAAAGGATTAGCTTCAAATAAACTTAATAGAGGGATACTTTCAATTCACATAATGAAGAAACTGATTACTGCCCAGTCAATAGCATTCTCATTCGTGCTCGATTACCGCCCATTCAATGCCATTCCCATTCGTGGTCCTCGAGTGAGAATGTGTAAAAGGGGAAAAATCCACGCGTTTCTTAATTTGGGAAACAATGTCATTACATTCCCACTCGTGGCAAATAGCGATGCGTGGGAATGTTTAATATTTCCTAACCTAACATTTTAACGAATCAAAACCTAATCTAACATTAGCCTAACCAATCAGAAACTAACCTAACCCAGACCAAAGTGGGGAAGGCCGTGGATGAGAATGAGGACATGAATTGAAAATACAGTAGACCGATTTCAAAATGCCTCGTTTGAGATTCTCATTTTCTCACTTTCCCATTCTTGGGCGCGGAAACGAATGGGAATGACGGTGAGTGAGAGCAAACCACTCTCACGGTTTGATTTTATTGGTTAAAATAAGTTAGGTTAGGAAATATTAAACATTGCCACGATTGGGAATGTAATGACATTGTTTCCCAAATCAAGAAACTCTTTTCTCAAATGTGGATTTTTTTCATTTTTATTATCTCGCTCATGGACCACGAATGCATGATATTGAGTGGGACAATAACTTCAGTTGGCATGGCAACTGAGCACATCATAAAAGCGGTAAAGAAATGGGATCAATGTATGATATTTTATAATTTTCTGAGGAACAAAGTTTTTGTCACTGTGTGTGTGTGTGTGAGAGAGAGAGAGAGTGAGTTACAAGAAAAAATAGTAGCTCCAAAGGCCTTGCGGCCCATACCGAGGAGGTACCAATGGCAACGGGTGCCATGGAAAAATTCATACACCCTCAAGTAGTGTGCAAGATTCGGTCTAACCTTTTCTTGAACAGATCCACAGAAAAACTGTTCAAACTTCTGAAGGTAGCCTGTTCCACGTGTCACAGATCTTATAGGTAAAGTAATTCCCACACACACTATTGCTAAACCGTTTCAAATCCAACTTCCAACTATTGTTGCGAGTTGGGTTATCATTTAAACTAAACATACTTCTAAAATCGACATCGTTGAACCCGCGTAAGAGCTTCAAAACCTCTATGAATTGACTGGCCAGCCTCCGAGTTTCCAGCGAAAACAAGTTCAGGGCGCGTAAGCATCGATTGTAGCCCATATGCCTAACGGAAGGGATTAACTTTGTGGCCCTTGCCAGCACTCGCTCCAGCCTCTCAATATCTTTTCTGAGGGTGGGCGACCAGAAATGCACAGCATACTCCAGGTGCGGCCGAACCAGGGAATTGTACAGAGAGAGCACGATCTCCTTGTTCCGAAACTGAAATTGTCTCCCAACAGCTTCTGGGCTTTTTTTTCCACCTCTACGGACTGTTTCGTAAACTTAAGGTCGCTGCTAATTAGCACACCCAAGTCCTTTTCTAAATCAGTCCTCTCGATATTACTACCCAACATCGAGTAGTCCGATTTGGGATTGGCGTAGCCAATGTGCATCACTTTGCATTTACCCAAGTTAAACGGCATTTGCCATTTTTTCGGACCACACTCCTATCCTACCAAGGTCCGCACGCAGTTGCTCGATCGCTTCGGGCGTCCCAGCATTGGCCCCAAGCTTGGTGTCATCAGCGAATTTGGCGATCCGACTGACGATGCCACCGTCGATATCATTTATGTAAATGATAAATAACAGTGGCCCCAAAACGGAACCCTGAGGAACTCCACTAGTGACCGAGGCCCAACCCGAACTAACCCCTTTAATTACAACCCTCTGCCGCCTATTCTTCAGCCAGTTTTCAATCCCCCTACCTACTTCCCAAAGCTGGGCACAAACCGTTAATCGTTAATTAACGAAGTTAACTTTTTCGTTAACGATTTAACTTTTAAGTTAACTTTGAAAATCATTATCGGACTAATTAACTTCCGTTACATTTAACTTCCGTTAACTCAAGTCCGTTAACCCAAAAAATTCATAAATAAACGTTTAAAAGTTTATATTATTTTCAGTGCTGAGCAGGTGCGCAATTAATCCGCCACTGTTAATAGTGATGAACGAATTTCCATTTCCGCAGTGCAAAATCAGGCGATATATTTGTTTCCGTCGCCACAATTTGTGTCTTACCAAATATGGTAGTTATTTATGGCATTGGTTTGAGCAAAACATGGTCGACTGTAAAATCAGGCGGAAAGATTTGCCATTTGAGTTGAATGTTTCAACTTCTTTCAAGAAATATCACGAGCATTTTAAGGCACTTTCAATAATATATATGTAACAATTACAACAAATAACTACATTCGTTTCATTTGCAGTCTGTCTCTTGCGCAACATGTTTGTACTAGTGAATATTTAAAAATAATCGTTGTCAAGTAAGTCATGTATATTTATAATATGTCTGTGAGTACCTTATTAGTAGTCTCCTTGATACATTTCAAGAACCATAAAACTGATCAGGTAAGATTTCAATTCTCATGTCACTTTGATGACATAAATTAAGTCAATTGATGTCTTACAATGGGAGCGTTTTCACCTTAACCCTTTATGTCCTGGCGGTACTTCTAGGTACCACATCTTTAAAATCTCCATAATTATTTTTCTACCCGGTTGATCCTGCCGGTACTTTCAAGATGCTGCCTTCTTGGGTGAGCAAGTGTTGGTGGACTTGTTCATCAAGCTCAACACAGCCATCCCCTCCAGTGCTGCAGTGGAGCGTTTGTTCTCTATGGGCAAGGACATCCTGAGGGCTAAGAGATCATCCCTGTCTGATGAAAACTTTGATATGCTAATTTTCATGAAGGGCAACATGCATCTCATGACAAAATGGAGAACGAGAAGAAGAGGGAATTAAAAATGGATGGAACAAAATGGAGAACGAGAAGAAGAGGGAAAATTAAAAATATATATTAATATATTGTGTTTTTCATTTTTTTTATAATAAAAGTTAACGTTAACGGTTTATCGGTAACTTCCGTTACATGTTTAACGGATTAACGGTTAACGAAGTTAACTTTTTGGTTAACGGATTAGCGGTTAACGAAGTTAACTTTTTGGTTAACGGTGCCCACCACTGCTACTTCCCCACCGATAACCAACGCGCGCACTTTCGCCATTAGCCGGCGGTGAGGTACCTTATCAAAGGCTTTCTGAAAGTCGAATAAAGTACAGGGTGGCCGTAAGTTTCCATACATAGGAAAAATAAACATTTTTTTATGGACAACCATTTTATTTAATAATATGCTCTACATGGTTGCCATTGTTTTGAAAACACATTTCAATACGTGTTCCCACTGTTGATGAACACGCATTAGCACAGTTGACGTTATGCTTGTAATGGCGTTGGTGATACGTTCCTTTAGATGATTTATGTCTCGTATCTTTTCCTGATACACCATGGCCTTCAAGTGCCCCCAAAGATAGAAATCAAGGGGGGTGAGATCTGGGGATCTGGGAGGCCACTCCACAGGACCACGCCGACCAATCCAAGCATCCGGAAACTGCTGATCCAAATACCGACGCACGTGAAGACCATAATGAGGTGGAGCTCCATCTTGCTGGAAGTAAACTGGGAAGTTACCTTCCTCGTTTAGCAGGGATGGGAAAATCTCTTCTTGCAACATGTTAAGATACCTTTCGGCATTAAGATTTCCACTGACAAAAATTGGTCCAATAATTCTGTCACCCCAATATCCCGGCCCACACCATCACTTTACCGGCACCTTGCATCTTCGTCGACTCAGCAGTTAGGGTTAGCATTACTCCATAACGTATGTTTTGCCGATTAACCTCTCCATTGACGTAAAAATTTGCTTCATCAGTAAACAAGATCTTACGTCAAACGCATATTCTTAGGGTATCTGAAACACAAAAACAAACGTTTAATTTTTCCTATGTATGGAAACTTACGGCCCACCCTGTATATCAATCGCCCTACTCTTATCATACTCACTCAACATGACGTGGAAAAACTCGAGCAAGTTGGTGAGACACGACCTATGCCGTCTAAACCCATGTTGGGAGTCCCCAAGCAGCTTGTAGGAATCCAAATGGTCAACAATCCTATCCGCTATTATCCCCTTTAATAATTTACCTACAACTGAAGTGAGACTAATGGGGCGATAGTTCCCTGGACTTCCGTGATTCCCTTTCTTAAAGATAGGGGTCACATTGGCTTCCCTCCAGTCACCAGGCACCTGGCCCGTCTCTAACGATTTGTTGAAGACTGTAGCCAGGTGGGGAGCCACCTGTTCGCGCAACACTGGGGAGAAACTGGTCTGGCCCAGGAGCCTTAAACGCGCTCAGTTTGTCTATTCTACCGGCAACGACTTCGCGGTACATCGAACACTATCCAGGCCAGCACCTTCGTGCCTGATGCCTGGCTCGGGGATGACGCGGGTGTCCTCCCTGGTGAACACTCCCGCAAATTACTCATTAAGCATATTAGCGATGTCCGCGTTGGAGGTCCACAGAACGCCGCTTCGGTCCTTTAATGGACCTATCATGCTTCTAATGGGCTTTCTACTATTAACATAATTGAAGAACTCCTTAGGGTTCCCCTTGCAGAGGCTTGCCACCCGTAGTTCTTCGTTACGTTTCGCTAGCCTAACCTTCGCCTTCACTTCCCTACACAGGCGGACATACGCTTGAGCGTTCTCATGGGAACGATTAGCCTTCGCCCTCCTATACGCTACTTTCCTATTTCGGATCGCCGAAGCGATGTCACGACTGAACCACTTAGGCTGCGTTGAAGCAGGGGTGACCGGTTTTGAGGGTATGGCAGCAGACTGCAGCACCATAAACTCGTCCCGGAATGCACTCCACACTCCCTCAACATCGCCGCCGACCCCTAACCCCATCTCACCTACGCTATCCCGGAGGCTAACAAAGTCCGCCTGCCGTAGATCGAGCTTACTGCCTCTCGAGTTACTACGCTTCACCCGAGGGACGCACACGGAACCTAATCAGACCGTGATCATTCCCGCCCAACGATTCGTCAACGGTGAGGCCAGTGACTAGGTCAGGGGTGGGGAACCTTTTTTCATTGGAAGGCTGCATTTCATTTAACCAAGACCCCCCTATTAGGCCGCATGCTGAGAATTTAACATATACACTACAACAAAATGTCATATTTTAGTCTACAATCTACATATTTATTAATTTTAAATCAAACTTGATAATACGTGAGGGCTTTTATAATAAATAAAAAATTCAGCAAGTGCACATTTATTTTTTGGGGGAAATAATTAACAATAAAACTAATATTAAGTGAAAAATGATATTAAGTGAAATGATGTTAATATTAAGTGAAAAAGTGATAAACCATTTAATGACTTTTTTGTGACTGCTTATTGCGGGACAAGAGTCGTACATTTGGTTCCAATATCGTTGACCGTAGTTTTAGTTGGTCCTCCAGATGAATATTCGTCATCTGAGATCTCAAGCGCGTTTTGATTTGAGTCACATATGAAAACGTTGATTCACAACAGTAGGTTGTGCCGAAAGAAGGCAACATTCGACGAGCATGTTAGCGCAGACGTGGGTATTCAACGCCATTTTTCCATATTTCAACAGGATCCTTCTTAATATCAAATTGATAAACCATTTAATGACTTTTTTGTGACTGCTTATTGCGGGACAAGAGTCGTACATTTGGTTCCAATATCGTTGACCGTAGTTTTAGTTGGTCCTCCAGGTGAATATTCGTCATCTGAGATCTCAAGCGCGTTTTGATTTGAGTCACATATGAAAACGTTGATTCACAACAGTAGGTTGTGCCGAAAGAAGGCAACATTCGACGAGCATGTTAGCGCAGACGTGGGTATTCAACGCCATTTTTCCATATTTCAACAGGATCCTTCTTAATATCAAATAGAGACTTAAGGATATTATCTTCTAATAGCTCAATCAACTCCATCTGTAAATCTTCAGGTGCTTTGGAGACATCAACCAGATGTGGTTGGAAAGCTAGTTTCAGTGTGAAGTCATGTTTCTCAAAATCTTCAAATCTTTTATCGTATTCTTCAATCAGGGAGTCTAGGACAGCTGCGTATTCTTTCACATCGCATTCCCTTAATGATTTGCTTGCATCTTCTTCATCAATTACCTTTGCCAGTTCAGGGAAGTGTTCAGCTGAAAGTTCCGATCGGGTAAGGATAGTTTTGAAAAAGCGCAGCTTCCTCCGAAAAGCCTGGATTTTTTGCCACATTTCATATATGGATTTCGTTTTACCTTGCAAAGAAATATTCAGGTCATTTTGCTTTGACATTACGTCACACAAAAATGCAGCATTTCTGCAGAAATCCTTTTTTGACAATTCACATGGTTCATTGAGTTCCTCAGAAAATCTTGTGATTTGTTTTCGCAAAGACAAAAGTTTTTCAAAGACTTGCCCTTGTGACAACCAGCGCACTTTAGAATGATACGGAAGATCCACACTGAATGTTTCATCATCAAGCATAAGCATATTGCGAAACTGGCGATGTCGTGATGCATTTGCTCTAATGTAGTTCACAATACGTATAACTTTACTTAATATGTCACTTAAAACTAGATTTGGCACAGAGATTCTGTTGATGCAAAATACAGTGAAAGGAAATCAAGCTATCTGGATTTGGCAGTTCTTTTTGTAGTAGCCCAACAAATCCTGCACATTTTCCTCTCATGGAAGGTGCACCATCTGTGCATACACTTACTAAATTACATAAATTCAGTTTCGCTTCACGGCATTTTTCTTTGAAGAGAGACAAGACGTCAATTCCACGTGTCTTCCCCGTAAGGGTACCCAAAGCCAGTAACTCCTCGTAGCATTGAAAATCTGCAGTTTTAACACGAATAAAAATGACACTTGCGCTGAGTCAGTAATATCAGTGGACTCATCCAAGGCAATCGAATAATAAGTATTTTCGCTTTGGCATAGTGTATGAAATTGTTCAGTTACATTGAGGGCTAATTCATGTTGCCGATCAGTTATGGTCCTTCTTGAAAGAGGTAGTTGTTTGTATTTGTTAACCTTGTCTGAATCTAAAGAGGCTACAATTTCAACAATGCATTCTTTTATGATTTCCACATCACTATATGGCTTACCTCTTTTTCCAAGTATATATGCTACTTTATAAGTTGCTTCAGTGATTTCAGTCCCTAGGCCTGATATCGTTTTAAATACTTGCTGTTGTTGCTGCTTTTGAAGTTTCATCTTCGTAAGTGCAGACTTTCGGGGTTCTTCCAATATAGCATACTTGTGGTTCTTATGAGTTGCATAATGCTGATATGCATTGTGTTTCTTCACTGTTGCAATTATGGCGTTGCAGAGCAAACACATCATTTTATCTTTCTCAGCAACTATGAAATACTGCAATTCCCATTCTTCATGGAATACTCTGTTCTCTTCCTTTAATTTTCTTTTCACAGTTTTTGACATGATTTGGGTACCAGAAGATTTTTAAATAAAAATGGTACACGAATTGATCAAAGATTTAGTTTTAAAGGAAACAAGCTTGCGTGTCACTATCGGAGAATCGTCAGTAACTGTCATCCAGTCAGCCAGTCGAGTTGATCGTTGATAGGTAAGGGCGTAAGCCGCAAGGCAACTCTGCCAGTTTCAACTGGCAACGTTGCCATATTTCCTATTGTTCAAGCCATAAAGAAGGCTTGTATGTGTAAGAAGCAGTGAAGCTGAAACCATGATCTAATGAAATAGCCTAAAGCCCTAAAGGGGTATCAGTTGCTGTCCATTATCGTACGGTATGAATTCTGAATGTCAAATAGGCAGAAGGCCGCAACTAGTACCTCAAAAGGCCGCAGGTTCCCCACCCCTGGACTAGGTTGTCTTCGATCGTGAATACTAAATCTAGAACGCTTTCGCCTCGTGTAGGCTCATTGACCCACTGAGTGAGGAAGTTCTCATCAGCAAAGTCAACTAGCCTCCTCCCTTCAGCATCAGCAGTCCTGTCTTCCCACTTTGTCGCGACAGTTGAAGTCTCCTAAAACTACACACACCCTATCCCCTAGCAGGCTAGGGAGTTCGGTGTACAGGGCTGTATCCTCCTCGAGGAGGAGATGCGGAGGTCTGTACATCAAGATTAACCTATAGTTCGTCCCTCCCACGTTCAGATCGACGCCGAGCAGCTCCCGTTCCGATCGGAACTGACAGTCAACCGGACTCAACGTGTCCTGACGTATATTAGTACCCCTCCCCACGGGTGCGGTCTTTGCGAAACATTCTATACCCTGGAATTTCGAACTCCCCAACGTAGTCCCTACGATCAGTATGAATCCAAGACTCGGTGATAGCAACGATATCCTGGTATTCTGATGCTAAGAGCGCCCGTAGCTCGCAAAACTTATTCCTAATCGACCTAGCATTAAAAAGCATTGCACGGAGGGAGCTTTCCCTTTTCTGACCGCCCCCTAGCACGACCCGTTTCCCGAACAGCCAGGGCTGTCGGGAGTTGAAGAGCCCCTCACCAACGAGGGGGCAACTTCCGCAGGAGCCTGAGCCCCCTCCAACGTGGAAGGAGGGTCATCCACCTGTACCTGGACGCACCCTTCAGTTGAGAGAGAGAGAGAGAGAGATATATATATATATATTATATATATATATATATATATATATATATATATATATATATATATATATATATATCTGACATGTCTCAAGAATATATATATGTAATATATACTGTATTGTATACCAATATTTGTGTATATCATAGTTGAATTTGTGGCTAGAAAGAAGTGCGATGTCGATTATAATGTCGATGTTCGACCTTATGCAAATATGTAGTTTCAGATTTCGAACTAATTTAACCCTTTCTCAGCGTAATTAAATTTCGGTTTGTTGGGCGAGGGGGGGTGGATGCTCCCAGAACTGTCAGTTATTCAGGAAAAAAAATTAACGTTCGTACGTTTTTTTAAAGTTCCTTATAGCTTTATGCGTACAAATATGACACGAGAAATATCGTGAAAAATATTCAGTGATGAAAATTACAATTCGTAGGGTATGTTTCCGAATGTCGCAGTAAAGCGAAAATTTAACCAAATCTGACTTAATTTAAACTAACATTTTAGTACCGACATTGCGCGGATCGAATTTGTTCCGCTACCCGCATTAAACGTGGTAGGATGGAACGTGTTTTGACAGTAAAATGCCCTCATCAACCATGATAACGCGTCCTGCCAAGATTTAAATGAAGTTTGAGTAGTGATCCAAATTCTTGAAAGTTTTCGTAAACTTTTGTTCGTCTTTCGTTGATCATTTACCCCTTAACAACTCTCTTCTTAACCATTTTAAAACGGACCTTACGACTAAAGCTCACCATATTAGAAGTTGTAAAGTACTAAAGTTGAACCGTAGTCGCTCATCGCATACCAAATACTGTATGACGAGAACTCCGGGTGATATCCGCGCATGATGGACTTCTCGCAGTCTCCAGAGCTTAAAGGAATGTTCGCGCGTAACATCTTGTTTCCTGATGGGACGTACAGTACCTCTTCTTCGGGAGCTGACCATTAAAATATGGAGTAACTAACGGACGAAGTGAGCGTTCGTTAACGGAAAATCAAAGTAATTTAGTGTCGTGATTCGTCATTGATTTAAATACATTCGAAAATGTCACGTGGTACACCAAATTCATGGGCACTGATTTATATAAATTTTCACACACGAGATGTTGACCACCGAATTTGTAAAATTGATTTACGCGTTTTTGTTAAACGAAGATTTTTTGTGGACGCTTTAAATTTAACTTCATTTGTTTCTCCAATGTGGTAATAAACGATTTTTCACCCGCCTCCTCCCCAACCCCCAACATCGTGGTTAATTCGAAGCGAGTAGTAGTAGTTCGAACAATGAAAACAAGTTCAGACCTCAAAACAACTCGTCGACACGAAACATCCGAATTAATGGTTCAAATGGTAATAAATTGACAATCATTTTTCGAGGAATCGGTAGTCGCTGTTTGGGTATCTATCCCTTTGGGCATAGTTCGTCTTCTGTACGAAGAAGGACACTCGTAAACCGCTCATTTAAATAATTCCGCTATTAAGTGGTTTTAGAGTTTATTGACAGTAAATATGCAAATAAGAAGTTCTAAAACAATTTTCTTACTTAGTATCATATAGGCCTATCCCAGCAAACGGATACATTTACTAAACGTCGTAAAACGCGTATTAAATTTTCTAACGTAAACATTGTTTGGAGGGCATGAACTGATCTCCCCCCCCCCCCCCCCCCCCCCCCCCCCCCCCCCCCCCCCCCCCCCCCTACTCTCTTTCTTCAAACTTTTATTTATTTGAATATTGAAAACATTATTACTCTTAAAGTTATTGAGCAAGACATTTAAAGTAATCCCTCATTAGGATCTGATCATTTTTCAAATGAAGACGATTACGGGTGTTATGGTAAAATTTCTTAGATTTTACTCGTTCCTCAAAAAGAAAAAACTGATTGTTAGTATTGTTCAAGGAAATTGTCCTCTATTCCTTTTCTCTGTAACAGAAAGGATCGAGGATGGCATTGATGGGTACTGAGAAGTCTGAAATTACTGGTTTTTTCAGCTTGATGCCTTTGAAATAAGATCCCGTCGCGTGGCCTTCGACAAACCGATCGTAAATCCTCGAATTTATTATTATCCGCTTATAGGATATTATTTAAAAGGAGAGTTTATTATTTTGGTAGCTGGGAATACCCACGGAAAGATGTTTAAGAATTTTTTTTGCCTTTGTCCTATGGTCTTTTGGTGTTGCGTAAGTTTTCTATTTTGGGTATATGTATATCTTTGATTTTGGTAACGTCGCATATTTTAAAGTAGCTTTCACCTTAGCTCAGTGCCCAAGGTCACAGCTGCATACCCATGCGGGTAGGTATTGATGCTTCGGGGCATCATGTAGTCATCATATGCCAGTTCTTTGGCCAAGTATAGGAAGGTAATACGAAGACGGAAATAAATTTCTCGCTGACTCCTTGACAACGCAGGAAGGGTCACCCCGTTTTGTTCATACATATTTTTACACATTACTGTGCACTGTATGCAGTTGAGAATATCGAGCTGATCCATATTTTTACACATTACTGTGCACTGTATGCAGTTGAGAATATCGAGCTGATCCTTCGTTTCCCTGGGCCTATATTTTAAAATGTTTTCCACATATATTCTATGTAACTTTTAGACCAAAGTCGCTACGGTTAGTTTCTTTTTTCGAGTGTTCGATTACCTTTCATATAATAATTGGGTAATGAAGGAAATTTTTCCACCGTAATGTTGATTGGTTGGTGTTGCGTAAAGAATATATATATATATATATATATATATATAATTTAAAAAAAAATAAAAAATTTCGTTTATGGAGTTTATCTGCCCTTATAACCCCTTCACAGAACCGGTTTTTCCCAAGGAAAAGACACCCACCCATCCACTGCGTTTTTAAGAATAGTGCATTCGAGTCGGGAATGTGTGTGTGTGTGTGTGTGTCTCCAGTAAAGAGAAGTGGGTGCACTATATTACAGTGTAAAGGCAATTATATGAACAAATTAGTAATAATTTGAAGGAAATAAAAGATAAAACTATAAATATGAATAATTTTTATTTAAAAAGTGATTTCCAAATTGATATAATTTTTTATCCTTCGAATAGATAATCATTTTTCTCAATTTAAAAATTCATCAACAAAAATTAATAACAAAATTACGACGCTTAAATGTTTGTGGGGCAAATTTTTGGCCATTTTTCAAACATGTTCTCGTGCCTCAAAAGTCTTTGGAAGGCCGTTTGAACTTGATAGGATTTGAAAGTATTTGGTAGGACCTGAAAGTACTTTGTACGACTTGAAAGTACTGTACTTGGTAAGAATTTGATTACTAATTTTGAGTAGCTGTATAAGGCATTTTGAGGATTAAATCCATTATGTAAATTATTTTGAGTTAACCTTTTGTGAGACAAGAAAAATAACTATCAAACTAATAATAAAAACTAAAGAGAAACTCGGAGAAAACGAGATTGCTACTAACTACTACTGTGAAGTGAGGCAATCGCGCGCGCGAAGCGACAGCACTTCACTTGTCATCGGAATAAATTTGGTGTTCACCTGTTCATGGACCATATACAGTACCGTATATATCTCAAACTTTATTGGCGAAGTGTGCGCGGAATATTCTCCTATACAAGCGTCGTTCTTTACGTTAATTATACTGCGTGTTTGCAGTTAATATATATAATATATATATAATTATATATATATATATATATATATATATATATATATATATATATATATATAAGTGGCGGCTGGTGGTCAGGGAGAGCAGGGAGGCCCAAAATTGTCTATAATGTATGCTATAGAAATAGAATAGATTACAGTGTTAGATGCCCTACTTTCTGCATGTCACGATCGTATAGAATTAATATTATCAATAAAATCCTCTTTCATAGATCATAGTGATAAAAACAGAGGAGGCCCGGCCTCCCATACCTCCTCTAAAAAGCCGCCACTGATTATATATATATATAACACGCACACACACACAGGCTCTTTTGACCCTAAAATATCATTCGTGTTGAACTCGTGTAAAGCATGCAGGCGAGTGAAAGTTTTTTTTTTGGGGGGGGGGGGAGGCATTCGAGTGGATAAATTGAAAATTGAGACTAGAATTTAACAGCAAATTCTGAATTTTTAAATTGCTGAAACATACGAATACCTGGCGCGCGCGCGCGCGCACACACATTTAAAAAAAAATATATATATATTAGAATAAATGCTAATATATATATATATTAGAATAAATGCTAATTTTTAGAAATGTATTGTAAGCATTGTTTCATTGATATTTTGAATTTTTATCATTCAGGAGTTTTAGGTCAACTATGAACTTTTTGAATTTAAAAAAAAGGGTATTGTTTATCCATTGACAATTTATTGACCTTGTAGATACGTTTGTGTTTATTTTTCTTTGTTTCCCCTCCTATTAGATTTCTTTTGTCGTTTTCTAATTGTACATTATTTGTTCATAGATGACTTAAACAGGCCTAATTTGGAAATTGGGATGGCCTTGCACAATCTTATCTGTGCTTGCAATTGTGTACCAGTTTATTTTTTTATTGTGCATTTATTTGGGTGTGCGTGTGTACCTTATTAATTTTGATTTGCAAAGCATGTCTGTAAGAGAGAGAATGTTTTAGGGCGTGTATTTAAGTGTGTCTCATAAAATAAGTATGAATAGTACTATACTCGGTCCTATTGAGTTTTTTCTCGCATTTGATAAGTGTGAAATATGTTCATTAAACCCGCACGGCTCACAATAAGCGCGAGAGCGGATTGGGTTCAGACATTTATAATGACAGAAATATAACTGATACGGTTTAATCGCCAAAACGTATAAAATAAGTGCCTGAGCAGTGTGCAGTGCCTGTATCTTACGCATGTTAGGAACGGTATAGACCAGTGATGGCGAACCTTTTTATCCAAGTGTGCCATAATTCGTGTTTTTTAAATAATGATATTGTTGGCGTGTCACTTGCATACATGCATTTTAAATTTAACTACAAAATCATAGATAGCTGACTTATTAATCGAAAGTACTAGGACGTAGACGATTTATTGCAGTTTTTCATCAGAATACCAAACATTTTCAACATCCATCGCGTGTCACCTGAAAGCCTGCGGTGTGTCACTGCTGACACGCGTGTCATAGGTTCGCCATCACTGGTATAGACTGTTCGTAATTGTGATGCAAATCGCCTCGCAGTCAAAGACGACCTGTGGGTTCACTCATTTCTTAAGAGTTCATCCGTCTTTCCTCGGCAGGAGTACCAGAGCCACTTTGAATCGTTTTGTAAGCATTGTTTGATGGTACCACGGCATTTCGGGACAATAATAATCAGTCAGAAGGGCCAGAAACTGGCATAACGCCAAGGCCAGACGAACGTATCTCATTACGCTAACGCCCCGATTGTTATTTACCAGTACCATCGGGAGTCGAACCCCTGGAAAACGGTGTTACCCACTCAGTTACGGGCTCTGGCGACATTTTGGAGACACGTCTTACCGTTCCGGTCGAACGGCTGACGTCACATCCAGCCGGGGTTTGCTTCACGGAAGAAGTTCTTTTCTTTTGTGTTAGAATCTACAGAAGCTAAGGCTAACAAAGACCCTAAGATCCACTCTAAGGTTAACACGAGAGAAAGGAAAGAGTAGGGGGTTAAGAGAAGAGAAGAGAATAAGGGGTTAAGTAAGGAGGAACACCTATCACTCGTGGGTTAACATTCATTCAGAAAAAGAGAAAAAAGACACCATCATTATCCGCCGGCCACTGCCGACAAGTCAGAAAAATAGTCGGAGAGAATAGGAGAGTGGTGAAAGATGAAAAGAAGTAAAATAAGAACGCTTACAAACCATGCAAAAAAACGCTTACAAACCATAGTGTAGCCATTCCGATGTTGTTGATTTAAAGAATTAAAAGGATCATCATACTATCGATTATAATTATAGTTTTTCGTGGAAAAGGTCGGATGAATGATTATTTTGTCTAAGTCTGAAATTTTAATTTTTTTATCGAATCACTCTTTTGGGAAGTGTAAAACTAGACGGACCAACGGACAGAAAAAGGAAGAGAAAAAAATCTCTCCAATTCTACTCGTGCTAATTATATTCAAATGGAAACAAGATCCGCTGTTAACTCGGACCAAATACACAATAAGAGCCGTTTTCTGCGATCAACGATGAATATCTGAGTCATGGTAAAAGGGTCACCTAGATCCTAACTCATTTTTTAGCTTCCAGTCACAAATACACTCTTGACAAGCACCGCGAAGGGAAAAATAGCATCTGGTATGCTTAAATTAATGAATAACTTTTGTTGTTTAGAGTCATTTAAACTTAATTATTGGATATCTGATACTACATTTTTTTTTGCAAGAGTCTTTTAATATTAAACTAAATTAAAATTTTGTATAGAGCCTATTAGATAGACTAGATTCAACAATGAATTGTTGAATCTAGTTTTATAGTACACAATTTTAATCTATCCGATGGTCAATTCTCTTTTAACAAAATTATATGTCGGGGATGGGGTCAAATACAATTGCCCAAATACAAATATAGATACAAATACACTATTTTTTTACGGCCAAATTCAAATACAGATACAAATATTCGAATTTATAAATCCCCAAATACAAATATAAATACAAATATGAAGCTTCAAATACAAATAAATGCAAATACAATTTTTACTGTATTTGCAAATTTCGTACCAATTTCATCCTAAATATAAACGGATAATATTTACTTGACTTCGGCTACCCCTCAAGTAAGACAATACTGGTATAGTACTTATTGTATAAAACTTAACATTGCAATACTTTGGCTCTTATCAAAGTAGACTTCATTTTCACACCAAGGCAAGAAAAGTAACAAATTCCTCTTGTTTATTATTTTTATTAGAGAAAATTATTTCACACCTTAATATTTCTGCACTTTTGCATAATTAAAGAAAATAAATTCATATTTCTCAATGTTTGATTTTTACTGTTCATATTAATTTGTAGTTATATAGTCTAGTCTGTACAATGGATTTAAAACATTTAACTTAAATTACATTAGTGTATTTGACTGTATTTGAAGCAAATACGGCAAATAAAAGGCTCAAATACAAATATGCAGCTTTTTAAATTTACAAATACAAATGCAAATATCCATTTTTGTGTATTTGTAAATACAAATACGTATTTGACCCCATCCCTGTATGTAATAAAATTAAGAATTTTGTAACATTACCATCTAAAAATCCCCAGGCAACGCAGTTACATCTATCGGGTCAAAGCTGAGTTGGAAGGGTCACTTAACTATCAGTAGGGCAGCTAAACAAGTTGAAGTGGACAATCCGGACAAAAGCACCAAACTTTCCCTACTTGTATATTTTGGACCAACAATTAAAAATATCCCCGGAACCACCTTCAGAGACCATTACTTGGCCGCCATATTGGATTTCAAGATGGCCGCCATAGACAAAATGGAATTTCTGATATAAGTTTCAATAGAGAATTCCCTTGGCATGTTTGGCATCAAACTATATGTTTTTTGGCATGATCAGATCAATAAAACAACTTTTAAGCTGATCAGAAGTATGTTTACTGCAGAAATCACACTTCGTACAACATATACAGTGAAAATCGTGAATATTTTAACACAAAAACCATGTTCAAGAAAACCATGTTTAAGAAAAATCAACGAAACTATAACAATTGAAGATTTCACCCACCAAAAAGTAGACCTTTAGCTCTATAACTGAATGTGGGAGAGGAAAATTGGCAAAATATGTGCATTTTAAAAAATGAAATTCTACAAAGGTCAAAATGCTACCCTTTCATATTTGCACAATTTTCATGCATTATTCGTGGTTCTATAGAAAACTTGTATTAACAACATTTGTAGAGTAAGGGCAGGGCTATTAAATGGGCACCATAAAATGGAAATATCTTGGCATTTAGCATTGCACTATGCAACTCACCTACTGTCCCAACTCACCCCCTGTCCCGAACTGTCCCAACTCACCCCGCTCGACGCTATATGTTAAACTGCACAGTTGCAGCTACACAGTTCTGTACACTTCCACCTGGCCTTCTTGCAAGCACACCTGGTGCCACATCCACTCTTGCTCTTGCAGCCGCATTTGACCAATTCGCTGCAAGCTTTAGATGCTACTGGTCTTGTGGTCCAAACTGGTGTCCATGACTGGGACTCTTCGCTAAAGGTCCATCCCCATCCTTCAGGAGTTGGAAGATTCTGTTCACTTCTCTCACAGGTCGACCATATTCCTCCCTGGTATGTGACCCTCCTGGTGTGTTGGAGAAGAGCATCCTGAGTTGGTGGGATAGTCTCCATAGCTTTTCCCTTCTGACAGAACATGACCTTTCTTGCCTCATCTACACGTTCAATGTCACTGGTGTTGTCATAGAGGACAACTGTGTACCGTTCAAGAAGCTTGAAGTGGGGAGTTTCGGCGTCAACATCTGCAAATGGATTTCGTGCCATGAATGTGAATGCTTGTGTTACCTCAGGGTAATGGTGCCATGCTGCCCATGCCGTATTCTTGCCCCTTCCGTAAAAGGATGATGTTGTATCACATCCCGTGAAGCAGTGAAACAGTGGTAGGGATGTGCATCTCTCTTCACCCAAAGAGGCACAGATTGTGTTAATATGATGGTAAGTGAAGTTTTTCCCAGTGCCAAAACCAACCCAAATATTTACTTCAGATCTTATGGACGTCAAGTGATGGAATTTTCCTATTAGAATGACAATAACATCCGTGTCTACAGTTCTGATCATGCAGTTAATGTGCCCTTCCTTTATTGCATCTTGAAGATGAATGAACAGTCTAGTGTCTGCCTCCTCATGGTCGCATCTTGGCATTGTGCGGTCGGCCCCATTGATGATGACTTCAGGTCCTGATGTAATAACAACTTTGTTGTTAGGAACTTCCATTGCAGCAACCTTGTCTGATAGGAAAGCGAACAGTTCTTGCTTGTTTCTAGAGTCTCGAAGGAAGTCATGCCAATTTAGGGGTAATTTGGTTTTTCCTTCAACCTTTCTTCTGATTCCTTTTCCCCGTTTTTCTCTGGTAGTCTCTTTTAAGGTGCTTGCAGTGTAGGTATCCCAGACGATGTCAATTCGCTGGCAAGTTTCTAACTGTTTGATGAGATAAGGGACGAATACACGATCTGCATACTCTTCAAAGTTGGTAACACCTGCAGTAGACAGCAAATGGACGATGGCAGCTCCATCAAGAAGTTTCACATCAAAAGGATCTGGAGGGTTGTCCTTGTTTTCAAATGTAATGATTTTCAGTAGGTCAGACTTTTTCCCAAACCGCAATTTCCCACCATCAGATAGGGAAGAAGGAAAGGGGTGATTCTCGTGTTGGAAGAATGCATCCATGTCACTATGCCGATGTTGCATAACAATATACAGATGAGAGAATAGAGCAACATCGTTCTTCAGTAGTTGGATTCCCCCAACATTCCGTACCTGAGATTTCGGCCGAGGACATCTGAAGAGGGCAAGCGAGTTCTTCTTGATCGGTGTATGAATTGACCTTGTACAATCTGTGACAACTTCTTTGTAGTATCGGCTATATTGCTCCTTACCCAAATCCTTTATAGTTCTCACTGTATGGACCACAGATTCATCCATGACATTCCTTGTGTCTAAGGCCAGTAACTCATTCCCATTATCACAAAATGGATTTCCCATATCACGGAAGACTTCAACGAGATTAGAAACATGATCCTTGAATCTTCTCTGTGTAGATAGTCCTTCTTCGTGGTGGAAGTTGTTGTCTTCAGTTTCTGGAAGGTTTTCGTCTTCATATTCAGTAATCAATCTGGCTTGTTCTGGCCCTGCTACCATCCACTTCTTGAATGCCACTGGATTCTCAGTCAGACCCACCGCGCCTCCTGAACCTTTGACTTTCTCATTGTTTTGTTCATGCGCTTGGTCTAAAGGCATGGCTGAGAATCTCTTCTTGGTCTTGTGTACTACCCAGTGTCCATTTCGTGAAAACTCATTCATAACTGGCTGAGGGAGATTCTTCATGTCCCGGATGTGGAGTGGAAGCCAACGTGCGTAATTCTGGTGGTCAAGAGCAAAGAACCAGGGAACTACTTTCTTCAAGCTTTCTACATACAATGGAAAGTCTCCTGCACGATGTGATCGTATGAATATGAGGCCGTCTATCTCCATCTGAAGAATTGTCTCCCAGTATTGGAATGTTGGACTGACCTGAACCATCTTCTTCTTCCACTCTTCCTTTGTCTTGTCATCATAGGGACCAACAGTTTCCATAAAGGCTTCATGCTGCAGCTTTGCCAATGTCAAAGCTGTTACCTGGTGAGCATGTCTGGTTCTTGTAAGATGAGAGGCTTTAAGAAATGAGTCAACAGTTCCTGCCGAAGCAATGCCTGCTTGTGTCAAGGCATTTGTCCACCCAGATCCCTCTAGATAATCTCCATACGTTCTCCACATGGCCATCTCTGTATGTAGACCTCCAAACATGACGATGACCTTGTCTTCTCCGTGGGTGTCTGGCCACTTCCACTGAATGAATTTACCAAGGGCATATAGGGGTGCATCGAATGCAACAACTGGTATTTGCCCGGGGTTAAGGAATTCAGTAGCAGACCGAACAACATTCATTCCATGCTTGATCATCGCTGGAGTAGCGGCCTTTTCATGGAATAAGGGAAGGAGGTAGGAAAGGGTTTTCATTTGATCTTCATCTTGTTCTTGCCTTGTAGCGTGGTATGCTGACCATGATATAACATCACCCTTCCCTATCGTGTCTTTCTCCAAGATCCTGAACGCTTCTTTCATCCACTCCTTTTCCTGGAAACATGCTTCATGGTAGTGTCCCTCAATAGGGTCAGACACATTAGACAACTTCAGGACTTCTACCTTGGTTTTGTCCATTGCAACAGCTGGTACAATTGAGTAGGACATGAGTAACTCCAAGTCCTTTGAACCTAGAGAAGGTAGCACAAGATCACCTTGTTTGGTTCCACAGTTTGAGACAGTTGGGAACTGAAACAGACTAATCCCTGTACCATGAAATGATCCAACGGCAGTTGTACTAGATGGGTTGTAATCCAGATTGTCAAGTGCCCCAACAATAAATGGTCCATGACGAAACTGAGCTGGTACAACCACTCCTTTGGTCTTGAAGTTCTGGCACACTGCTGTTGCAAGTTGGCTTTCGACTTGAAGAATTCGGTCATAACTCACACTGAGACCCAATTCATATAGTTGTGTAATTAATGATTTTGACCGAATTTCAGTATGAATTTTCAGACCAAGATACAGAGGCAATGGTGGTTCTCTTTCCAAAGAATGGCGAACCTTAGATGATGATGTATGCTTGTTCCTAAAATTAAAAAGGATAAGTTGCGAGACAGTGAGAGTTGCAGGGGAGTCTTCTGGTGTTTGGTCCTTCACGTCAGCACCATTTGTGATCATAGATATAAGGGTTTTCAAGGTTGTAGGTACCGATTCCTGTTGACAACCAGATGGAAAGGCACCTGCAAACTTGAATCCAGTAAAGTTGACGATTTCCTTGCGTATGATTCTAGCAGCTTTTGCAAGAATCATAGTATCTCCTTCAAAATTCTGTCTATTTGTCTCTCTGAGCATTTCCTGAATTCCCTGCTGAAAAACTAAGATTTTGTTCTTGCCATCACTCACTTCCTGGGCATATGGGAAATACTCCAGAATCTTCTCTCTGAATCGTCCTCTGTTCATTTCCTTATTAATACCTAAGTCCCGAAGTCTTTTTTGATACAGATCAAATAGCACAGAAAACTTCATTTGAAAGATTCCTTCTTCCACGCAATTTTCTACATGATTAACGACCTCAACTATTGCCTTTGCTTTCATCAAGTTTTCTTCATAGCCTTCTTCCTTGCTCTGTTTTTGTCTCAAAAGTGAGCGGTAACGGTTCCGATAAAATGTCAAGCATTGCAGATGATACTTGGCTTCAATGGCCATGAGATCACCACCTCCTATTCTAGACATTAGTTCTGTGTCACTGAGTTCTGTAGCCATCATTCGTAAATTGACGTCAGCGCCAAATGTACTGAATTCGTGAAGATGCCCGTGTTTGTTGACAAAACACACAAGTTGCTTTGTCCATAGGATGCCGCTGAACCCGCTTCCCCGTAGATGAACTGGTTTCACCTTCATCCGCCCTTTCTCTCTTTTTTGTAGCCCTTTCAAGCTTTTCTTTACTAAATTTAACATGGCATGACTTGTGCCACACAGCTTTATTCTGAACCAGATCTTCAACAGTCACCTCTTCATTGAAAAGAAGAGGAACTGGTAGTCTTCCAAGATTCTTGAATGCGTTGACATTCTCCATAAATGTTGCATATGCTTCAGTTTTTTTACCACTCACAGCATTGAGTGGACATTTAAGAGTCTCACCTTTGCTCTCTTGACAAACCATGCATTTGCTCCAATCCATGTTCACAAATCACCTGCAAAACAGAAAAGCACATATTATATAGTTATATTATTAAATATTTTACATTAAATAAACATTTAAGGGTAATTCTGATTATTTTATAGCAATCCTGGCATCGAAATATGTAGGTTTAGGGACTATTTATTTACAATTACTCCTCACAATAGTTTGTTGATTTCTAGCTGGCAGCCAAGATAGGGTTGTGCGTCTTGGTTCCGGGGAAAAATTGGTAGCTAAGGTCCTGAACAACATTTGAGCCAAGTTTGGTGCTTTTGTCCAGAATGTCCACTTACTTCAAAAATCAGGGTCTAAGCTACTGCACCCTGTTAAAGAAATAAAAATTTAAGTCTTCCTGAACAGTGGTTTCCTTCTTCATACTTTCGGGTCGGGTCCGGGTCTGGGTCTGGGTCATTTTTCTGATTTATTTTCGGGTCCGGGTCCGGGTCATTTTTCTAATTTACTTTCGGGTCCTGGTCCTGGTCCGGGTCCGGGTCGGACCCGAAAGTTCACTTTCAGGTCCTGTCGGGTCTTTCAATATATGACCCGGGTCTTGGTCGGGTCCATTATTAAAAAATGTAATAATTATAATCTGGTATAGGATAGGTAATAAGACTGCTACCGTAGCTACATTAACATGTTTTCTGAAACATAGTTAAACATTATATGGCTACACGGTAGTAGCCTAACCATATATATTAATTAATCCAATTTTGGAAATGTTTGAAAGTAGGTGTATTAATTGTATTAATATTTAATAGTAATTAGGTATAGTTATACATGCATTGCTAAGGGGCAACATACGATGTATGATTGAGCTCTCTTCAGCCCCCTTATTCTAAATTTTAATTAATTTTGTGAAAACAAATTCTATATTTTTTTGAGTGAACTCAAATGGAAAGGCGACAGCACTTGATCATATCGGACCCGTTGTCTGTTGCAATGGATACAACTTGTGCAGATCCTAAGTCGTACTCGGTTAACACAGACTGAATGGTTTGTTTCAAAACATCTATGAAATTAATTATATCACTGGTCAACAAAGTTTTTGTCAGAGATATTTTTACTTGAGCTATGTGTAATTTTTTACGTTGATTACGAAAATGAAAACAGAATTTTTCTATCACCCGCAGTTTTAGAGTGACACACGAATTTACATTACTTAGGATTTAAGTGAGAATAGGAAGGGGGCGGGGTCTGCCCCTTCCTCTTCCTCTGCTTATAAGTTGCTACACGTCACTGTTGACTTTCATTTGTCAGTTACTCATTTGATTTCACTCAGTGAACATAGTACATTTTATTCGTGATTTTCCTTAATCATTTTTTGTGTCAGTGCGTTCGTATTGTTTCATGACAGAATGCCACGCAAGTGTGTCAACCATCCAAACTGTTTGTTATGTGTGCAGAGAGTTAACACTTAAATTTCAAAGGCGAAATTTCACCCCTCTCGTCAAAAAAGCATACGAACTTTATTTTGGTTGCAAGGTAGGGGATCAGAACAAGACGTGGGCACCTCATATATGCTGTATTACGTGTTTAAGACTTCTGACAGGCTGGCTAAATGGGTCGTCAAATGCCGTTTGCTGTTCCGATGATATGGAGAGAGCCGAAAGACCATTTAACGGATTGTTATTTCTGCTTAACAAATATACTAGGCATTACTGCGAAATCTAAACATATGGTACAATACCCAAATTTACCATCAGCCATAAGGCCTGTTTTACATAAACATTTGCCAGTACCAAGACCACCGGAAACGTGGAGTTTAGATGATGAAAATGAAATTGATGTACAATGGTAATGACGAAGCTCAACATGGTTTACTGACGGACGATGTTGATCCAATGTTTGAACCATCTTGTTCATCGACAGAGCCTCACTTAATATCTCAAGCAGATCTGAGCGAGCTTGTCTGGGATCTGAAATTGTCAAAAGATCAATCCGAACTTTCGGCTTCCAGGTTGAAAGGTTGGAATCTTCAAGAAAAAGGCACTAAGATATCTTTTTACCGCAAGCATCAAAGAAACTTTCTACCCTCTCATGAAAACCCTTGACCAACAACATGATACAAACGAATGGCACCTATTTATTGATTCCTCGAAGCTGAGTTTAAAAACTGTATTACTCCATAATGGAAATAAATACCCTTCAGTTCCATTAGCACATGCTGTACATATGAAGGAATCATACGACAATATGCACCTGCTTGTGAAACATATCCAATATGATAAATACTCTTGGCATATCTGTGGAGACTTGAAAGTGATTGCACTTCTTCTTGGTTTACAAGTGGGTTATACGAAATTCTGTTGTTTCCTCTGTGAATGGGACAGCAGAGCACGGGAAAGCCATTACTCAGAGAAACAATAGCCACTTCGACAAGCGTTGATTCCAGGGTATAAACATCTCACCAGTTCACCTCTTCTTAATCCAAAAAAGTTATTTGCCACCACTACATATTAAACTTGGTTTAATGGAAAATTTTGTTAAGGCTATGGATCAAAATGGCAGGGGAGGGGGGGTCTCTACTTGAAACAGAAATTTCCGAGGATCAGCGAGGTCAAAATCAAAGAAGGGATATTTGTGGTCCCACAAATTAGAGAAATCATGAGAGAGCGCACGTTTGATGAAACTCTAAGTGAAGTTGAAGGAGCAGCTTGGAGAGCATTTAAAGTAGTGAACACAAATTTCCTCGGAAACTTCAAGGCCGAAAATTAAGAGTCACTTGTTGAAGAACTTCTCAAGGCCTACAAAGACGTGGGGTGCAACATGTCGTTGAAAATTAATTTTCTTTGACTCGCATCTCGAATTCTTCCCAACAAACTTAGGCGATGTTAGTGATGAGCATGGGGAACGCTTTCATCAAAAAATATTCACGATGGAGAAGCGATACCAGGGCAAGTGGAGCCCCAGCATGTTGGATGACTACTGCTGGACATTGTCAAGGGATGGCCCAGAGGCGAAATACAAGGGTAAATCATCAGTAGCCACATTTTAGGTGAATTCAATATGCATTTTCTACTTTGATATTGCTATTACGCCTATAAATTAGTCCAAATTTCATTTTCGATTCACTCAATATTGGGGGGTGATAGAAAAATTTGGAAGCCATTTTTGAACTCACCGGTAAAAAACCTATAAGATCCACCCATTTTTGTTCATGTGACAAATAAAAAGTTCGATTTTGTCGACCAGTGAATTATTTATTACTGATTTAGACTTAAAGTAACATTCTTTTACATATACTGTAATATTGTACGATATATATACAGTGATGGGCACCGTTACATTAAATTGGGCGGCGTTACCGTTACTCGTTACACGTCGAAAATGTACTTGGCGTTACCGTTACATCGTTACTTTTGAAAATCCTTAAAGCGTTACCGTTACTCGATACGTGTAACGACGTTATAAGTAACTAGTTACATTTGATATTTGTTTATGTACCTTCACACGTATTTTGAAACTACAGACAAACTTACAAATGGCAGCCATACCACATAAATTCTATTATTACACTGGGTAACAAAATTTGAAACATTTTCTGTTTATTGTGATTTTTCTGTCGTTTCTTAATGATTTCGGGGCGCTGATTCCAAAAATTATATTGGTTTTGCTCTATCATCAACCGTTTCAAAAATATAGGTTATCACACTTTTCATATGACAAAGTATATAAAGAAGGCTAACATAAATATTTTCTGAAAATAAAAACACTATTGGAAATTAATGTTTATTGAGCCAAAATTGTTTGACAAACCCAAAATGGTGCAAAGGATATAATATATATCATGAGGAGAACCGATAAGAGAATAACAAGCCTCGTTATGCAGTGTGCGTTCCTTAAAAATGCACTGAAGAACGCGACTTCCGCGTGTGAACATTCTTATCCTTTCTGATCAGCGACCATACGTAGTCTCCCATCATGGAAGCATCCCAATGGCCCTGGTACCTTTTCTCCATCGTTTGAATATCTTGATGGAATCTTTCGCCATGTTCTTCACTCACATCGCCCAGGTTATCACGAAAAAAGTCTACATGTGAATGCAGATAGTGTAATTTTAAAGACATACGGCACCCCATTTTGCCATAGTACTTAATCAAGTTTGACACTAACTCCTTATAGTTTGGTGCTTTATGGTTGCCTAAAAACCCACGAACCACATCACGGAAAGCACACCAAGCCTCTTTTTCGATCGGAGTAATCTTGGCTTCAAGGTTCTTTGAATTCAACAGCACCTTGACTTGTGGTCCTACAAAGATGCCAGCCTTGACTTTGGCCTCAGAGAGTTTAGGGAACATGACCCGAATCTTTTGGAAAACTTCCCCTCCAAAATCTAACGCAGTTACAAACTGCTTAATTAGACCCAACTTAATATGGAGAGGTGGTAGCAGAACTATGTCAGGCTTCACAAGAGGTTCCCTGAGTACATTGTACTTTCCTGGTTGCAGTCCTTCACGTGGAGGCCACTGAACTGTTTTATAGTGCTCAGTTGAAGCCCTGCTATCTCACAGGCAAAGAAAACATGAATATTTAGTAAACCCTCCTTGTAAACTTAACAGGAAACCAATCATTTTGAAATCACCACACACGTCCCAGTTATATTGTTCATAACTGATTTGAGTGAGCAGTTGTTTGACATTTTCATAGTCCTCTTTCATTTGAACAGAATGTGCAACTGGTATAGATGGATATTTGTTCCCATTGTGGAGTAGAACAGCTTTTAAACTCAGAGTTGAACTGTCAATAAACAGGCGCCACTCTGAGGGTATATGTGTTAACTCAATAGCTGTGAATAGACCATTAACCTCGCTGCAATAACTGAGAGAGCCATTGACATCGTAGAACCTTGCAAACTCTTCATGCCGCTTTCGGTATACAGTGCTCTTGCAGTCTTCTCCAAGCAAATTCCACTCTTTGAGTCTGGAGGTCAGAAGCTCAGACCCTGATTTCGTCAGACCCAAATCTCTAAGTCGTCCAATTCCCTCTGATTTGGAAAGTGAGGGTTTGTACTGAAAGTTACTGTATATTCTTCTCCATGACTGTCGTCACCAGCCGACATCTCAGATGAGCTAGCTGCATCCTCATTTTCAACCTGCAAAGCAAAGAAACAAAATATAGGCATAGCTATATATGTAGAAGAGCATCAGCACTAAGAAAAATCGACACACAATGACCCACAGTCTGTAAATACAGAAGGTAAAGTAATGGATAGATACCTGTTCTGGTGGACGTGGTATTGGAAGACCTTCGCCATGTGGTACAGGAGCTATGGATGACGCTATGCTTGGATACTGAAGAGTCTGCCTTCCTTTAACTTTCCTGTACTTAGAAACATCTACCATGCAGTAGTAGCAATCGTCGTGGTGGCTCTTTGGTTCTCTCCATATTCTGGGTACCGCAAAGGGCATTGCCTTGCGTACTCCCCGCAGCCACCCTTCAAGTGTGGAGCGGCAGCTTTCACAGATCACATGGGGCGCCCAGGGCTTATCTTGGTCACCCATAGGCATACCAAAATAGAGCCGATACGCGATCCAGAACTTGGTGCCTTTCACAATCTTGTGCTATACTTGCTTGGGGCCTATGTAATACCCACAAACGTAGCAGAATATATCCGGCAAGTGTTTACAAGCTCTAGTTGCCATTCTCTTTACCAAACTGTACTACATTAATCATAACCTGTAGATATAGAGAGAAGAGTTATTAAATCTGCAACAGATTACAGATTCCAGAAAAAAGATGTATTCACAACACTGAAAAAATGTTCGCAATAAAAAAGGATCGATAACACTCAAATCGTCAGCACAGAGAAGCACAGAAACACAGTACCTCAGTGCTGGTAACCATCAGACAAACAACCTGCTTTCTTTGTGTGCTCACACTTACTGACTTCTCAGACTGCGCTCTTCTTTATATAGCACAGTGGAAGTTTCGGTCAATTTCTAGAGCAAGAAACTGTCAACGAACATCCGGATTGTTCTCAACAATTCCTGATTATTCTGATATTGCTGCGCCCATAATAACATTATACTGGTAAAACATGAAAAATGGATTATCTCTGAAACCATTGATGATACACACAAACCAAGGCCAGATTTGGACTCAGCGCCCACAAATGCATATAAAAACATAAAAAATTCTATATAAACAGAATCAGTGTTACACAGTGTTATTATTACCTAATGATAATAAAGTTTGTCATCGAGTCTAGTTTGTTTACTTAACCGTCTTAACGCTTAACCTATTTAAGGGGGGGGATAAATTTGGCTGGGTGAACTGGTGGAAAGGGTAAATTACACGAAAAAGGTTCAGAACCGCTGAATTAGACAAACCTCGTTCGGGAAGAGCAAAATAACGCCGGTAGTGTGTCGTGAACTTTATATGAGAACTGCCTTCATTTCCCACCTTCGGAGTGAACCATTTGCAGTTGGTTATCATTTTCTTGTATGCCACACACGTACTTTGCGTGGAAATATTTTTGGATCACTCTTTAGAACTGTACGAAATGAGGTTTCATCGCGTCGCGATTCACTGCGGAGTGCTGGACTCCCATTCTGTTTTTGTAAAATCATACGCGACTTAAGTCGTCAGTCGCGAGACGATCCCACGTGCAGCCGGTCAAACGCGCAGTTCTAAGCAACAGCGGGTTCCGCACTTTCCGGGACTGCGTGACAAAACTGCTCAGTAGGGCGGCTCGTTTTTACACTTTTTTCGATATTTGATTGGGGGTAGTGCGGAAAAGTTGCGATTTGGAGAGAAAATAAAATGTGTAAAAATGTTTTGATCTACGTCAATACCTTCCGGTGGCGGCGAGTCCTTAAAAATCGAAAAATAGGCCTAACGGGGTAGATTGGAAAATGGTTTTAAAGACTTACAAAATAAACAATCAAAATTTCAGCACAATCTGTTAATAACTTCCGGTGGCGTCTTAGCCGTTAAAATATCCAAAATATTGATTTAAAGCAAGTTTTAACAAGATGTTATACAAATGTTAATTCCGGTATATTTCTGTGCAAACAACCCTGAGAACACTATTATAGGCTTGAATAAATTTATAGCAGTCATTGAACAATGAACATTATATAAAAATTATATAAAATTATATAAAATTATATAAAAATTTTGTGTTTTTTTAGGCCTATTTTTCGGTTTTTAAGGACTCGCCGCCACCGGAAGGTATTGACGTAGATCAAAAAAATTTTACACACTTTATTTTCTCTCCAAATCGCAACTTTTCTGCACTACCCCCAATCAAATATCGAAAAAAGTGTAAAAACGAGCCGCCCTACTGCTCAGCTCGGACAAGGTGTTCGGGTGTCTATATCCCGCGTCTTAAGGTACCTAAGCGCCAAAATTAAAATTCGCCAGAAATCGCCTCCAAAGTTCAGCAATATTCTCGCAATAGTATCTGTTATTAATTGAGCTAGAACGTTCATTTTTGGCTAAATTAGAGTTCTAAGTATGCTAATGAAGATGTTGATGAGTTTTTGGAATAGATTTTCATATTTTATATTTTATATATATTTTTTAATTTTTTGATTTTCTTATTATGGCGAACTTTGGATGAACTTTTGGCTGGCGATAGAGGTGAAAAAAGTAGTTCGCTTCATAAGGTTTTCGACCATACTTCTAGTGTCATAAGGTCATTGTAATCCAAATCACGCGATAGAGGAAGGGTGAAAATAGTGATATCCATCAAAAACACGTTTTCGCCTGTGGTGGCGCTTAGGTATCTTAAGACGCGCGACCCCTCATAATGTTTTTGATATTTCTGAACGAAGTTTGTCGGGTAGATTACGACGAATTTGAAATTTTCAACAAGATTTAAGATAGCATTTGGCGCAAACACTGTCCTAATGTTAAAAAAAGATGGTGCTAATCCCTTCGAATTTGTGAGACTTTGTCTTTAACAATAAATAAATTTTACTTTTACTTTTAGCTCCGTTATCAACGCATTTACACTAGAATTCAGCAGTTGCCACTGTATAAACTAAACCGTAAATTATTACCCACATTCACTCGAAAATAATATATAGAATTAAAATAATCGACCTGGCGAAAACCCCTTTAACGTTTCTGACTTCTGACAGAACCCGTAATTATTTGTAAAACAGTATTATGACATTGTTTTGATAAAGAAGAAGACGAAGAAGAAGAAAAAAAAAGGTACTTTTAGAAAATATTATTTAGCGGAGTTTTAAATCTGCTGATAGAATTTAGGAGTTCCACCTAATTTTCCATTAATACTACAGCATTCACGAGTACAACAGGAGGTACTCGGAAGGACTCGTGTTTTTTTAGATACTGATGGTGATTTTTTTTAGTAACGAATTTCACGGTATTGTATCGCTCGAAAGGTTAAAAACGGCTTACTGATATTACTTTTCAATTGTTCGCAGTTTTACAATAAATATCCTGTGACAATTATATATATATATATATATATATGTGTGTGTGTGTGTGTGTGTGTGTTGTCAACTTTACGTCTTCGCGACGATCTTCAGGACACACACACACACAACTCATGGAAAAAGGGATATAATGAAGGTTTGGTTAGGTTATGCATATTAGTTTAAATGTCGCGGTTTTGTATGGTAGCTAAACATGCGTGTGTGAAAAATTCCAATCCATTTTCCCGGAAATGGTTTTTTGAACTTAATAAACTTACAACAATTTCATCATACACTTAAATATAATATATTCTAAACGAAGTCATGAACCGTATATAATTGTTTATGTATGGAATTCAAACAAACACAGTTTGTGTGTGTGTGCGTGCGTGTGTGTTTATAGTTCCTATGTTTCATTTTCATACTTGTTGGATACCGATAAATATTAATTTCTCATCGCGGACACTTCATACAATTTTTTTTTTGCGAATTTACGTAATATATAAATACAGACTTCGAATTTCTAATTTAGTTTGGGTGAAACGTCCGTTGGTGCAACATGCGTTCGACCGAGTACGAAAAATGTAAGATTTGGTTCGGCTTGTGTAGAGTTTGAATTTATATGTTTATTTTTAATATTTAATTTGAATTGAAGATATTTCGTAAATTTAAATCCTTGGATTTTAGTCCGATTGTGTTGTTGAGATTGAAGGATTAGACTGGATTTTTTTTATTTGAGTTTATGTGAAATCATTGTTCATCCTCCTCATTGTTCTCTGGACCTGTCTAGGTTATGGATGGCAGTTAGGAATGTCATTACAAGGCCTGGACACTTTGTGGTAGGCCTAGTTTGTACTGTAATGCGTGAATTCGTGTATAGGTATACGAGTAAAATTGAGTGTGTAAAGTTATAATCATTTTTATGGCTCGAATATGCTTTTATTTTATACATAAACGCGGCCAATAGGTCTAATTAGGTCCACTATAGGCGATAGGGAACCTATTATCGATATAGGTTTATATAGCGACCTATGATATGTAATAAATTACAGGCTTGATTTAGTAATAGGAATTTGGAATAGAATTATTGTGACCTACAATTCTCCTATTCTCCGACAATCGCTTTAGAAATGTTTTTTGAATGCTGCGTGTACGCCCACCTTAATTATAAAATTTACCTTTTCGGATCACGGAATTCCGTTTTCAGTGAAATTTGGTTGTTTTCAATCCGATGTGAAAAGAGAACAGTAAAAATAGGTCATTTTTCGTTCATTGTTTTAGGCCGAGTTTGATTGTTTTAATTGAAGGTTTTTTATATTTTCCATTGTTCTGTGAGAAAATTTATATAGTGTTCTCTTATCTGGAAGAATGTTAAGAAATCCCTCTGTCATCATATCTTTATAAACAATAGGCCATGGAAATATATATATATATATATGGGAATGAACTCAGAATGGTTCCCTGAGGTTTTTTATGATACAGACAGACCGTGCCTGGAACAAGGAACTCTTCTAGGATAATTAAATCCACTATAGTCCGAATAAGTAATGGTAAATGACAAATACCATAGTTTTTCTTTTTCATGATGCTAGCCCGATGCGGGCTAGCATCATGAAAAAGAAAAACTATGGTATTTGTCATTTACCATTACTTATTCGGACTATAATGGGTTTAATTATCCTAGAAGAGTTCCTTGTTCCAGGCACGGTCTGTCTGTATCATATATATATATATATATATATATATATAACCTATTCAGAGATTACAGTGTAACAATAGGTTTCCTTATTAGATGTCATGGTGGTAATCGAACTCGGTATAGGTTGTTCACTGGGCCTATTAACCCTAGAAGGCTAGTGTGAGATTGCACGCAGCGACTAGTGTGGTGGCTACGTGGGCCCACAGTGAAAATTATCAGGTCATCCCATAAGTAATGTCGTTTTTTACGATAGATTAAGTTTAAACTAGTCCTACTCGGTTTAAGCATAAATTTTCCGAAGGTTATATCTAAGAGGAGATCTATCGTGTTTCGCTGCATACTTTACAGACCTTGACCAATGAAGACGTGTTTTGCTTTATGTGAACCCCTCATAAACATGGCGGTATCAGAAGAGCATATCAGGCATATAATGCTTTACGAGTTCAAAAAAGGGAATAGTGCTACTGAAGCAACGCGAAACATTCAGGACGTTTATGGCAACGATATTCTGCATGTGAGGAAATGTCAAAGATGGTTTCAAAAGTTTAGGAATGGTGACTGCTGTTTGACAGATGCAGCACGCTCTGGACGCCCTGCTGAGTTTGATGATGACCTGCTGTTAGCCACACTTGAAGACGACTGTTCGACAACTGTCGAAGAATTGGCCCAGAAACTCAATTCATCCCCGTCCACCATCGATCGACATTTGCAACAACTCGGGAAAGTGCCTAAGTTAGGAAAATGGATGCCACATGAATTGTCGGTCGACAATCTGAGGGTGCGGGTAAACATTAGCACAGCTCTTCAATCTTCATTCCCGTGAACTCCAAGATCCGTTTTTGCACCGTTTAGTGACTGGTGATGAAAAGTGGATACTGTACCAGAATGTTAAGCGCCGTCGACAGTAGGTTTGTGCCGGAGAACCACCGACGCCACAGCCAAAACCAAATCTTCACCCTCGGAAGGTGTTGCTTAGTGTTTGGTGGGATAAAGGTGGTGTAATACACTTTGAAACCTTACCACACAACCAAACAATCACCGCTCAAGTCTACTGTCAACAACTGGATCGATTGAACACTGCACTAAAAGAAAAGAGACCTTCTTTGGTTAATTGGAAAGGAATCGTGTTCCACCACGACAACGCACGTCCTCATACCGCTCGGATCACTTCTGCAAAAATTGAGGAGCTTGGGTGGGAAAAACTTCCACCATCCTCCATATTCTCCAGACCTTGCGCCTTCAGATTATCATCTCTTCAGGAGTCTGCAAAACTATCTTGACGAGAAACATATACTTCTTTAGATGACCTGCACACCAGTCTTTGTACGTTTTTTGCCTCAAAATCGCCTGAATTTTATAAACATGGCATTGAAAAGCTTGTAGGACGTTGGCAGTGTGTCATTGATTCCGATGGAAAATATATACTAGATTAAAAAGTTTCAGTTGAGTTTTTTTTTTGTCCTTCAAATTCCGATCTAAAAAACGACATTACTTATGGGATAACCTGATACATTTATAGGTTGATTTAACAATTTATTGTTACTAAACTATAATAGTAATTAACTCGCGTACAATAAAATATATAATTTCCAGAAAAAACTTTTATTGTAATAGGCCACGCTGGCTTCCTTGGGTTAAGTCGCAATGTTAAAAGGCCTACACGAGACACGAGAGATCTGAGCCACACATCGACCATGAGTCTGAGACTTTTATATAAACATCGTGTTCCGCTTAAATTATGTAGGCCTTATAAACGGTGTAGTGTAGGTTTTTGCTTATGGTGAGGAAGTATAAGCCTATACTATACCCGAGAGGTGATGTATATAAGAAAGGAACGCAGCATTATCACTGCAATGAAGTAATTTAACAATTAAAGGTAATTACGGGTCTTTTCATAAAGAGGTTTGATGCAGTGGGTGGAGACCCCAAAAAAGAAAGAAATCTACGTTCATCAACTAATTATGTTACTCCACCTTCGTTAATTTTCTTCGTAGAAAGTTGGCTTCCTTTCCACAATTCCTTTCGATAGGTGCAATGCACCTCTGAGTCTTTCGGTGGTCGAATGTTACATAAAAAGAATGCCGAAATAATTCCACGACCTTTCTTAACCATTGCACGCGGAGGCCCATTGGTGCAATTGTCTATTTTTATCGTTCTATCAGAGTTGCAATATCGCGACTTTTGCCTCTGTAGAGACATGGCGTCGTTGTGCACTAATGATGCGATTGTTTAACATCCTTCGCGGCGTCTAAAGTCGTATGATGGAGGGGACCTACACCTTTACGTGGGATTCGAACCACGGGTCGCTAGTCGCTACATAATCTGGACACCGAGGACGGTCTCCCAGACCAATGTCGCTTAATTTCGCTGATCTACAGGAAACCGTGTTGCGACATTAGCAACGATGTAGCCCCGTTGTATACTATGGTCTAGGTGTAGGCCAGGGACACATTTAAATTAAGATCCGCATTTGGTGAACGGTTGGATGCATTATGCATAGTTATCGAACCTTGTACTCAGAAATGGAGCAAACGGTATTTTCCTCTCCTTATGACAATGAAAATTATGTTTTTCTTCGTACGACGTTTTGGAGTCTGCTCGGGACACATTATAATAGGCCCTTGTCACAATTCACTGTGTGTGGATTGCGGTTTCCAGTGATGGATCTTTTTCTTTGCTCTGCTGTGCTCACCGAAAGCACACTGAACACGCTAAAAGGACTTAAGAGTTTAAGACAAACTTGTTCTCTGCTTTGAAATCGTCACATGTAATATATTGCTTTGACTTTTTGACTTGCCACACATCATTGATTCGTGTGTGTGTGTGTACATACATACATACATGTAAATAGAATCTGGAAAGTGTTCAATTTGAAGTTGTTAGATTGGCCAAAAATGAAGTACTAAGCGAACGAATGTAATAGCCGTGCAGATACACGAATGCCAAACCCATTTTAACGTATAAATACACTTTTATCTTGTGTTGACGTCACAAAAATGTACTTTTCCTGTACGGTAGTGAAAGTCCTGCAGCAGTGGTTGTGTACACAGGCTGGTGTGGCGGTGTTCCGCCACGATTTGTTTCGGAGTGTACACTCGCTCGTAGCTGGGAGGTAACTTATCGTTCCGAGAATTATCTATTATGGAAATTATTGTGTTGTCTGATAATAACGATCTTTGATCATGAAATGACTGTGATTGAGATTTTTCTGCACTTCACTTGAATTTGTAACCCGTTATATTTATTCTGCTTTTGTTCATGTTTTTTTTTTTGGTAAGTTCCCCAACAACAAAATGGCTGACATTTATGAATCAGATTTATTTTTTTTAGTATAGTTACCTTAACTGATTTAAATATAGACCTGCAGTACTTATATTCAATTTATTGACTCATTGCAGCTTAATGAAAAAGATTTTACGTTGGCCTACTGAAATTCCAACACACACACACACACACACACACACACACACACATTTGATGTGGATCCAATGCTGTTTAGCTTGAAATATTCATGCAAACTAACTGTATATTAGGTAACCCGCATATAACTAGAAGCTCGAACTAAGAGGTAACCTTTAAGAGGTGAAGTTGATCATCAGATGTGAAGAAATATACTGTATGTGCGGAATACCGTTTCAAGTTTCCCAATCCTTCACAAGGACTGTTGCATTTGAGATAACCGTTGCACAAAGGCAGGTATTGCAAACATTGCAGTCTTCTTCACAAGAGAAAATGATACATTGAGTGTATTGCTTGCATGCAAAAACAATAGTGTTTTGGTGGACAAGGTACAAACTTTGCTCAAATATGAGCAAACCACAATTTTCCATCGTATATTCATTAATTTGGGTTCAATTCGGGATGGAACAGTTTCCATATGGTATTTTGATATATATATATATATGATGTATGTATGTGTGTATGATTTATTTATTTATTTATTATTATAGAGAGAGAGAACTTTTAGCATTTACTTCAAGCAGAACTGATACAAGGTTGGTATTATTTGTGTATTTGTAACATTGTTTAAATGAAGTGTGGTCCTCCTTTCTGTCTCGAATCCGGTTTTGAAAGTTGAGGTACAGAACACGAAAGATTTGATTCAAGGTTATATATTGGAGTGGATTTGAATTCAATATTTGGCAAGACTCTGTAGTACGTATAGCGTGTCTCGTAAGAGTAGGTAACGTTAATTCCTTTCTGAACGAAAATATCGTGCCAAAATTAGTGCCGTAAGAGGCACTAAGGCGTCGTGGAAAGCACGACTGACTACTTTCGTTAGTAGAGTTCCCGTAAAAGCGATCGACGTGGCTGTTATTCTTCCGTTAAAAATGAAAGTACTTCCTCTTCGTGTATCCGTCTTGGGTGATTACTTATTGGCGCGTTGATGTCTCTGGTGTGTGTGTGGGGGATGGAAAGCCTATTTCAGCATCCACCTGTCGCCATTCACCGCGAAAGGCTTTCAGATTACGCCTTTTTACTATTACATGCCTCTTATTTACATTTGAAACTTATCTAAAACTTGAGAAAGAGCTCGGGAGGAATATCTTTTGTGTTCTCCAACTTATGTTATTCCTTCTTAAGTTACTCATCACTCATCGCTATGCGGATGATAAGTAATTTCCAAAAGCATTAAATTTAAGGATAATATATTAATAATATATCTCTTGGCATTCCTTTGTAGGTATTTTACTGCGCAGGTGGACCACGAATGATGAAGAATTGTAAATAGAACGATCCTTTTTTTATGCGGGACTCGTCCTATATAATTTAAGTTATTCAAGCATTTAAATTAAATACAAGCCTGCCATATATATGTGTGTGTATGTGTGTGTGTGTGTATGTGTGTGTGTGTGTGTGTGTGTGTGTGTGTGTGTGTGTGTGTGTGTGTGTGTAAACTGCGTTTATATATTCCGTATGCAGATTTGTGAAGGAACCTTCCCCCAGTTTTGCTGCTCGTCGCGTATAGATTACATTTTAGTCTTAATAAAACATCGGGGCCTCGATGTCCTATAAAGAAGCCCCAAATGAAGGTAGTTACCTTGGGCGGAATTAATTTCCAGTTTGGTCTTCCGCCTTTATTACGAAGTTTTGAAGGAAGGACTGGGCAGTTTTTGTTCACTTCAGTTTGCGCCATAATGTGAATAAACGTTTTAATGTATTTAGTAATCGGTGTGTGTGTAATCGTGGGACCGGGAATTGACATGAAAAAGCGAGCAATTCATGCTCCTTTTTATTCCTCAACTTTTTTCGAGTTTTGTAATTTTATGACTTAATTGAATCGCCATTTCACTTTTTTTATGCGCACGCAGTTGATTCATACTTTCCTAAACATTTAACATTTACGCAAATTTCACACGTGTAACCTTAAGTACGGTGTATATTATATATATATATATATATATATATTATATATATATATATATGAGCTTAGTAAAGACTAAAGCTTAAGGGCCAAATAAAATAAAATAAATAGTCCAGCTTCACAATTATTTGTCATTGTAAATTGTAGAAGTACTGTATTTTTTTATTAATAAAGGTTATTCAATTCAATTAAAAATATATACATATATATATGTGTGTGTGTATGTGTATATGTATGTACCTCGGCCTTGTAAAAGTCTGCGGGCAATCACTTTTCCAAGTGCGCAGTTTACAAACAATAAATGTTTGTGCGAAACCACTTGGTTGGGAGTAATGCTTCACGAGCATTTCGTACCAAGAAAACTTTCCAAGAACGAAGTAGGGTGTGAGGAGGACATTATTTGGACATTCCTAAAGTCAGGCAAGGTCATTGATGATGAAAGAGACTATTTTCAGTACTTGGGTTGATTTTATATATATATATATATATATATATATATATATATGCAAAATCCCAAGTTAAAATCACGTTTGTTTTAATAAGGAAATAGGTCTTTTGCGTTAAAAACAATGAGGTGTCGTTAGCACCTTCGTGAAAAAGGGGTTTCCATTGTATTTACTTATCTGGTGAAACTGTCTCTTCCGTTATTCTCAGAAGTAAAGAATGCAGTTGCTCGTTTGATCTTTCGAGACGAGAGAAAAGGCCGCCTACAGTCAATTTTATTATACAAACGCGTTTAGAGTATCAAGACGAGTTAAACGAACGCGCAATCTTTGTTTTTGAGTTAAAAGTTTAATTTTACCGGTGATCTTTTTTTTTATAAGCTCGTTAGGGATTACCCCCCACCCCCCTTCCCTCAACCCCCTTTGGTGCTGGTACGCCTCCTTTGTTTGCGTATGTTTAGGGAATAATATCCATAAATAAAATTAAGAAATAGGGCTCACCACCATATTTCGTGGTGTGCGTAAAAAAAAAAAATATGTATTTTGTCGTTGCGAAATTTCTTGACATTTATTTCAATTTTATTATTATTATTTTTTTTCGTAATTGTTTTGCATTTCTTTGAAATAATGGACGAAGAAAATTATTTGAATGGGGGGGGGGACTTATTAATATTTTCGTCCTTCGTTCGTAATTGTTGTATATTATCTTGATTATTTTGCAACACGAAACACAATTGGCCTCGTCATTATTCCATGACAGATCGCGGTTTAGTAAAGAAAAATGGCTCGTTCCTCTATTCATTTTTAAGAGTTAATTAAGTTTATTTCCCAGAATTAAGAGCTATTTGTTTTTATTAACTTTTAATTTTCGTTGTTTTTTTTAAATGAATACGCTTCTCATATCTGCTCAAAAGCGCTCTCTCTTCATTGGCGAATCGTGCAGCGCGTGAAAGGAGTGTGTGTGTGTGTGTGTGTGTGTGTGTGTGTGTGTGTTCGCTCGCACAGTTTTATGGTAAATGCTACGTGAACGGTAATTAGTTAGATTTCCGAATCTTATACCCATCGGATCGACGAGACCACAATATCGACACCCTAAAAACCTGACCTAACTTGACATAACGTAGCCTAACGTAATTTAATCTAACTCGCAATATATATATACTTGTCGATAGAACGTCAAGTCGATCAGATGTCGCAATCCCGGTTAGATTCGGGGTGGGTTTACATCGTGAACTATTTGAAGAAATATTTTTGAGGCTTCCGCACACAGAGTGATTCAGTAGCTATGATTTGCATATTTTTCGCTTACACACACTTTGTAATTCTGAGGATGTATTTAACTTATGACGCAGTGCTTGCCATGAAACAGTCTCAGATGGCGATGGCCTCATTGCATTTGAGTTTTAGAGAGAGAGAGAGAGAGAGAGTTGGGTAGCTGTGTGATGAAGACCTCTAAATCATACCTTCTCAGGAGTATCACTCGTTAAACGGGTTTTTATCGTTGGACGATAATAATATGATCGATTGAAATGACAACAGTCATGGTGTCATGGTTGGCTAATATTTAAATGTATGACTTATTTCTAGTTATTAATTTTACATTGTATTAAATGTTATCGTTATAAGAAATTGAATTATTTATAACTGTTAGATTTTTCTCCTCACGGTTACAGCATTTAAAAATGTGTGTTAGGATTCCGATAAGAAATGAGTCGGAAAATGAGGTAATAATAATTAGCGGTACAGGTTACGTAGTTTTAATTTCGAATAGCTCAGCTTGAGTAGATGTAATTAACAAAGACTTAATATTTTAATTGTACACCATTGGAATTCCGATGGTTTGAAATTCCGATGGTTTGAAATTCCGATGGTTTGAAATTAACGATTAATCCCAGCTATTATCTTTTCCAAATTTATCTATCACGATGTTTTCTCTCTGTTAGCGATGATGGTCCACGCCGTGGTTCGGACCCCGTGTAAAGCCGTTCGTCCCCTCCCGTCGCGTAACCTTTGTCATCACGGAGGAGACTAAACAACCTCAAACATTATTATTGTGTATATATATATTCGGACCATAACATTATTGAAATAATAACCAATATAAAAGCAACGGGAAAGGAAAGAACACAAACAACAGAAAGAAGCAAATTGGAAATTTTTAATTTTCACTCCAAAGCCATAAACTGGGGAGATGTTGCATCCTGCATGGACGTAATAGGTTGGAAAACCATTTTCGAGGCCAAGACAGAAGAGATGCTAATGACTTTAGAGGAGAAGACGCTAGAAATTGTGGAAAGACGTGTCCCAAAAGTACAACAAAGAGGAAAGAGAAGCGGGTTCGAGAGACAAAAGAGGTCATTGTTCCGAAAGAGAAAAAGAGTGACTGCAAAATTAAGTAACTGTAAAGATAACATCAGAAAAATATTAAATGATAAACTGCAGAGTATCGATGACGTCATACAGGAACTAATTGAGAAGCATACAGAAAAAGACGACGACGACGCTATAGAAGCGATTTAACTCAAAGTACTTCTATAATTTGGAAAAAGGAAGTCGGAAAAACCATTTGACCTCTGAAAAACGAGAACAGTGCTTTATCTGATGATCTAACAGAAGTATCTGAAATATTAAGAGTTCAGTACGAATCATCTTTCAGTATCCCAAAAACTGACAAACTGATGTACGATAGAAACGCGTTCTTTGAAGAAGAACTACAAGGGGAAAGTATAACGGACTTCGACTAGATATGGGAGAAATAATACCAGGCATCCTGAAGAGCGCGAACATAGTCCCAATATATAAAGGAGGAGATCGATCCGAGGCCAAAAACTATAGGCCAGTGTCGTTTACAGCTCATCTCACTAAAATATGTGAAAGAATAGTTAGACAGAAAATCTATGACTTTTTGGAAACTCAGAAAAAATTCAATGATAAACCAACATGGGTTTCGGTCACCAGATCATGCCTATCACAACTAATGGAACACTACAACAACATTATTGATGCACTGGAAAGTAATGAAAACTATGATGTAATATACACAAACCTTGCCAAAGCGTTCGACAAGTGTGACCATGGAATCATAATACACAAACTGAAATATATGGGAATAACAGGGAAAGTAGGGAAATGGATACATAATTTCCTTTATGAGCGGCGGCAAGTCGTTACAATACAAGGAATATCTTCATCAGAATCAGAGGTCCTCAGCTCAGTACCACAAGGAACAGTATTAGCTCCACTATTCTTCATAATCGTGCTAACTGACATAGATGAGGATGTTACCAGAGACAGCACAGTAAAATTCTTTGCTGATGACACAAAGATCAGTAGAAAAATAAGAAACCAGAAGATATAGGATCTTTACAAACCGACATGAACAGAATCTACAAGTGGACGTAAGACAACAATATGAAGTTTAACACTGAGAAATTTCAGCTGTTACGGTACGGAAAAAGAGAAGACCTAAAATCCATGGAATATTATACCCCAAATGGACAGGAAATTCAGAGAAATTCTAGAGCAAAAGATTTATGGGTTGTAATGACTGATGGTGCGAAATTTGAAACACAAAATAAGATAACAGTAAATGAAGGGATAGGAATATAATGATTCCTCTACTGAAAACACTGATCATACCCAAATTGGAATACTGCTTGGTCCTAATATCCCCATATAAAAAAGAAGACATTAGACAGCTAGAAGGGATTCAGAGAAGCTTCACAGCCAGTAGAGAGAGAGAGACCATTATTTACACTTGGAAAATAATGGAGAAACTAATCCCTAATCTTACTCTGAACCCTGTAACTCCCCAAACAACGGTGGAAAGTAGAAAAGGAAGACTGTGTCGTGTTCCCAAATTAAAGGCGAGACAGGGAACATCCTTAACCCTGAAAGAAAATAGTTTTGTTGTGAGAGGACCAAAACTGTTGAATCAGCTGCCCAAAGACCTAAGGAACACGAATGGTGTTGCAGTGGACATCTTCAAAAGAAGATTAGACGCCTGGCTCAGAACAATCTCCGATGAGCTGGGCATACCTGGCTATGTGAGGTGGAGAGTACAAGAAACCAACTCGCTACTTTACCAGGCCAACTCGAGAGGAGGGGCGACAAACTTGACCTTCGTGAAATGAGGAATCATCGCACGGAACCTTTGAAAGGTGTATGTAACGGTTGTCATTTTTCATTGCTCTGCGGTTGCGGAGCTTACAAATAGAGCTCGCGCGGTTGTGGTTATGTACCTTATAACATCATATCATTACCTAAGAATAAAGAACACAATAAAATATCGCGTTTTAGCCACACTTTTCACAGTCTACAATATAATGACTATAAACTAAACTGTAAAAAGTGTGTTTCCAGGATGTGGGACGAGGACCCAATGCGTTTTGCATCCCACCAACCACTTTCCACAACCACCGCCCATTCGAAAGTGGTGTGTATATATATAATACACACACACACACACACACACACACACACACACACACACACACACACACACACACACACACACTATTTAATCCTTATATTTAAATTGAATTGCTGGGAGACTGTATTTCAAAAATAAAAGTTTTTCAGCTTTGTCCCCCTTCAGCCTATTCCTTTTTTCATCGTAGATGATCCCTGCTCCACTAAATAATTGTTCACTAGGAACACTTGAGGGAGGACATCCAAGGTATGTCCGAGCCAGTTTGCTCAAATTTTTGTATTTCTTTTGATTTGACCTCTACCAAGCCAAAGCATCATCTTGTCCAATCCTTTTCTCTCTCTGATATTTCTCGATTATTGTTTGCGAGTCTCTGCTTGACTCAGTTTCGGTCTTGTCATCACTACTGGAATCCAGTAGAGCACTCATTGAGTCCATTATTGTTATTAATTTACTCGTAGAAACTGATGCCTGGCATAAATCAATCAGTGGTTTCTTTGCCGGTGATTCACTGGCTGTCTCCGAGTCCGATGATGTTTGAGTCTTGTCCATTTCATCACAAAGATATACCAATTTTTCCTGAACACCTTTTGTGACACGTGAAGCGGAAAAAATTTTGCTTTGTACCTTGGATCCAAATAGGTAGCCAAAGAATACGTGTCATTTGTTTCTAGGCCATCAAATCTCCTTGCTAGCTCTGTGCGCATTATCTCCTTCATTGTTTTGATTCCACGATCAGCTTCAAAATCACCACTTCAAGGTTGCAGCACATTTTTCAAGGAAACGACGAGGGAAATAACCTCAGATATGGAAGAGGTGAAACTACTCAATCTTTTTGTGATATTTGAATTGATTTGATTGAATAACCTTTATTAATAATAAAATATGAAAATGAAAGTGAAAAGGTTTATTGGCAGACTATAGTCCATATGACAAATATTATTAATACAATGACAGTTCACATACTAAGGATAGAAATATATACAATTGATAAGAAATAATACAGTAATGTCGAAGTTAAGTCGAGCTACAGACACGTTTTCGTACCAAGAATTCCATTGCTTAGATGATAAACGACAGGACTCGTGGAAAGCTTGGATAATCGGGTTGGTTGATTTTTTAATTCTTTGCATTAGACTGTATTGAGCACGTCTTGTTACCTCCGGGAAGCTCGGGACATTGCGGGTAGCAAACATTTACGAAACTGAGCATCTCGGGGGTAATTTATGTGAGTCTAAAAGACCTGTTGTACAGCAAATTTAGGGTTCTGCCAGAACTTTTTTTTATAATTCACCCAGAGTTGCTGTCTGTATATATTACTGCAGAAAGTACGAAAGAGTGTCTCTTTAGCTTCACTTGTACAGAACCGAAAGTTCCTTATTCATATTCGCTTCAGCACAAAAGCTTCGTGATTGTTTTCTTATATCCGAGTCATCACTCAAGGAGCTGGTAATATTTTGACCCAAATACTTAAACTCTTGTACTTCTCAATTACTTCACCTTTCATTTTAAACCTAATGTCAGCTGGCTGATTACAGCTTTTAGGATGAAATTGCATAACCTTAGTTTTTGTAACATTAAAAAGAATATCATGTTTCTGCGAATACATTTCGCAGACTTTTAGTAGCCGATCCAAACCTTTAACAGAGGGACTTATTAACACCATATCATCGGCATAAACTAAGTTATTTATCCTTGTGTTATCTATACAATATCCCACTGTTGCCTCATTAAGTGAAGCAATTAATCCGTCAATATACACATTAAACAGCATTGGGGAGAACAAGGAGCCTTGTCTCATCCCGCAAGAGGAGCCAAAACATTCGGATAGTACATTGCACCACCCAACGGTGAAAGATTGGTAGGAATACCAAAATTTCAATAAATTTAATATGTACATGGGAACCTTCCTGTCTTCTAGTTTTTTAAATAAAATATTGTGGTCCACTCTATCATATGCCTTACTTATATCTAGGAAACAGCTATAAATAGTTGTTGAATTACTGTCAATGTACAGTATTTAGATATTGTTTCTTTAAGTACATGGATACACAGGTCAGTTGAGTGGGACCTTTTAAAACCAAACTGATTAGGAGATGTCCATAGATAAAATAAATACATTCGTTTTACAATTTACAATGACATGAATAATTGTGAAGCTCGACTATTTATTTTATTTTATTTGGCCTTAAGCTTTAGGCTTTACTGGGCTCTTATTAAAAATAAACAGCTAGTTGTTGTTAATTAATAATAAATAAATAAATAAGTATTATTAATGGTTAAAACATGTATTAATCTTAAATTATCACTACTGACATGACAAATGCAAGGTCACCATTGAAGCACTATACCAATACCATACAAAGAAACCAATATTATACATGAGAGATAAGAACTGAACAATCCCAAGAAATGTGTTTTTAATACTAGATTACACACGAGAAATTAATAATTAGTAAACAATAGTAATGGACATTAATCCTAGATTTTTGTTAGTATGCCATTATTAATCGGGATTTCAATTTGGTTTTAAACAAATTTACATTCACAATATTTTTTATATCGGCATTTAAGTCATTCTGTAGTTTCAATCCAATGAAAATGGGTAGTTTTTGAGATGAAGACAATCTAAATTGAGGTATAACAAGCTTTGATCTATAGGGTGTCCATAAATGATTACCATGATTAAAGCATGCTATAAGTTTTAAATGAACACTCGTATTCAAACACAGTTTTAATCATAAGTAGATAAACATACAAAGTTTTGATACATAGTTAATGAACTTAATAAGCTTCCACATGTGCACCCCTAGTGGCACGTAAAATGTCTAAACGGTATTCACACTCACGCCACACATTTTCCAACATTTGTGGGTTAACTGTTGCAAGTACATCCGTAATGCGTTCTCGCAGTGTCCTGATATCTGGAACAACTGTTGCATAAACCAAATCTTTAACATAACCCCAGAGAAAGAAATCCAGCGGGGTAATGTCTGGTGATCTTGGGGGCCATGGGATTGGCCCGTCCCTGCCAATCCATCGATTTGGAAATGTTGCGTCGAGAGTTTCACGAACAACATGCGCCCAATGAGGGGGTGCCCCATCTTGTTGGAAGATGACAGTTGGCTGCCTGTCCTGCAGCTGGGGGATGGCGTAATTGGTGAGCATATCCAGGTGCACAGTTGCGGAAACAGTGTTCTCAGCGAAGAAGAAAGGACCAATTATCTGGTCATGCATTAGTCCACACCAGACATTGATCTTCGGACTGCCCCCAATATGTTCCCTTACGGCACGTGGGTTTTCCGATCCCCAAATACGCACATTGTGTCTGTTGACTCTACCACTAAGATGAAACGTAGCCTCGTCTAAAAAGCAGACACGTAACAAGAAGTCATTATCCTCGTCAATGCTTTCAAAATGTCAATAGCGAATTGTTCACGTTTTGGACGGTCATCAGGCTTCAGTTCTTGAACAATTTGTACCTTGTAGGCGTGTAACTTCAAACGTTTGTGTAACACCTTGTGCACCGTAGACTTTGGTATCTTTAGTTGGCATGAAGCTTGTCTCACCGATTATCTTGGTGACCGTGTGAAAGCAGTTTGAATGTTTTCCACCGTCCCATCGGAAACTGATGGTCTACCACTGCTCTTTCCTTTTCCACGTTTCCAGTTTCCAAGAATTTTTTCATCCACGACTTAATTAACTTCACATCAGGTGGATTCTTTCCATACTTTGTTCTGAACCTTCGCTGAACACTGACAGGAGATTTTGTTTCTGCAAGCCACACAACACACTGTGCCTTCTCTGTCACAGACGCCATCTTAACTGAACAGCTACTACAGCGCTCCTAGCGGCGAATGCGGTAGACGAAACACACCAGCACAGAAACTCTATGTGTGTACGAGATCACTTGTAAAAAGAAAACGGATGTAAGATTCGTCATTAAAACGTGAGAGCATACTGTTTTCAGGGTAAACATTTATGGACACCCTGTATTTCTGGTCTGATACGAGTGGATTTCTTGATGAGTTACAAAATATCTATTTACCCATTGTAAATTAATGATTTTGTTCTTACACTTGTAAATAAAAAATAAAATGTGCCAGTTTGGTTATATCATTGAGCTTTAGTAGGTTTAGCTCTTTAAATAATGCACTAGAGTGATCAAGGAAATCAACATCAGCTAATAACCTTATTAATTATCGAATGGTTCCAGCACAGCGACACAATTTGACAAGAGAGTGAAGTCGACGTTAGTGAGTTGTTGCATTTTGGAGTTAGCAGTGCTATATAGACAAAGCTGGGCACAAACCGTTAATCCGTTAATCGTTAATTAACGAAGTTAACTTTTTCGTTAACGATTTAACTTTTAAGTTAACTTTGAAAATCATTATCGGACTAATTAACTTCCGTTAACTCAAGTCCGTTAACCCAAAAAATTCATAAATAAACGTTTAAAAGTTTCTATTATTTTCAGTGCCAGCTGGCTGCTGCCTTCCATCCCAGGTTTCGCCTCATCTGGTTGGACAAGTATGACAACACCAAGGTCGCCAGGGTGAGGAAAAGCATGGAGGGTACAGTCGAGGAGGCCATGAAGCAGCAGTCCAACGAAGTGGGCAGCAACAACGAGGAGGAGGAGGAGGATGACTTCTTCATTGCTGTCATCCAGACAAAAGAGAGCAGCAGAAGCCACAGGTCACTCAAGGGCAAGGCCCAGAACTTGGTCAAGACCTGGCTGGAGACCAACTCCAAGGACTTGCTGACAGATGCTGCCTTCTTGGGTGAGCAAGTGTTGGTGGACTTGTTCATCAAGTTCAACACAGCCATCCCCTCCAGTGCTGCAGTGGAGCGTTTGTTCTCTATGGGCAAGGACATCCTGAGGGCCAAGAGATCATCCCTGTCTGATGAAAACTTTGATATGCTAATTTTCATGAAGGGCAACGTGCATCTCATGGACAAAATGGAGAACGAGAAGAAGAGGGAAAATTAAATTATATATATATTGTGTTTTTCATTTTTTTTATAACTTCCGTTACATGTTTAACGGATTAACGGTTAACGAAGTTAACTTTTTGGTTAACGGATTAGCGGTTAACGAAGTTAACTTTTTGGTTAACGGTGCCCACCACTGTATATAGACTCAGTTGTTCCTTCAACTTCAGTGTTCTCTGCTTCATGTGATAAGTGCTGTTCCACCGTGTGGCGACATCATGAATGACTGTAAGTTCAGGTTGATCTAAGCGTTTCTGGTTTTTTTTTTAACTCATCCTGCGCCATCGTAGAATGGTTGAAATGAGTAACGATGGATCGAAGTTTAGCTAACAAGTCACCGAGAGATTTTTGTGAGGATAATCCACTTTTGATTACAAGTTGCAGTTTATGAACAGTGCAATCGATATTATGGACGCCAGTGAGAAACAAAGCTTTTATCATGTTTGCTCCTGAGTCGCGCATTACACAATGGATGGATGAATGGGCAATATCCCACTTCTGAAGCATCTGCTCAATTTTTTCTGACAAGTATTCTCCAGCGTGGCGATCTTCAAGTGGCATTCCTCTGAGCACCAAATTGGTTTTCTTGAAGTCTTGATTCACTGCATGGCATGTCAAAGAGAGTAAAGACACTCCAGCAGATGTCTCACCATGCATCCGTTGTCAATGATACTTTCGAATCTTTTAGAGGCTCCAAGAATTTTGAACACTTTCTTTGAAACAAAGTCATAGATATCGTTGCACACAAGATCAGTGTAGAACTGACGCTGTTTCACTTTATACTCTGGAGCTGTTTCAGCCATGAGTCTCATGAAACCTAAATCCTCAACGTGGCTGAATGGCAAGTCATCCATTATTATCATTTCGGCTACGCGATAGTTCAGTAATTTTGATTTGGAATGATTCGCATCCCAAATTTTGACTTTTTCGAAGCAACTTTCAATCGTCTGATTCTTTTCTTTCACTGCACATTTCATTTCCTGTAGGGGTGTAAGAGACACTTTTGATTCGTTTTTCTTCTTTGACTGTTCATTAGCTTCATTTTCACTAGATATCACTTCATTATATTCCTTCTTGTGCATTGAACGCAGATGGTTTTTTAAGTTAGTGGCACTCCTTCCCTTTCGTGAATAGTTCTTATTACATATGTGACACTTCTCTCCATCGTTTGACACTCTCGAGAAGTACTTCCACACTGCACTCGTAGATCGCTCCATGGTGGTTGCACCACAGTCTAACACTTTACTAATGGGTTGAAGCACGTAACGTTACGAAGGTAGCGACGGAGAGCTAGCGCAGCACAACTACCCTCACTCGTGTCTGAACAGATACTGAAGTTGGTGCTTTAGTTTAGTTTGTAACTTGGTAGTGAAGGTTGCTTAATTTCTGATAAAAAAAAAAAAAGTATCTTTTTTTATCAACAGTAATTATACATCATTGCTTTATTAAATATAATTAAAATAATGCTTTTCTAGCCACGTAGCGTTCATAAATGCAAGTTATTATATAATGCATCTATCCATCCAGTCCAAGTAGCAATTCTAGACATGTCGCAATTAGGGCGTAGCAAACTTTTACTTTTTTTGCACCCTTGAGTGAAGGCATGAGGCCTGACAGGAACAACATTTGGCGACGTTTATAGAATTAATAGTCATTACACAACATTTATAGCATTTGGTTGCCCTAGTAAGAAGATATCCTCAAACAACCGCAATAACCGCACTGATAAATGCGGTTGCGGTTGCTGAGCTGAGAATATGTGCGGTTGCGGACAATCGCTATATCACTAATTATATATATATATATATATATATATATATGCTGCAACCCACAAGGAAAAGAAAAACTATTCCAAGGCCCTGACGAGGTGTAGCTCTGAATACACGAAAGGCCTTGGAATCGTTTTTCTTTTTCCTTGTGGGTTTGCAGCATTCATTCATTTCACGTGTTTAATTGTGAAATTCATCCCATATATATACAGGGTGTCCCATAAGTCCGGCATCATAGGAGAAATTCATATTTTTCTTATGCTCTGGATGCCAATTTCCCGTCCAACATTCTGTTCAGTGACGAGACTGTTTTCTATGGAAATGGTGAGGTAAATCGACAGAACACCCGCTACTGGTCTCAAAACAACCCTCACTGGTATACCTCTTCAAAGGAACAAGGTGCATCTCGGGTGATGGTATGGTGTGGCATTTGGAAGGATCGCATCATAGCCCCCTCTTTTTCGATGAACATGTCACTGGAGGCACCTACCTACGTATGCTCAAGGAAGAAGCATTTCCCAGTGTCTTGAACGAAGAAGGAAATTTTCCAACATGGTTCCAGCAAGACGGCGCTCCTGCACATTACAGCACCCAAGTAAGGGAATACCCGTACCAACAATTCCCTGGTCATTGGATAGGACGTCGAGGGCCTGTGGAATGGCCAGCTAGAAGCCCGGATCTCACGCCACTAGATTTTTATCTCTGGGGGTCACTTGAAAGCGCTGGTATACGCAGAGAAAATTAGGAGTGTTGAACATTTGCGGCAGCGCATTATTGGGGCATGTAACTCCATTACTCCTGACATCATTCACCGTGTGCTTGCTGACTGGGTATCACGTCTGAATTTGTGTATTGAAAACAATGGTGGACATATTGAGCACGTTTTGTAAATAAAAGCTTTTGTTTTTCCTTTTTTTATTATTTTTCCTATGATGCCGGACTTATGGGACACCCTGTATATATATATATATATATGTGTATATATATATGGGAATGAACTCAGAATGGTTCCCTGAGGTTTTTTATGATATACACAGACCGTGCATGGAACAAGGAACTCTTCTAGGAAAATTAAATCCACTATAGTCCGAATAAGTAATGGTAAATGTTGCTTGGGTTCTGTCATCTTTAGTATAGGGAAGCTATATTTTTGGGACCTCTTTGCGAGTGACCCGTTGCCCACGTCGGGCTAGCATCATGAAAAAGAAAAAACTATAATATTTGTCATTTACCATTACTTATTCGGACTATAGTGGATTTAATTTTCCTAGAAGAGTTCCTTGTTCCATGCACGGTCTGTGTGTGTGTATATACAGGGTGTACATAAAGTCAGGATCTATTTTTGTGAAACACTTGGAAATTATATGGAATTCAATCATAAAATGATAGTGATAACATTTATTAAATAATTAAGAGTAGGATTCGACGTGACGCCCATCAATATCCCTGCACAGCTCAAATCGTTCCGCAGCATTTCTAAACACATTCTGGAGCATTTGCGGGGTTATGTTATCTGCAGCAGTTCGTATACGTGTACGTAAGTTTTCAAGACTCGTAATCTTCGTCTGATAGACGCGCGATTTGATAAAGCCCCATGCAAAGAAATCTAAAGGGGTTAAATCTGGTGATCTCGCTGGCCAAGGTCTGTTGCTTCCGCGTCCGATCCAGCGATTTGGAAAACGTCCATTTAGATAATCCTGAACAATTTTGGCATAGTGACAAGGAGCACCATCATGTTGATAGACGACGGGGATAGGATTGTTAGTACCGTCGTCTATCAACATGATGGTGCTCCTTGTCACTATGCCAAAATTGTTCAGATTATCTAAATGGACGTTTTCCAAATCGCTGGATCGGACGCGGAAGCAACAGACCTTGGCCAGCGAGATCACCAGATTTAACCCCTTTAGATTTCTTTGCATGGGGCTTTATCAAATCGCACGTCTATCAGACGAAGATTACGAGTCTTGAAAACTTACGTACACGTATACGAACTGCTGCAGATAACATAACCCCGCAAATGCTCCAGAATGTGTTTAGAAATGCTGCGGAACGATTTGAGCTGCTGCAGGGATACTGATGGGCGTCACGTCGAATCTTACTCTTAATTATTTAATAAATGTTACCACTTTATCATTTTATGATTGAATTCCATATAATTTCCAAGTGCTTCACAAAAATAGATCCTGACTTTATGTACACCCTGTAATATATATATATATATATATATATATATGTGTGTGAAAATTATTTCACGAAAGTAACACGTGAAAAATATTTATGATGAATAAAACCACGAAGGAAAGGAAACAAAAAGGTGCTCAAGCGCTTTCGTCTAATGACATCCTCAGGAACACTGAAGTACATAAAAGGTTGCGGCCTATATATAGGTTACAGAAAGAAAAAAAAAAATAATAAATAAATACATACAAACATATATATATATATATATATATATATATATATATATATATATATATATATATATATATATATATATCAGTGGCGACTGGCGTATAGGAGCGATGGAGCGGTCGCTCCCCCTTGCTTGAAACGATAAATATTAATTTAACAGATAAAAAATATATTAATTTTAAGATATTAAAATAAATATTCTTGAAATATATTTTTAAAAATTCATGTGGCATATCATGATTCATGAGGCATTTTGAGTAAGCCTTCATACAGTAAATAATATTCTAAACTTAATAGCATAGCTTCAAACAGCGTACCGCTGTTTGAATACAAAATAATATCGCAGCCGAATGGAGTGATAGATTTTTCGCTCAAGTAAATATAAATTACATTTTACTGTTGTAATGAAAATATAAGTACAATCGCGAATTTTTTTTATAATAACAACTTCATTTTTACTAATAGTTACTTCAGTAATAATGATATAAGCCATTTATATGTATTTTATTGAAATTATTACTTATTTGTAATTAACTAGAATTGTACGTCTGGCATAGCCGCATATGTTAATACAAGTACTCTTGTGAGCGGCAGTTGGATTCGCGCTAGCCTATTGTGAGTCCGTGTTGTCGTACAATTTTATGAAATCGCACCCCCATACATTTATACCACGAGTCGCCACTGATTATATATATATATATATATATATATATTAGGGTGTCTCTTATTGGGTAGTCAAAAATTGAAATGTTGAATTATTTTATCTGCGCCCCCTAAAATAGTTCCATTTAGCATAAAAACTAAAACGTGAAAGTGTGACACAAATTGGCTCATATTTAGGGGTCGCCCCCGGCTAATAAAAATGGTGACCATGGCATAATAGCTCCTGACATATGATTATGCTCATTATACACATAATTCCTTCCTTCTTTTTTTAGTTTGATTCGTTTTTATAAGTATAGGCCTTAAATAGCCCTTAAATATTCACAGTTGGATGTCCAAGTGCTGGGTGCCTTGTTCAGAAATCCTTCTGGCAAATTCAGCTTAGTAAAGAATTCTCTAGTATTTCTTGTAACAAGTTGGTGTAGTCCTTCACCAGAGCAGAAGGTCGATTCAGGAATCCGAGGACGCTTGGGTGGTCTATCAGTGGACTCATCTTCTAATGCCTTTACCATGCGTTTCTTTACATCTGTAGTAATTCGCTCATCAAAGAAAGCAAGACCAACTGCTTCTTCAGACAGGTACCATAAGTGGTTAGAGAGCTTTTTTTTAGTTGCATCAGAAATCTTTTTGTTAGGATAATTAATCAATGACCTCATAAGGAGCCAGTCATTAAATGGGGTTTCAATAGGGAGTGAGGATGTTGTCCAAGCCTTCATATAGATGAGAACAGAAAAAAGGGAAAGATCTCGAATTCCTCGTTCTTCAGTCTTAGTCATCTTGAACTGGTTTCGAAAAAGCCACATCTTGATAGAATAGAGCGCTTTGGACATCCAGCGAGCTCGATGCATGGCACCTGGTGCACGAAACTTGATGCCTTTATTGGGGACACCTCCAAGAAAGATGATGGACAGATCCAAAAGTTCTTGATAGTCATCCCGTAGCATAGGTGCCTGGGATCTAGCAAACTGAATTAGTTCAGTTTTAGACTGGATAATTGCTTCTTTAGTAATCGTGTCTGTCTCACCTGTTTGGAACTGGCTTTGATCAACAGAAGTCCAATTGTCACGAAAACGCTTAAAGATCAATATCTCTGGACCAGTTGATGTAGATCCCAATGTTGCTTCAAATGCAGCTCCCAACAATAAATCTAAAACATGGTGTCTACAAGGCAAGTACAAAACATCATGTCCCAATTTTGCTTCGATGAGAGCACAGGCTCCACTATATTGACCCGTGTTTGAAGCTGTTGTATCGAAACAAATTGCTTTTACTCTCTCTGTAATTCCCCATTCATTCAGGCAGTTAAAGACGGCTTCAGCTTGTGCTTCTCCAGTTGAGTTTGGGATTTTGGGGACACCAAGCAGCTGTTCAACACCAGGTCCTGACACAAGTACTGGGAGACGATCAATGTGCTTGTGCGAGGTGAGGTCCTCCATCATCTTGCCATCCCAGTGGACTGTCATAGAACATTCTCCATGGAAATGCTCCTTAAGTTCTTTAGCATGACGAGCTCGGTTCTTATTTCGAAGGCGATGGATAGAATGTTGGTTTATGTTGTAATCTGAAGCGTCCAAACCAAAGCTTTTAGCTGCCTCTGCGAGGATAAATGTTGCCTTTCTAGAGGAAATTTGTGTACGATCCAGGGCAGCAGACATCTGAATAGTCATGATGTTTTTCATGCCTCGTTTTTTCTTAGATTTTGGTAAAGCACAAGCTCCTTTGGGCTCCTCCTCCTCATTCTCACTTTCATCAGTGTTGCTGGAAGATGTGGAAGAAGCCAGTACAACTTGACTAGTAGACGCCTCCATCAAAGATTCTGACTTTCTTTTTCTCTCTGCCTCAGCTTCCAACCGTTTGACTGCATTTTTTGTGCGGTGAAGATGTACAGTGTCCACACCACCGATTGAGCCAGGACGACCTTTTTGTCTTTGCAGTTGAAGGAACTCCCAGTCCTCACGATTCTTGATCAGCTTCTCAGCGTCTCCATGGGCGATGTCAAAGAGATCTTCCAATCGCTCTACAAAATCAGCCTCCTTGGTTTTATGGCTCTGGCTTGTTCTGGAAGCATGCTTCTTTAAGCAAGTCCATTCGTTAAAGAAATTCTCTAACTTCTTCATGGCACGAGGTTCCTGCTGAGTAGGAATATTGGCCTTATCCCAGATAACTATTGTGGCTCGAATAGATTGACGCAGAGCATCGCGGATTGTCATGTTTTTCTCTCTGTGGAGGTGCATAAAATAACCAAAAGCTTGCCTATATGGGGGCAGCTTTGAGCCTTTAATATCATCTACTGTAGATCCGAGCAAATAGAATGGTCTTCTTGTATTCATCTGCAAAATAAGAAAACAAAATATTAATGTAGTGTTATGGTTTTGTAGAGCAGGGCTAAATCACTGTTTTGACTTTTTTAAATTACAAAAAAAAAAAAAATTTGGTAGACATAGTTAATTTGGTCTATTTTATAAATCTAACGTATTTTTCTCAATTATTATTCCTATTATTTTTTAATCTAAGAAACAAGGAATAAATATTTTTGTAGTAGAAATTTATATTTTGCTATTTTATTGGAAATAGAAACAGTGGCGTCACTAGGGTTGGTGTCACCCAGTGCGGTAACTCATGGTGTCACCCCCCCCCATGGACCTCCTCCCGTACCAGACCATACAGAATCCTTAGTAATGTTTTTTGTACTAATGTTATTCGTAAATCGTAATTCCCGTATATCACTGAATCTGAATGTAATGGCAATAGTAGTGACATAAACAACTAGCAAAATTAAAATTACTCCTTTAAATTACAATATCATACGCACAGCCTAAATGTATTTACATTTACATAGTTTCATGTGGTTAAAGTGAAAATTCGGTAAGAAAACAATAGAATTCGAAGTAAAAACGTTTAAGAACTACATCAAAATTATGTTCATTTTAACGTTAAACTTTACCGTTACATGAGATACATTAATGGATTAGGTTTGCATAATCAATAACGGCCCAAATAATGTAGAAGTTGTAGACAAATGCATATGGAAATATACTCATAAATTTGAGGCTGCAACATCATAAAGACAGAGGCTGCAACAACTGAGCGGAAGCCTTTTTTTATTTTTCTCCTTCTTTTCCTTTAATTACTACTTCATTCTCAAAAAAGTTATTGATATAGGTTCACAAATACTAATTACCACAATATTGTAGCTAAAACAACAGAAAATTTGACAAAATCAGCGACTATAAAAACACCAGCAGCAACGCGTGCTTGTAGAGCGTGCAGACGAAACCACGTGATTCGAAGCGTCATTGTAATTGGGTAATAATGACAGCTCTGACCGGAGCGCATTAGAAGGTTCAAAAAGTAAATTAGCATAGAGTTTTAGCCTTGTAGGTATATTGATACATGTAAGCTGGGCTTACGAAAAATGTTTTTGTTGTTATAACTAACTACAGGGATATTTTTATAAAAAATAATAAATTTCTGCTCAAACACTGCACAAAAACCCCCCGCACCCCTCTAGTGACGCCACTGATAGAAACACAGATCATGAAACACATGTCAGGTAAAATTTCCATTGAACTAAATTAAATTCTTTGTGACAAATAGCAACATTGTTTAAAACTTCATAATATGTGTATAAGAGCATAAATTCTAATTTTTTCATTAAATTCATTAAATTTTTTTCAAACACTAATAACAAAATCAGTATAAATAATTGTGAAAAATATAAATAACATAGTTTATTATCTGATAATAGCAAAAAAGAAGTATAGTGATACACAGTTACACACCTTTTACTTATGACAGCAGAACACTGAATGATGACAAATAAACAATTGCAACATAATCTGGAGCATTCTTGATGAAACATGTTTAAACAGGTTGATCTTGTCTTATCAAGCAATATTTTCAGCTACAAACTTGACAATTATCTCTAATATATTCATTTAATTGAATTCATCATAAATATGATGATTAATTAATTAAAAACATATGTTTAGTATACTTGACAACTGCTAGTAATTTCAAATATTAATTGCATAAATAATAGCTATATTTTATGAATTTTAATAAGCGGGGGCGACCTCTAAAAATTGTTCAATCAAAAAAAATTTTATATGTGATGTTTTTTCAACCAATGGAACTGGTTGAGGGGGCGCAACCTAAAAAAATCAACACTTCGAAAATAAGAGACACCCTAATATATATGCAATAAACGGAGAAGTAAAAATAAAACTTAAAAATTAAAAATTAGAGGATTAACAAAGAGGCAAACAGATTTGTAAGGAAAAATATCGATTTTTAGCACAAGATCAAATGAATTATAAAAAAATATACAAAAAAATACAAATTTATACTGAAATCTGCCCGGGTTTTAACACTGCCTTTTAGAGTCAAATTTCGATATATATAAAAATAAAATGAAGATTAAAAGTTAATAAAGTAGCGTACAAGTTTACCAAAGATTTAGCGTCCTACCCTTTTTATCTAAATTTGTTTTGAAGGAATT